>LR738560.1:19780000-19970000 GCA_902685375.1 Neostethus bicornis | reverse complement strand
CTTTTCCTCAGTGACACTGTCTCTAGACCAGGGGTGGGTAAACTTTTTGACTCGTGGGCCACATAGAGTTCCAACATGTGACCAGGGGGTCAGAACAGGATAAGATGGATGGCATGCTTTGGTAACCTCCAGATTGGGGGAAGGATGGCTCAGTGAGTAGGGTGACCGCCCTGTAACCGGAGGGTTGCCGGTTCGATCCCCCGCCATGAGTTCATGCCGAGGTGTCCTTGAGCAAGACACTGAACCCCCAATTGCTCCTGATGGTGGTTTGCACCTTGCATGGCAGCATCCCCATCAGGTATGAATGTGTGTGTGAATGGGTGAATGTGAGCTACACTGTAAAGCGCTTTGAGTACTGATGCAGGTAGAAAAGTGCTATATAAGTAGAGTCCATTTACCAGATTAGACCAATAGAATGGTGCTAGATTTTAAACAAGCGCTAAATGTTACATCAAGAGCGTTAAATTTAAAATCTAGCTGCACTAGGTCTGAAATCTAAACACTTGATGTAACATTTTGTTTGTTTTAACATCTAACACGCTTGTTTACGTGCATGTGTTGACCCTGATGGCTTTCCATATCTGGACACACTGTTTATTTTGACAGTATAGGCATCACGAAGACACACACATTTTAATGGGAGCAGTGTTGTTGTTTCTTTGGTTCCATCTAGTGACGAAACATCAGAATTGCAGAAAAATAAAACATTAACAAGGTTTATTTATTTAGTTTTTCAAGTTTGGCGGACCGAATTAAAACGTTTAACGGGCCGGATGTGGCCCGTGGGCCGTAGTTTGCCTATGCCTGCTCTAGACCAAACAGCATGGCCGCTCTCACCACGGTTTTGTACACTTTAATTGTAGCTGAAACTCCTCTATCACACGTCACACCTGATACACATCACATCCTGTATGAACATAATGTTTCCCATGGATAGTTAGATGGATAAAGGTTGGTAAGACTGAGAAAAGCAGGACGTAATGGATGTGTTTCGACTGGTACCAGAAGTGTGACGAGAAGATGGAACGATTACTTTAAAGAAGTCAAGAAAATAAAATAAAAGTTTACTGCTGTAAGGTTATGAAGGAAGAGGTGAGGAGGATGTGAAGAGTGGAAAGGCTCTCGGTCCTGATGATCTACCTGTAGAGGTATGGTAGTGTCTAGGTGAGGTGGCACTAGAGCAGGGGTGCCCAACTAGCCAAACGCGGGCCTACGTTGACAGATAAGCAACGTGCATAAACAGCAAAAACTTAAAATCTGCGCTATTCTGATTGAGACCCCTGATGTCTGAAGACCCTGCTGCTCGTCCAGCTGTAGCATCAGCATCTCTGTTTCCTCTCAGAACGATCTCTGGATGTGAAACAGGAAGTGGTCCTGGCCGAGCCATGGGGCAGATTAATGGGATTAACAGGGCAGCGAATGGCTTCCAGCGGGGCTGGCGGCGGGCCCGATAACGGGCTGAAGCTACGCCGCGTGCAGCTAACCCCGACACACAATCAGCCCTCTGTCTGCTGCCAGCTGCATCGCCATGGAAACACTGCCTCCCCTCTGAGACGGAGAAGTCTCCATGATGGCTTCTGCTGGGTCATTATGGACCTTTATTCTGATCCGGTGGATTCAAGCCCAAAATTTCAGATGAACTCACTGTTAGAGGCTAAGACATTCATTCATGTTACCATGGGAATGTGGTGTGCCAGCCTGCAATGCCAAGGCATCACCCTCTGCATACAGCCTGAGCAGGAAGTACTGACCCGTCTCTCCATGGTCGTCTCTTTCCTGGTCCTGGTTCTTATGGGGTACGCTTCATTGCTGCTCTAGGGGACGTAAGGTGCACCAGGACTCATATCAGAGGGGAAATTTATGAGCACATATTTTATCTGTGTTACTGGTACACTGGGCTCTGTGGTCCCTTACGGTGTGTGTTACTGGTTCTGTGTCACAGGGTTCGAGTGTTTCAGTGACATGAGAAGCAATGTGGAGGAAGTAAAGATCTGCAACGCTGGAAACCAGAGGTGGGACTCACACTCAGACACAGATCTAGATCAGCACACAGGGTCTCATCCATTTCACTCTGTGGAAACAGTCTGACCTCTCAGCATTGGGTTCACTCACTCCAAAGTGTGGGGTTACTTTTTATTAACCAATCGTTCTTTTCTGATGTGGACCAGAAGTGACGTATGGAACGCAGCTGAACCGTCAGTGTCATCCAGAAACAAACTTTTCCTGAATAAACTTTCTAAACACTGTCTTTAAATTCTTAATCTGGGGAACCGTTACCAACGCGGACCGTTTAGCATGGTGGATCTACAGAACTACAAACATGGAGGACGGATGCTTGCATTCATGTCACACCATCATCTCTGCTGTCTGATTGGATAGGACGTTTTCCCATTGCTGTAATTGTAAACTAATGCATGCAATCCCTGACCTAGTTGCTGTGGTGAAATGAAATTGAGTCTTAAAAAATCAAGCATTAGGTGGCGCCAGCTTGACTAATGCCCATAAATTTACTTGTTGTCATATTAACTATTCTAAGTGGTCCTGGTAATGGCACGCCGGTCTCTGTGGCCGTAGTAACGGCTTTCTTCGAACCCATCCAGGCGAATCAGACCATGTCTCTGAATATAACAATCAAACCATGTGGGCGAGGCCGATCCTCCTGAGTGGATGATGGATGTCTAACTGGTCTGAAATAAGACTCATAAGTTTATTTTCAGAGCTGCATTTCTGCTGCAGTCTTTATTGCAGCAGGAAAGTCCATCTCTCTCCCACAGGAGGTGATATCAGGTCAGCCGGTGCACACTCACGTGCACGCTGCGCATTTCCAGCTGATGCAAGCCGGCTCCTATTCCCAGTTGCTTGGTGAGTGAATTGGGGGTGCGTGGCACTGGAAGCAGAACAATGGAACAATCTCCTCTTGGAGTTTTAAATCACACGGACTGAAGAAAAAAAAAACATGAGTGAAAAACTTATTTTAAATACTTTTATTCAGTTAAAAATGAAAGAATAAAATATTTATTACATTTTAAACTCTTCTATCAGAACCAGGAGTGGGTTTGATTTCAGACACAGTTTATCAGACTTTTACATTCCTACCCTCACCATGGTAACCAGGATCTACGTTCCTACCCTCACCATGGTAACCAGGATCTATGTTCCTACCCTCACCATGGTAACCAGGATCTACGTTCCTACCCTCACCATGGTAACCAGGGTCTACGTTCCTACCCTCACCATGGTAACCGGGATCTACGTTCCTACCCTCATCGTGGTAACCAGGATCTACGTTCCTACCCTCACCATGGTAACCAGGATCTACGTTCCAACCCTCACCATGGTAACCAGGATCTACGTTCCTACCCTCACCATGGTAACCGGGATCTACGTTCCTACCCTCACCGTGGTAACCGGGATCTACGTTCCTACCCTCATCATGGTAACAAGGATCTATGTTCCTACCCTCACCATGGTAACCAGGATCTACGTTCCGACCGTCACCATGGTAACCAGCTGTGGGTGGATTCAAAAACAACAATATCGAAGATACAAGTGGCTGAAATGATCTTCGTCTGCAGGGTGGCTGGGCTTTCACTCAGAGACAGAGGGAGGAGCTCTGCCATCCAGGAGGAGCTTTGAGTAGTGCCATTGCCCGTCTGGGTCAAGAGAAGTCAAATGGGGTGGTTCCGGCATCTGGTTAGTTTGTCTACCAAACGCGTTGCTGGCAAGTTGTTTCATAGACGTTCTTCCGGGAAGAGACCCCGAGGCAGACCAGCTGGAGAGACTATGTCTGACAGCTGGACCGGGAACACCTCAGGATCCTCTCGGAGGTTGAACTTATTGGAACCAGTTTGGAACTGTTCAGGTTGATGAAAACTCTATCAGTCAGTTTTCGTCTAAGATTGTTGTCATAGTAACGGTGCCTCATACATGAGACACCAGCCTCGATTCTGTACCGACCCGATTCACACTGAAGTGTGACTCAGCTTTTTACTAGCTGATGGAAGACGAACGCTTCCGGTGGAGCTCTGTTGCACCTGCATGTGTGTGTGTGTGCGTGTGTGTATGTGTCTGTGTGGGCGGGCTGCAGCGTTCTTGCTTGTCGCACACTGGTGAGAAACTAAAGGAGTCGCTGGTTTTGATAAAGTTGAATTTCATTCCCTTTACTTCTTCATTCCAGTGAAATAAGATTTTTTAAAAATGGTCTCTTTTAGGAGAATTTTTGTTTTGGACAGAAAAAAAAAAGATTCTTTTGCACTTTGATTAAACAAAAAATAAATATCAACTTCCCGACAGATGGAGGAGTTTGTCTGTGATACGGTTTGTGCAGTTTCACACACAATCCACTCAACTCTCAGATTTACAGAGTTTCTTTAAACACATCACCAAGCAGAACCGACTCTGCCCAGGTCTGCCTCTTGGTCTCCTCCCGATGGGACGTGCCCAAAACAGCTCACCAGTGAGGCGCCCGGGGAGCATCCTGACCAGATGCCCGAACCACCCCATCTGGCTTCTCTCGACCTAGAGGAGGAGCGGCTCGACTCCGAGCTCCTCCCGGATGGCAGAGCTGAGTGAGAACCCAGCCACCCTGCAGAAGAAGATCATTTCGGCTGCTTGCATCCGCAATCTCATCCCAGCTGGTCACCACCCACAGCTGGTGGTGACCAGCTGTGATCTACGAGGCAACAAGCTAAAAATTAAGAGCTAACGATGGGTTTCAAGATAAACTGACTGTCCTCTGGTCACGTCAGGTTCTGTCCGTGGGGGTCTTCTTTTCCAGCTGTCCCACAGATTGTTTTCAAAAGCCCTCTGACTTCACTTAGAGTCACGCTAAAGTCCACACACTCTGTTTTCGTGTGACCCCAGACCAGGTTTATGTCGTAAAGAAGGGGAGCTTAGGTGGAGTTACCCCTTTTTTTACAGTCAAAGTTTCCAAACGGGGGTTTATATGTGTGTGTGCGTGTGTGTTTGTGCGCATGAGATGTGGCTTTCATGGCAGATAAAAAGTTCTTGCTTCCAGCTGATGGTTTTCAAGGCTCCAGCTCTGACAGGTACATTGTAAAAGCGGTGTGTCTGTGTGTGAGAGGGGGGTACACCAGTCTCTCTTTACACTCTGATGGGTTCATTTTGAACATGGCTGCAAAATGAACACCAAAGAAGTCTTTCAGCAGCCTGACAGGGATTTAAAAGCTCACACAGACACATTTCATCTTTCTGATCAGGCTAATCAAACTTCCCCATGAACCGGACTGATCCACACCCCGCTCGCCCCCACTTAGAGACACCTGTCTGTAAGGAGGGAGCTGTTTACAGAGCGATTAAGTTTCATCAGACCAACGGGTTGGAGAGTTATGTGGAAAATTTTAAGTACGTAGGATCAATAGAGAGTGTGGAAAAGAGGTGAAGAAGCGTCTGCAGGCAGGCTGGAACGGGTGGAGAATAGTATCAGGTGTGATGTGTGATAGAACAGTTTCAGATAAAATGAAAGAGAAAGTGTAGAAAACCGTGGTAAGAGCGGCCATGCTGATTGGTCTAGAGACAGTGGCACTGAGGAAAAGACATGAGACAGAGATGGAGGTAGCAGAGATGAAGATGCTGAGGATCTCTCTGGGAATGACCAGGATGGACAGGATCAGAGGAACAGCACATGTTAGAGGTTTTAAAGTCAGAGAGACCAGACTGAGATGGTTTGGACATGTGCAGAGGAGAGAGAGAGAGTACATCAGAAGAAGGATGCTGGGTTTAGAACCACCAGGAAAGAGGACTAGAGGAACTATGTGTGTGTGACCCACATTCCACCCACAGCAGAACAAACTGTCTGTTCCAAACTGTCTGCAGGTCTATTCCACCAAGCGGGTGTCCTAGCTTCTCCGCCCACCCGCTGTTCTGCAGCTCTTTTGGAGCTCTCTCTGGAACTGCTTGGAGCTACTTGTTGGTTTTACTACCAACATTAGAATCATTTGAACTACATACTGTATGATTTTACCTGTTCTAAATTGGTTATTTTGGGCCATAGTTACAGTTAGATGTGCTCTAAAAGCGGATCCTGGTTACCGTGGTAACCAGGATGTAGAAGCAGAAGCTATAAAAACTATAAAACCTAATAAAACCATCTTAGTTTTATTAGGTTTTGTATTCTTGTAACGAACTTTTGAACTCAAATAGATTTAATCAATACATTTCACACATCAGGGTTGCAGCCAGATGTGAGCCAACCTGTGGTTTAATGAACCACCCCACAGGAATCACTGACTCAGCAGGACGTCCTGACCACCACAGACATTGATTCAAATACAACAGTCAGCTGAACGCCTTCAAAGCCTTCTCTCATAACTTTTCTGATAAAGACAGGGTCCTGCCCCAAGTGGAGGAGTGTAAGTATCTTAGGGTCTTGTTTACAGTGGGGGAAGGATGGAGCGGGAGATCGACAGGCGGATCAGTTCGGCGTCAGCAATAATTAGGATGCTGCATTGGTCCGTCATGGTGAAAAAAGAACTGAGCCATAAAGCAAAAAAACAGGAACTACGTTCCTACCTTCACCATGGTAACCAGGATCTACGTTCCTACCTTCACCATGGTAACCAGGATCTACGTTCCTACCCTCACCGTGGTAACCAGGATCTACGTTCCTACCCTCACCATGGTAACCAGGATCTACGTTCCTACCCTCACCGTGGTAACCAGGATCTACGTTCCTACCCTCACCGTGGTAACCAGGATCTATGTTCCGACCCTCACCGTGGTAACCAGGATCTACGTTCCTACCCTCACCGTGGTAACCAGGATCTACGTTCCTACCCTCACCGTGGTAACCAGGATCTACGTTCCTACCCTCACCATGGTAACCAGGATCTACGTTCCTACCCTCACCGTGGTAACCAGGATCTACGTTCCTACCCTCACCATGGTAACCAGGATCTACGTTCCTACCCTCGCCATGGTAACCAGGATCTACGTTCCTACCCTCGCCATGGTAACCAGGATCTACGTTCCTACCCTCACCATGGTAACCAGGATCTACATTCCTACCCTCACCGTGGTAACCAGGATCTACATTCCTACCCTCACCGTGGTAACCAGGATCTACATTCCTACCCTCACCGTGGTAACTAGGATCTACGTTCCCACCCTCACCATGGTAACCAGGATCTACAAGTTCTACATTCCTATCCTCGCCAGAGTAGCGGGATGGTGTGATTCGGGCATCTGTTTAGGATGCCTCCTGAACGCCTTGCTGGTGAGGTGTTTCAGGAACGTCCCACCAGGAGGACATCCAGAAGCAGATCCCTGGACCTGCTGGAGGTCACAGCTGGACCTTGGGTTCTTACTGGGTGAGCTGGAGGATTCAGTTGGGGAGAGGGACGTCAATGACAATGGAACAGAACTTTTCTGTTAGCCACGATCCCTCCTAATATGTCTTTGACCAATCGTTTTTAAGCCAGAAGTTGTTGCCAGGTAGACTAGAATTCACTCAACTTCACTACCTGATCTGCTGGGGTAGGAATCAGTGATGAAGCTGGTCTTCCTGGACCTGACGGGACTTCTACAGGTCATGTAACTGTTTCATAAGACTTTTTCACCACTGGATTTTTAAAGACTTTTATTCTGGAGGGTTTTTTTATCTGTAAAACCTGAGATTTTTTTCTCCTGCATTCATTGCTTTTATAAGAATAAAATAATATCTGAGGGTCTAAGAGGTGCTGATGAAGCAGTCCTGAAGGCTGTGAAATGAAGTGCCTTCATGCACCCTGACAGACACAGCGGGTTGTTTAGCACCTCATTCTCACAGCTGTGTTCTGAACGGAAAGTTAAATGGAAGATGAAACCACATCCTGCCGACGTCTCGTAGAGCTGATGCGGATTCTTTGCAGAGCAACTAGAAAATGCATCGCCCACTGAAAACATCAGGCTTTTCATCCTCCGTCTATGACCTGATTTAAGCTTCCTTTCTGTGTTTATCTGATCTCTTCTATGCAAAGGTGTACTCTCAAACTAGAATCAAGAGAAGCTATTAATCAGACCACCTAACTAGAATCCCTCCATCGACCCTCTGACAACACGCTGTGCACCAACACGGAAAGACAAGGAGTAAAAGTTATCACAGATAAAGAGATAAATAAACCCCCTCAACTTTTAAATCTAAAAATATTTTACTGCTGAAAACACTTGTGGCGTTCGTGTTAAAAACAGAGCTTCCTCATGGTGTCACAAATGTCAACGAGACTCTACTTAGAAAGACTTTTTCCACCCGTAGCACCACCCGGTCCTTTGCAGTGCAGCTCATATTAATCCATTAATGTCAAGTGGTATTTAAAGGGAATTAAATCAGTCAGGATTCACGTTAACCCCGTGATTCACGTTGCTGGGTTTTGTTTTGTTTTTTAACTCCAACTTGCTTCATGCTGCTTCTTTGCTTTTAGCAGCTTTTACATGGGAATAGTTTCCATGGCAACGATAGGAACAACAAACGCCTGGTGTGATGTCTTGCTGACACATCAGATAATAAATGACCCTCTGTGTTTCATGATGTGGAGCCGAGGCCAAAAATATATTCTTCACACAACAGACAGGCTCAGATGAAAAAACCACAAGCAGATTTGTTAGATAAATAGAAAGTCCAAATAAAGAAGACAAAAACAGATAAACTAGGAAGGTTCTGATGTAGGAGCTGGAGCCAAACACTGGATAACAAGTCAAGCATGATAAACAAACAATCTGGCAAAGAGTGTGTCAAAAACTGATCCTTTTCTGCTCCAGCAGATGAGTAGATGAGTTTCAGGTGTGACTAGTGTACACTCACAGACAAGAGGAGTGTCTGTGAGTGTGACACTCAGGACACAGGGGGAACAGACTACTCTCTTGACACTGTGGAAGAATCGTTCATGGTATTTAGTTCTTAAATATGAAACATCTGAATCAAACTCATCTTAAGATCAATAATATTATTTCCATTTGTGAAGCAGCTTTTGTAAAACAGGCCTTACGTACGCTTTGTTCCAGATTATTATACAAACATGTCATATGTGATCGCCGCCTTAACATCCTGTCAATGCCTGATCCCGTCAGACCTCAGAAGCTAAGCAGGCTGGGTCTGGGCTGTACATGGATGGAAGACCGCTGGAACCCCAGGTGCCACGGTGGGACGGCCGTTGAGATTGAGAAAAAAATTGTTGCTGTGTCCCTGGGCAAGACACTTCATCCACGTTGCCTAGTCTGGATGGTGTGTGTGTGATTGGTTGGTGGTGGTCAGAGGAGCCTCGCTTCTGTCAGTTTGCCCCGGGGCAGCTGTGGGTACAACAGTAGCTTACCATCACCTGGTATGGAGGGAATGAATGATGCAGATGTGAAGTGTCTTTGAGTGTCCTGAAAAGCGCTCTATAAAAACAATGCATTATTATTATTATTATCTAGATTCTTTCTTTGATTTGTCTGAATTGTTTTGTATCTCAGAGTTTCTGGATTTCTGAAATTGGATTTTTCTGGAAATAATTTTTAGCCCCAATCAAAGCAAAAATAATGAATGTTGTTCCATGTTAATAAACAGATAAATATTTTTATTAATCTAGGAAAGAAAAAGGATCTCTGCTGCTGGAAAACAGGAAACATGTGGATGAAAACATTCAGTTTTTTACACTTTAAAGAGTGTAAAAAACGCCTCCACTCCCTGAATCGGAGTGGAGACGTTAGATACATTCTGCCCGGTATTTACAGCAGCGTTTTGAAGCCATGGACTAAAGATGACACCTCGTGACCCAGTTTCATGCCTCTCGTTAGCAGGAATTTCTATTCACTAGGCTTTTAGCATTTTTATAATAGGGTTCGTTTACTGGTCTGTGGTTACAATAGGAGCCATTCACGGCCATCATAGGTAACACAGGCTCATTGGTCGAGCCCTTCTTACTATTTTTTACCTTTTACTCAGGTTATTATAAATAGATCCAGGTTTCAGTCCATTTCATTCAGATTGAAAATGATTTCCGGATGGAAGTCGAAACGTCTCGTTCAAGAATGAAACTGTCCAGAAGACTTTTTTGAAACTTTTTCTACTTTAAAGAGGTTTTTGTCAGATTCCGAGCCCACACCTTGCCATCCAATTAAAGACATAAAGGAAGGATGGTTCAGTAGGTAGGGTTATCGTCCTGTAACCAGAGGGTTCCGATTTGATCCCCAGCTGGAGTTCATGGACCCCTGATGTCTCCTGATGGTGGTTTGCACCTTCAATGGCAGCTTTGTGGATGGTTGTCTATGTACAGTATGTGTGTGTTACCACAACAGACTGGTGACCTGTTCGTGGTGTATCACCCCGGATCGGCTGTGACACCCCCCGTGACCCTACTATGGAAAATCGGTTCAGAAGACGAAACCAAACTTTTAAAGCTTGTTTCAGTCTTGCACTAAGTTATATTCAGATATTTACGAGCTCCTGAGCCGTCCTGCTGTCCTAAGGGAGTCCCTGATCACTGTGATCAGACCAACGCTCCGGACCAAAGGAGACCAGGCTTTCAGTCTGGGATTCTCAGTCTTGTAATGGCAAGGAGAAAAATTGCTTCTTAAAATTTACGTTTTAACTCTAGGTGTGTTCTACTCTTCTGTAACGTTGTGTGTACAGAGTGTGTCTTTCTGTTTGAGACTAGAACACGGTTAGAACCCTGACTCTGTTTTACGTCGTTGCCACGCCGTGTGAAGCACAGTGTTTTCAGGTGATTAACAAATCAAGATGGTTATCTTTATCAACCTAAATCTGAGTTTGCTTTGCTTTTGCATGAGTTGCTTCAGAATGAAACTGACTTTTCTAACTGTGAACACCTCCAGTTCATCTACGATCAGCGGGGGATGTTTAACCACCAAGTTCTCAGCGGCTGTTTGATACGAGTCGAGATGAAACTGAGACTTTTAAGATGTAAAGACGTCTTTTTTTGTTTCTCACACGAGTACATGATGCTGGTTGAGTCATTGCAGATTGAACGAGCGAAGGTTGTGAAAAGGTGAACGAGGATCTTTCCTCCTGTCATCGAACAGAAGAGACATTTGGTAAAAAAAAACGTTACTGTATCGGTAACTTTAAACTGGATTTTTAAGACTATAGAGCGTACCTGGGTAAGGCGGGGTAACAGGGCGGGTTAAAAGATAAGCTTTGTTGCTCCAGTGTTTCGTGCTACCGTTCCAAACGTCTCACTATTAATATGAAGTTTACGTGCAGCAGCTCTTTTTTCTTCTTTATCCGAAAATCCATTACTTTTAACTTAAAAACTGCTTCTGTCATGATGCAGAGTGCAGGTGGAAAGAGGAGGACCCAGTTGCAGACAGAAAACATGGTATATTTGAAGTTGGCAGTCCATTAGTACTGTGAAAAGAAAAACAAAGTTTCAGTGGCATGGCAAAAGGTTATTGTTCTGAATGTGATCTTGGTCAGGCAACCAGGGAGACCTGGCTGGAAGGGATGGTATGACCCGACATGGAAGTCCGAGGGGATTCACCTTAAATTGATGACAGAGTGCAGAGCAATGTGGAATCTGTAATCATCCTCAGGTGACCCCAATCAGGTTGACAAGAAACATCCAGGGCTCCCTCTGGTGGCAGGAGAGGGGATCATGACAGCTTCATTTCTTCTAGAATTTTCCATGATGAGTATGTTTACGTTTTCATCTACGAGACAAAAAATACTATCAAGTTCAAACTTGTTTAAAAAGAGGAAATGATGAGTTTTATTTCCAGTTCTTTTATTATGATTGGTTTAGAACAGGAAGTGGTGGATGGCAGTGGTTTCCAGATGCTGGTTTGTTCCTTTTTCCTGCTTCCATTAATCGCTGCAAATACAAATACCAAAATTTTTTAAGTTCTTTCGCACCTTTTAATGACAATGTCTTAAAAAGGTTTTTGAAATTGTGGCAAATTTACAGAAATTTTAGAAAAATGATTTAGATCAACATTTCCACTGCCATTTTTGTTTTTAAGAGTTTGCCCTCAAAGCGTGCATTCAGGTCTGTTTGTTGCTCAGAAGCTAAACATGGAGGTCCAACAAGCTGTTATTTTGTGGATGGAGGAAGTGGACCCAAATGCAGCAGGACATAAACAGGATTTATTTACAAGAGTCAGCAAGGCTGCAAGACACAGGATTAACACAAAGGAATGTCTTAAAATATAACAGAGTTCAATTATATAAACTTGGTCAGGCAGCCAGGAAGACCTGGCTGGAAGGGATGGTGATGACCCGACCAAGAAGTCAGGGGTGATTCCCTTTAAATAGGCAGCAGGTAGAACAATCCCCAGGTGTGTAGCATCAGGATAATGACCACAAGTGTCCAGCTTCAGGTTGAGATCTGGGAGAGAGAGGAAAGTCCAGGGCTCCCTCTGGTGGCAGGTGAGGGGATCATGACAGCTGTACGGTCTGCATTTGCACCAACTCCCAAAAAGAAGAATTTAAATCCATAACAAAGTCAGTGTTTAGAGAGTTTTATTCATGAAAAAACAGGGTAAAGTTTTACTTTCACCCCATCAGCGAGTTACACGTCCGTTTCCAACCAGAAGGATCGATTGGTTAAATAAAAAAGTCCACCATGGAGTGAATGAACCCCAATGCTGCGAGGTCTGACTGTTTCCACAGAGTGAAGGAAACGATCTGATGAACAGTCTTTTAATCTTGAGAATAATTTTTGTGTAAGTCATTAATCTAACCTGGCGTCTCCATGGTTACAGATTATAGATAATGGGCTGTGTGCAATGCAAGGATAAGGAGGCAACCAAACTGACAGAGGACCGAGACGCCGGTCCCCCACAGGGAGCAGGGTACTGCTATGTGGCTGACCCCGCGCCCCAGCACTACCCCGGCTACGGGGTCGCTGCCATCCCCAACTACAACAACTTCCAAACGCCCGTCGGGCAAAGCATGGCCGTCTTCGGAGGGGTCAGCACCTCCTCACACACTGGAACCCTGAGGACTCGCGGAGGTACAGGTAGGATGACCGTCCTGACTGGTTTGTTCTAGCTTCACTCTGATTGGACCGTTTTTATTTGAGTATAACATTCATTGACACAATTTTTTAAATAGAAAACTCACACGTAGAGTTCAGAGCTATGCCCTTATTTTTCTGCCAGCCAACGGGTGCAGATCACCAACCTGTACAGGTCTCCTGTCTGTTTAAGGACCACGTAGAGGGATCAACAATCAGACCCCTTCACACTCACACCTACAGTCAATTTGAACTAAATAATCATCCATTTTGTTCGATTGTCTTCTGCTTATCTGGGGCCGGGTCACGGGGGCAACATCCACAGACGGGAAACCCATGCTTCTCTCACTCCGACTGCATCCTCCAGCTCACCCAAAAGGATCACCACGGTTACCATTGTGAGGGTAGGAACGTAGATCCTGCCTACCATGGTGAAGGTAGGAATGTAGATCCTGGTTACCATGGTGAGGGTAGGAATGTAGATCCTGGTTACCATGGTGAGGGTAGGAGCGTAGATCCTGGTTACCATGGTGAGGGTAGGAACGTAGATCCTGGTTACCATGGTGAGGGTAGGAACGTAGATCCTGGTTACCATGGTGAGGGTAGGAACGTAGATCCTGGTTACCATGGTGAGGGTAGGAACGTAGATCCTGGTTACCATGGTGAGGGTGGGAACGTAGATCCTGTTTACCACGGTGAGGGTAGGAACGTAGATCCTGGTTACCATGGTGAGGGTAGGAACATAGATCCTGGTTACCATGGTGAGGGTAGGAACGTAGATCCTGTTTACCATGGTGAGGGTAGGAACGTAGATCCTGGTTACCATGGTGAGGGTAGGAACGTAGATCCTGTTTACCATGGTGGGGGTAGGAACGTAGATCCTGGTTACCATGGTGAGGGTAGGAACGTAGATCCTGGTTACCATGGTGAGGGTAGGAACGTAGATCCTGGTTACCATGGTGACGGTAGGAACATAGATCGACTTGTTAATTGAGAGCTCTACTTTTTCTCTCAGGTCTTTCTTCAACATGACGAACCGATGCAGCATCCTAATTATTGCTGACGCCACACCGATCCAATAGCTGCCTAACACAAATTTGTGTTTGTGTCGTACTTTAATGAACACAGTAGATTCTGTCGGTCTGAGTGTGGATCGTTACACTGTCAACACGGATTATTCCACTCAGTGTGAGAGTGATGGATCGGCTGGTTTCCTGCAGCCGTCACAGATTTTATCACCCGTTTCATCAATAATCTGCTGCCTTTCCTCACATGGAAACTCTCCATGTGGCAGTTTATGTAACTAAACTACCAGCTGATAATCAATCAGCACGTGCTCGGACAGGACGAGGCGTTCACCCTGTCTAAACCCAGCTTCAGACGTAGATTATATGTACACTATGGGTGTAAAAGTAAGCAAGCGTTACAGCTCAGTACGTACCCTGGAGGGAAGCTCACGTTCAGATCACTTTTGGAATGTTATTATAAAATGCAATGCAAAGCGCTTCATAGTAACGAGTCCAAGATCTTCTCAAATTAGCATCAAAGGTATAAATGATCCCATAATAACCTTGTCTCCTCCCCTACAGGGGTCACACTGTTTGTGGCACTTTATGACTACGAGGCTCGGACTGAAGACGACCTGAGCTTCAGGAAAGGAGAACGTTTCCAGATTATTAACAACACGTGAGTCTTTTCAGATTTACAGTCTTAAAAAGAGGGAGGTTGGATTGGGAATGAGAGGGTATCGAGCTGACGCCCAGGAGAAGATGGCTACAGTTTGTAGATAAGGGGCTTTGGAGAGCATCGACTCCACTTGGATTGTATCGCCCCTATCCACCAGCGTCCCAGTCCGGTCACACTGTGTCCAACCTGGTAACCCAAAAGCTGAAGTCTGGAATGGGTCACAAAGCCAGGCCGCAGTGAAGAACAACCAACCTGGACTCTCTGTATTTCACTGGGTCGGAGAAAGCGCCATTTCCATGGAAACCGCAAAAACACAGGAAGCACCTCCTCTAGACCGTCTCCTTCTCCTCAGCCCCCCTGGACCAAATCAACTCCTCCAGCCACAACGAATGTGTCTCCAAGAGCCAGCAGCTGGTCGAACATGTCAACATGCATGCCAATGGCAGAATGACTTCACAACCAGCTAGCCGTTGGGAGCTAGCCGTTGGGAGCTAGCCGTTGGGAGCTAGCCGTTGAGAGCTAGCCGTTGGGAGCTAGCCATTGGGAGCTTGCCGTTGGGAGCTAGCCGCTGGGAGCTAGCCGTTGGGAGCTAGCCGCTGGGAGCTAGCCGTTGGGAGCTAGCCGTTGGGAGCTAGCCATTGGGAGCTTGCTGTTGGGAGCTAGCCGTTGGGAGCTAGCCGTTGGGAGCTAGCCGCTGGGAGCTAGCCGTTGGGAGCTAGCCGCTGGGAGCTAGCCGTTGGGAGCTAGCCGCTGGGAGCTAGCCGTTGAGAGCTAGTCGGAGGATTTCTAAAAAAAAAAACCAGCTCTCCGATACCAAACAACAAAGTCCAAAGATGGTGGACTGGTGGTGTTTGACAACAACAAATAGTGTTGTTCCACCACAGTGAAGGATGTGGAGCTTTTAGTGACAGTTTAACATCTTATTAGGATTCACTGGATACACTGTGTTTCCATGACTTTGTTCCACCAGTAGTTCCACCGTCTTATCCGTCTATCCCCTCGGGTTGCGGGGGGGTGCCTGAGCCCATCGCGGCTCATTTAAGGCGAAGGGCAGGGTACGCCCCAAACAAGTCGCCAGTCTGACACAGGGCCACACACATACAACCGTACACCCTCATTCCTAGGGGCAATTTGGCACTGGCCAATCAACCTAGCATGCATGGTTTTTGAGGGTGGGAGGAAAGCGGAGTACCCGGAGGAAACCCATGCTGAAACGGGACAAACATGCAAACTCCACACAGAAAGGACATTGTTCCAAGCACCCGGGACACGAACCCATGACCTTCTTGCTGTGAGGTCACTGTGCTACCCCCAGTAGGAGCAACATGTGATAAATAAATTTACCTGTTGAGTTATGTTACCAGGGCTACACGGTGGCACAGTGGCAAACACAGTGTTCTCACAGCAAGAAGGTCGTGGGTTTGTCCCAATAGGGACGAGGCTTGAGACACACGCTTCTTTCTGTGTGGAGTTTGCATGTTCTCCACATGTGTGTGTGGATTTTCTCTGGTTTCCTCCAAAACATACATGTTACATAAATACATACGTGACATACATGGGGGAGACGGTGGCTCAGTGGTTAGAGCATTCGCCCGCAGACTGGAAGTTAACCGGAATCCCTCTGACTGCACGTGTAGGGTCCTTGGAGAAGACACCTAACCCCCCGTTTCTCCCACTATTGGCACCATCGTGGCAGCCTGCTGCAGTGTAGGAGTGCAGCACACTGAGGGATGAATAGAGTGAGTAAAAAAAAAAAGTTAGGTTGATTGGCCACTATAAATTGCCCCTAGGAATGAGTGTGTGTGTGTGTGTGTGTGTGTGTTCTGATGGTTCTGACTTTGTTTACAGTTACGTTAAAGCCCACGCACTCGGCCATCTTGAATCAATCTGAGTCAGTAGGGTTGTATTTATCCTTTAATGATCTGAACCCTGGAAAACATTTTGAGCCTGAACGTAGAGGCACAGAAGAGAGAACTGGTTTTTAACGAGGTGTAAACTGGGTGGTAGAAGGAGGTCTGCGGCCAACCTTCAGACGGAGCAGGAAGTTCTCAGTTACACATGCCACTCTGATTTCTACCACTCAGCTTTTCTGTTTGTGTGTGTGTGTGTGTCAGGCAGGTTGTGAGTGACTGCAGAGAGCAGTCCTTTACTGGGTACACTGGTAGTACTGGGCTGTTTTAGGAAACGTGTGAACCAGGAGGAGATCACCACGCCCGCTCAGCATCCTGTCTCAAACATTCCTTCACAAGTCTTCCTCCCAGCAGGAAGCCATCTTCTTCCACAGCTCATCAGTAACCAGTACTGAAACCTGGTGGCTGGAGGAGGAATTACAGCCTGGATTTCAAATTAAAAGTTTCTTTATTTTTCCACATGAGTGAAATTAGGTTTGCAGCCCTGCTCACATAAAAACATATCAAATAGACGCCAGAAGAACCACCAAACTCTCCCGAGTTCCAAATTCAGTTTGATACTAAAACTGTATCTATAAATATCTGGGTCTCTGGTTAGACCAGGGGTGGGCAAACTTTTTGATTTGCGGGCCACATTGAGTTCTAACATTTAAAGGGGCCGGAACAGCAGCAGATGAATGGCATGCTTTGGGAACCGTTATCTGGGTCTCTGGTTAGACCAGGGGTGGGCAAACTTTTTGATTTGCGGGCCACATTGAGTTCTAACATTTAAAGGGGCCGGAACAGCAGCAGATGGATGGCATGCTTTGGTAACCGCTAGAGTAGACCAATAGAATGGCGCGCTAGATTTTAAACAAGCGCTAAATGTTACATCAAGAGGGTTAAATTTCAAATCTAACTGCGTTAGGTTTGAAATCTAAACGCTTGATGTAACATTTTGTTTGTTTTTACATCTAACACGCTTGTTTACGTGCGTGTATGGGCCCTGATGGCTTTCCATATCTGTGCACACTGTTTATTTTGAGAGCGTATACATCACGAAGACACACACATTTTAATGGGAGCAGTGTTGTTGTTTTCTCAACGAAGCCAATATATCCAGAGTGCCCCATCTAGTGAGGAAACATCAGAATTGCAGGGAAATAAAACATTAACATGGTTTATTTATTTAATTTTTTTTTGTTCGGCGGGCCGGATTGAAACATTTCACAGGCCGCGTGTGGCCCGCAGGCTGTAGTTTGCCCATGCCTGATCTAGACCGTGAACTCAACTTTAATTCACACATTGATTAGATTATTAGTTAAACCTTGAGGTCTATTTTTGTTCCTCTAACAGTGTTAAGTCTAAAGTAAAAAAAAAAAAAAAAAAAGGAGTCATCAACCTACTTGTTTTACCCATAATTAGGCTGGCATTAGTTATCAAAACACATTTCGGTGGAACACACGACAGTTGGCTTAGCGCTGGGCAGGATGTGGGTTACCATGGTAACGATGTTTTTCAGCTCCAGCAAATCCTAATAAGATCTTAAACTGTCTCTAAAAGCTCCACATGTTGATCCTTCACTGTGGTGGAACAACACCAGCAGTCCACCATCTTTAGTTCCATAGTGAAGCCGGGTATGTTCACACAGGAATCACTGATGATGTCACTCAGAAGATCCTGTCTTCATTGCTTCTGATTCACTCCAGCAGGAACATCTCCACACGTCCATGAAGACCCTAACAAAGTACAGTATGTAGTACCTGCTTGGAGACTGTGTCTTTCATGTCCTTCTGTATGTCTCCATACGTCCAACATCTGTGTCTTAAATGGCTGTGATGCCCGGCGGAAGTCAAAGATTACGTTCCTAGTTTTACACCTTAGAAGGTCTCTGAGGACTGACCCACGGTCCTGAAAGCTGATAAGTAACAGAATCATCAGCAGCATTGGTTTGTGTACAGGACGAGGAGGTGGAGGACAACCAGTGGATTTAAAAGCAGTCTCACACGGGGTGTTGTTGCCCCTGACAACCTGAGATCTGTTAGTTTTAAAAAATCTATGAAGCATCTGGACTACAGCTGATCCAGATGTTCTCAGATGCAGCACTTCTGGTCGTCAGTGTTCCTTTAAAGTCTGTATCCACTAGCTGTTTGAGAGTCTCTAACCCAGAGTGTTTACTCGTGTCATTTTTCCTGGCGTCTCTGTGTAATTAGAATCCCATCAAGCAGAAAAGAGCTCGTGTAGGAGGAAGACTCTTTGTTTCTGCGTCTCTGTTTGAGGGAAACTGTTCCCACCCCGCTGCATTCCTCCTGCATTGTGGACGGGAGTTTATCCTTCCTTCCCTTCTCTGCTGGGACAAAAGGAGGCAGGCTGGTTTCTCTTATCGATAGCCGATCCTGCAGCAAACAGCCAGCAGGTGGCACACCGGGTCTGACGAGGATTATTAACCAGTTGAGTAATAAAGGTCGTGACACTGATGGTTTAAACATTTCTAACCAGCTAGAGATGATTAATAAAAGTTAACAGAGTTTAAAAAAACGTAACAGATGGATCGAAACGAGGAGAAACTGAAAAGTAACAAAGAGAAAATAAAGATACTTTTTTGGCTATTTTATGGATTAAATTACAGACTCTATGTTCTTGTTGGATAGAAAAGCTGTGCTGACCGTTAAACTCTAACCCGGGGATGCCCAACCAATCGATCGCTTTCTACCGGTAGCCCGTGGTCTGGTTCCAAGTCGACCTCCAGGAGTGTCGGGGGGGAAAAAAGGAAATGAACTCAGTAATGTCAACTCAGCGACTTTGACGCTGGATTTAACGAGTATTTAGACCCTCTAGGCCAGGCATGGGCAAACGAAAGCCCGCTGGCCACATGCGGCCCGTGAAACGTTTTATTCCGGCCTGCCGAACTCGAAGAAAATAAATAAATAAACTTTGTTATTGTTTTATTTACCCTGCGATTCTGATGTTTTATCACTAGATGGCGCCAAAGACACAACAACACTGTTCCCATTAAAATTAGTTTTTCTCCGTGGTGCTCATGTTGTCAAAATAAACAGTGTGCACAGATATGGAAAGCCATCGGGGCCAATACACACACGTAAACAAGCGTGTTTGATGTTAAAACAAGCAAAAGGGGCAGACCCCGGACCCGCTAGAGAGACTATGTCACACAGCTGGCTGGGGAACAACTCGGGATCCTCGTGGGTGAGCTGGAGGAAGCAGCCGGGTAAGAGAAGCCTCGGCTTCCCGTCTGAGGCTGTTGCCCCCGCGACCCGGCCTCGGATAAGCGGAAGACGACAGAACAGAACAGAAATAAAGAGGTGTGTTTTAAACAGGGAGGAGTGAGGGCCACTTTCAGACAGGTAGAGACAGAATTGAGTGTGTGTCTGAACTGAAACGGTGGTAAATCCTCCTAAAAGTTCAAAAAATCTTCTGTTTTAACATCTGTATTTTATTTTAAACTCTCCTTTCAGACATCAAGCCCTGCCCACCTGTTAGATGTGGTTCTGTGTGGGTGGCACTGCTGTTTCTCATTGGCATGTTTGTTTCTGCTTTCCAGCGAAGGGGACTGGTGGGACGCGCGCTCGCTCACCACCGGTGGCAGCGGATACATCCCCAGTAATTACGTGGCTCCAGTGGACTCCATCCAGGCTGAAGAGTGAGTTATGTGACATCACATCTGTCTGCAGCTGCATTTAGAAATGAGGAGCGGACGCGTTCATTCAGCCTGAAGTTCACCGGGTTCATACATGACACAGATCAGGTTCCAGCCCATTATGGACCGCTGCCGATTTAAAAAATCCAAGAAAGGTCGAGTTTCAATGATTTCAGGCTGACAGACAAGGTCAGACAGGAATCCCCTTGGACAGTGATTTCTGCAGATGACATTGTGATCTGTAGTGAGAGGAGGGAAGAGGTGGAGGAAAAGCTGGAGAGGTAGAGGTTTGCACTAGAACGAAGAGGAATGAAGACTAGTCAGCGTAAAACAGAGTACATGTGTGTGAATGAGAGGGATCCAAATGGAAAAGTGAGGTTACAGGAAGAACAAATAAAGAAGGTGGAAGATTTTAAGTATCTAGGATCAACAGTCCAGAGCAATGGAGAGTGTGGAAAAGAGGTGAAGAATAGTGTGCAGGCAGGCTGGAACGGGTGGAGAAAAGTATCAGGTGTGATGTGTGATAGAAGAGTTTCAGCTAAAATGAAAGGAAAAGTGTACAAAACCGTGGTGAGACCGGCCATGCTGATTGGTCTAGAAAGAGTGGTACTGAAGAAAAGACAGGAAGCAGAGATGAAGATGCTGAGGATCTCTCTGGGAGTGACCAGGATGGACAGGATCAGAGGAACAGCACATGTTAGAGGTTTTAAAGTCAGAGAGACCAGACGGAGATGGTTTGGACATGTACAGAGGAGAGAGAGAGAGTACATCAGAAGAAGGATGCTGGGTTTGGAACCACCAGGAAAGAGGACTAGAGGAAGACCAAAGAGGAGGTTCATGGATACAGTGAAGGAAGACATGAAGATAGTTGGTGTGACTGAAGAAGATGCAGGAGATAGGGTTAGATGGAAGAAACTGACTTGCTGTGGCGCCCCCTGGAGGGAAATGATGGAAGGAGAAGAAGATTTAGTGTTCATTTACACACACACTGGTCCACAAGAATCTGATCCCAGGTCATGTTTTCTCCAGCCAACGATAAACAGGACGTCGTCCACCAAGAGAACACCACACCTCTAGATATTACAGAAACCTTCCGCCTGTAGCGCTCACTGTTCTCCGCTTTGGGGACACATTACTGAGAGGACGATGTGAAGCTTGGATGGGTTTAAGCTTCTAACATCTTAACTCAAACAGTTTGGTGATTTAATCATACTTTATTATAGTATACTATACTATACCGGGGGGAAGCGGTGGCTCAGTGGTAGAGAGTTCGCCCACGGACCGGAAGTTAACCGGAAGTTCACAGGTTCGATTGCCACTGGCTACACCTCTCGGGTCCTTGGAGAAGACACTTAACCCCACGTTTCTCCCACCATTGACTGCATCATGGCAGCCTGCTGCGGTGTAATGCAGTGCACAAATTTCCCCGGTGAGGGATCAATAGAGTATGTAAAAAAAAAAAAATCCCTCCCTAAAAAGGGGGGATAGGTGTCTTCTCCAAAGACACTTAAGCAGGAAATCAAGGAAATCAAACCAGCAACTCTTCGGTCCAAAATTGACCATTCATCACAGAGCTACACCTCCCCCATTTATCGACCTACGTGAGGTTTCTCTGGATCATACTTTCTTAAATTAATCTTCAAACTCATTCAGAATCAAACACCAGTTCCAAATTTGTTTAATTTGATATTCAAATTATTCAAAACAATCACAAAACTGACTTAAAAGTCTGTTTCTGCTTTCTTCCTCTGTGTTGGAGCAGAGCTCTGTTGCCTGCTGTGTGACATCACATTGTGGTGCATTTATGGAAACTCTGTAAATCAGAGTTTCAGACAGAAATCAATAACATTTTTATTCATTTTTTTTTATTACTAGTCCTCATCCAGACAGGTGTGTGTGTGTTCTCCATTAATCTTAGAAACTTCACATGCACGTTTTGTCCTGAAGGTGGCAGTACAGGAAAGGTTTCTGATTGAGTTTAAACGTCTTCGCCTTCTTTTTTTCTTCCAGTTGGTACTTTGGTAAACTGGGTCGTAAGGATGCGGAACGGCAGCTGCTTTCCACCACGAACCCTCGAGGAACCTATCTCATCCGAGAGAGTGAAACCACGAAGGGTAAAAATAACCGCCTTCCGTGGAGACGTGAGACATTTACTGACCCGCACCTCATTGGTTCTCCTCCAGGAGCTTTCTCGCTGTCCATCCGGGACTGGGACGATGTGAAAGGAGATCACGTTAAGCACTATAAGATTCGTAAGCTGGACAGTGGGGGTTATTACATCACAACCAGGGCTCAGTTTGAAACGCTGCAGCAGCTGGTTCAGCACTATTCAGGTAAAACCCACGGCCGTCGTTACAGCTGTGAGCATCTGGATTCATGTCTTTCTGAACGAGTGTTTTAGAGGAAGAGAGACAAACACGGAGGAGATGAGAAGGATTTTATTGGCTGAAAACATCTTAAAAAAAAAAGAGACAGGATAGAGATATAAATATGTACATTAGGGTTGGTATATACTGTATATATATTTTTAAGGGGTCAGGGGTCTCATACTCAAGTACCTCGGGGCTGCTGGAGGTGGACACTGGATGAGTTTGGGCCACGTCAGGTTTTCCACAAGAAAATTGCTGATAAAACATTTCATTCCATCGTCTTCCGCTTATCCAGGGCGGGGTCTCAGGGGGAACAGACTCAGACGGGAAGCCCAGGCTTCTCTCACCCCGGCTGCATCCTCCAGCTCACCCGGAAGGATCCTGAGGTGTTCCCTGTCCAGCTGTGAGACATAGTCTCTCCAGCAGGTTCGACGTCTGCCTCTGGGTCTCCTCCCGGTGGGACGTGCCCGAAACACCTCACCAGTGAGGCGTTCAGGTGGCATTCTAAACAGATGGCCGAACTACCCGATCTGGCTTCTCTCGACCAGCTGCTCTGATGTGGGGCACACTAACATTAATGTTTCACATTAGGACACGGACTGTGGGATGTAGCGGGCCGTGAGTTTGAGACCCCTGCTGTAAATAGAAACAGTAAACAAAGCTAATTCAAGGCAAGGGGCCGGGTACACCTTGAAGAGGTCACCAGTCTGTCATGAGGCCACACACATACAACCATACACACACACACACACACACACTCATTCCAAGGGGTGATCATGTAGCGGCCAATCAACCTAACATGTATGTTTTTAGAGAAAACCCACACATACACGGGGAGAACATGCAAACTACACACAGAAAGACCAGTGTTCCAAGCCACATCCCCACCCGGGACTCAAACCCATGACCTTCTCGCTGTGAGGCCACTGTGCTACCCACTGCGCCACCGTACCTCCTGTGATTAAATTAATAAGATTAATGAGCCACAACTTTTGAACCATGAGTTTTTTTAAAGGTGTGCTCATTCAAGGGAGACGGTGGCTCAGTGGTAGAGCGTTCACCCGTGGACTGGAAGTAAACCGGAAGTTCACGGGTTCGCATCCCACTGAGTTCACATCTAGTGTCCTTGGAGAAGACACCTACCCCCCTGTTTCTCCCACCATTGGCGCCGTCGTGGCAGCCTACTGTGGTGTAAGGAGTGCAGCACACAAATTTCCCCGGTGAGGGATGAATAGAGTAATTCATTTATTTATTTATTTAGATGTAGACGTCCTGTATGGTCCCGGTGTGTGTAGAACAGGAGGGACATGGATAGTGTTAGCATGGTTTGTAAGGACTTCCTGCCACGCTCCAGTTGGCTCATCGATCTTTAAAATCAACATCATGGATGGTGTTAGGACACGGCTGAGTGGTCATCGTTCAGAATAAAAACCTTCTCTCCTTCCAGGGCGTCCCGCTCTCCTCACACACTCAGCTTCGGCTTTCATGGCTCACGTCTCCTTCTCATTAAAACTCTCTGCTAACGAAGTTTAGCTGCTCACCAGACCTTGTTTAGAAAACCTGTTTACACTGAAATTTGAAATAAGATCACAGGGGCAACAGCTTCAGACGGGAAACCCAGGCTTCTCTGATCCCGGCTGCATCCTACAGCTCACCCGAGAGGATCCTGAGGTGTTCCTCAACCAGCTGTGAGACAGAGTCTCTCCAGCAGGTCCGGGGTCTGCCTCTGGGTGTCCTCCCAGTGGGCTGTGCCTGAAACACCTCACCAGCGAGGCGCTCGGAAGGCGTCCTGACCAGATGCCCAAACCACCCCATCTGGCTTCTCTTGAAATTTAATTAATTGTAAACAAATAAGTTTTTAGGGTGTCATTTTTTTTTTCCATTCTTTCGGTCATAACCCACAGCGGGTGACCGAATCATGGATACAAGCGGCCAAAATGAGCTTCCTCTGCAGGGTGGCTGGGCTCTCACTCAGAAATTGGGTGAGGAGCTCTGCCATCCGGGAGGCGCTTGGTGTCGAGCCGCTTCTCCTCCAGGTCGAGAGAAGCCAGATTGGGTGGTCCGGGCATCTGGTTGGGATGCCTCCCGAGCACCTTCCTGGTGAGGTGTTTCGGGCACGTTCCACCGTTTAAGGTTGTTTCAGGTTGTAGAGGCGTGGTCGGGGCCGGACGGAGATGAGTTTAAATGGGGTTATGGTGGGTTACATCAGTAGCGTTCCTCAGTTTCAGAAATACAGGTCTATAAACGAGGCCTCTGGTGAAACCTCGTCTGCTTTCCGTGACAGACGATGTTAAACTGGACGTTCTGTGGAGGAGACTCGAGCCCTGATCTTCTTGCTTTCCACCTGATGTGTTTTATGATGCTGTATTGATTTGCTTTGCTGCAGGTTCAGGTCTTTATCAGGTCTTTACGGCTCTGTGTAAACACCCCAGACTCTTATCTGTGGAACCAGCGGAAGTCAGACCCTCATCCATTCCTTTCTCCACTCATAAACAAACAGAAGAGCTTTCTGGAGATGACCAGCACCGTCCAGATGGTGCTTCATGCTTCATGGGTCGCTCTAGATGGTTGGATGCTCCTGCATAATGAGGAGCAGTGTACAAACAAGACGTACTTCATCAATGAGATGGTCTGGGATGGCAGGGGAAGGCGACTTAAAACCCAAAGAATCATTTGTACCCGTTTCCATGGAAACAAAAACACTGTGAGCTCTAAAATACAGATAAGACGGATGCTGTGGGGGGTAGTGGCCCAAAACACAGAATAATCACACTGCTAGTTTTTTACAAAATGAAGTTTGTAGAGTAAATAATCCACTAAAAACTTATTTCCATGCTGTTCCGTCGTCTTCCACTTATCCGGGTTGCCGGGGCAACAGCCTCAGACGGAAGGCGAGAGAGATCCCTCACACCGGCTGCATCCTCCAGATCCCGAGGTGTTCCCTGTCCAGCTGTGAGACATAGTCTCTCCAGCAGGTCTGGGGTCTGGGTTTCCTCCCAGTGGGACGTCCCGAAACACCTCACCAGCAAGGGAGGCATCCTAACCAGATGCCCGAACCACCCCATCTGGCTTCTCTTAACCTGGAGGAGCTACTGCTCTAATCATAGCTCCTCCCTCTATCTCAGAGTGAGACCCCAGCCACCCTGCAGAGGAAGATGATTGCAAAGACTATTTATTCATCTCATTTGCATCTGAAATATTTTAATGGCAGGTTTCAAACAACACCCCCCCCCCGAACCCTACCCCCGCCCGGATTCCTGTCATTCGTAAATAACTTATTCTCTAAGAATCACGTCAGCAACTCGATAATAAAGAGAAAAATAATCCACCGGCATCCTGACGACCTCCAGAGATAATCACTGTTAGCTTGAAGTAAGTCTCACATTGCGAAAAAAACAAAAACACTACTTAGGAGTTCTTGCACATTTAGGGAAAAAGTTTCTTCCGTTTCGTCTTCTTCCGCTTATCCAGGACCAAGTTCCGGGGGCAACAGCCTCAGACATGAAGCCCAGACTTCTCTCACCCTGGCTCAGTGGTGGAACGTAACGAAGTAAATGTGCTTCGTTACTGTACTTAAGTAAAAAAATTGTGTATCTGTACTTTACTTAAGTAAAATTTAAGACCGATACTTTTACTTTTACTTCACTACATTTTTAGAGCAAATATCTGTACTTTTACTTCACTCTTTTTTAAAAGTGTGTTTTACATTTTTCGTTACACTTTCGTTCAGGAATTTGAAAAATACACCGTTTTTTTAGCGCATCTTGAAGCCGCATCGTCAAAATCAAAAGAAGCAGTTGATCGGGAGAAGAAGTCATGAATCGAGAAACATTTTAGTATAAATTAAAAAGAGTCAGAAGTTTGTTGTTCGTTGTTTACTTCTAAATAAAAAGTTGAGCCATCGTTACACAGAGCAGGGGCGGATCTAGAATTTTCCAAAGGGGGTGGGGCTTTGACAAAGCCAATATATAGTGACTGGGGGCCTCCCCCCCAAAACATTTTAAAAAATAAGTGTCATTTTCCTCCATTTTGGCGGCCATTCACTGGCCCTTCTAGGGGATAGCTTGACTTGTCCCCTTTTATTTTATTAATTTATTTATTTTGTGGACCAAAAGAGGCGGGAGAGGGGGGTCACACCCCTGCAGAGTATTTATCCTGGTTACCATGGTGATGCCCTTTGGCACAAAAAATAACATTTGAATTATGATCGAATACTTTTACTTTTTACTTAAAAAGTAAAATTTACACCAATTACTTTTGTACTTCAGCGGGTTCATGGTCTACCTCTGGATCTCCCCCTTGTGAGACGTGCCCCAAACACCTCACTAGCAAGGGAGGCATCCTGACCAGATACCCAAACCACCCCATCTGGCTCCTCTTGTCTCTACATAGTTTGTAACAAATAATAATCACATGATCATTTCTGTCCACTGCTTTATAAAAAGTTATGTTTGTGAGACGTAGATTGAATTAAAAACCCACTTCCTGTAGAATTGGGGTTTTTTTAAACACTGGTGGAGACTCATCTGTTCTTAAAGATGATTTACTCATCCCTAACGACGCTTCACTCGTGGTTGAGATGTTTCACTGGTTTGGTTTGTTACTTCATCCAACAAACTCTTTCATTCTAAGAGTCTTCACTCTGTGGTTTTTAACCAAAACTATGTTTTAAAAGGAAAAAACTCATCATTTCTCGTTTTTTCAGTTGAATCTTTAACACTAGAACGACCAGAATTCTAGAACTACTAGAACTCCCACGGCCGTCAATTTGACGATCAGCGCTACGGCGATGAAGTCATACACAGAAGCACCTCAGTGACTGATAAACGTCTTCTTAAATCTTTTTTATTACAAAAAAGGTCAAAAATTAGTTACAAAGCCAAAAAACAAGAGGAGAAGCCTCTTCCAATTTCACCTGATTGGCGCCACAACGGTTACTAGGCAACGGTCACCACACTACGGTCAGGTGCGGGAAAAAGTTATGACGTATGTAATAGAGACGTCAAAATGACGGGTGTGGGAGTTAGAGGAAGAATTACACAGACCTCGTTTTTAGTGTTTTTATCAGTTAAATTACAACAAAAAATGTAGAAAAAGTCAAAAGAGTAAAAATCAACGTAATTACAGTAACTTCTGAGAACCGTCAAGTTGACAGCGTTGGTAGTTCTAGTGTTAAAGACTTTCTCGGTCCTGGGGGTGTTGGCCTAGTGGTAGAATTACCGTCTTTCGACCTGGAGAACCGGGTTCGAATGCCACTGGGCCAAAACTCTCCCTGGCTATGGGGCTGAAAACTGGAAGGACAAATTAAAAAAAAAAAAACAACAATTTTTTTGTTTTTTTTATTTCCAAATAGAGAAGGTGACGCATGCGTGTTGTTTGGGGTGAAATATGACATGTTCAGGGTTCTCTCATCACCTCTATTCCAGGTGGTCTGATGAAGCTTGTCTGCTTTGCTTTCTAACTGTGTGTGTGTTGCTTGTTCAGACCGAGCTGCAGGTCTTTGCTGTCGCTTGGTCGTACCCTGCCACAAAGGGATGCCCCGCCTTGCCGACCTCTCCATCAAAACTAAAGATGTGTGGGAGATACCGCGGGAGTCGCTGCAGCTCATCAAGCGCCTTGGAAACGGGCAGTTTGGGGAGGTCTGGATGGGTACGGATCCACCGACCTGCAGGCCAGGTGGACGGAGGGACGGGGTGTGTACCCTCCCTCCACTTAGGCCTGGGTGCATGTTCCTTTCCCTGATGTTTAACCTGTTCCCTCATTCCCTCCTTCCCCTGTAGAGAGTGCGGATGGGTTGTGCTTTAATTTAACGGGCGTGTGTGTGAACTACATCCCTGACACTGTGGGCTTGAGTCATGATGCCTGGGAGATCAGCAGAGATGAACTTAAAACGGAAGTAAAGCTGGGGACTGGATGTTTTGCTGATGTGTTCTACGGTAAGAAAGTGAAACGTTTACCCTAAAAAAGTCTTTTTATTTCGTACCAGGGACACTCTACAGCTTCCGCTCCTGTCCTGAGGACTCTCTGGTTTAATAATTAGAATCACCAACAGCAGAGTTAGTGCCTAAAAGGTGGAGGAAAAGCTGGAGAGGCGGAGGTTTGCTCTAGAAAGAAGAGGAATGAAGATTAGTCAGAGTAAGACAGAGTACATGTGTGTGAATGAGAGGGATCCAAATGGAAAAGTGAGGTTACAGGGAGAAGAGATAAAGAAGGTGGAAGATTTTAAGTATCTATGATCAACAGAGTAGTGTGGAAAAGAGGTGAAGAAGCATGTGCAGGCAGGCTGGAACAGGTGGAGAAAAGTATCAGGTGAGATAGAAGAGTTTCAGATAAAATGAAAGGGAAAGTGTACAAAACCGTGGTGAGAGCGGCCATGCTGATTGGTCTAGAGACAGTGTGGTGAGAGCGGCCATGCTGATTGGTCTAGAGACAGTGGCACTGAGGAAAAGACAGGAAACAGAGATGGAGGTAGCAGAGATGAAGATGCTGAGGATCTCTCTGGGAGTGACCAGGATGGACAGGATCAGAGGAACAGCACATGTTAGAGGTTTAAAGTCAGAGAGGTCAGACTGAGATGGTTTGGACATGTGCAGAGGAGAGAGAGAGAGTACATCAGAAGAAGGATGCTGGGTTTGGAACCACCAGGAAAGAGGACTAGAGGAAGACCAAAGAGGAGGTTCATGGATACAGTGAAGGAAGACATGAAGATCAGTTGGTGTGACTGAAGAGGATGCAGCAGATAGGGTTAGATGGAAGAAACTGACTTGATGTGGCGCCCCCTAGAGAGGAATGAGCTCAACTGGACAAGTGACAAGACGGTAGGAGCTTACCTGGATGAGGAACGAGAACACCAGGGTGCACCGGGAGCAGGCTGGGGGACCAGACATGGGTGCAGCACCTCGCTGTAGTAGGGGAATATTTGACAAGGAAGTGAGGAAGACGAGGGTTTAAATAATCCGAAGGGAACAAGACACACCTGGGGAGTGGGACCAAGTGTCCAAAATCAGGGCAGAGGTCAGGATAGGAGGGAGGAAGTGTTCCAGATGAGAGGAGGATCATGACGGTAAAACTTTTAATATTTTATTGTAACATAATTAACAGTTAAGTGTGTCCTCGTTCATTAGATGAATGAAGAGTGTGTGGGTTTAACCCCCCCGTAGCCTCCATGGTAAACACCCACCGCCCACATCCTCTTGGTACAGAGGACTCTGGGTGTTTCCATTAAGACCCTGCATGTCTGACCCCTCGCACCCCAGTAGAACATCAGTGTGTGTGTCAGATGTTCCGTCGTCCTGACTCCTCCCTGCTCTCTAGGAACATGGAACGGGACCACCAAGGTGGCGGTGAAGACCCTCAAACCGGGAACCATGTCACCAGAATCCTTCCTGGAGGAGGCCCAGATCATGAAGAAACTCCGGCACGACAAACTGGTGCAGCTTTACGCCGTGGTGTCCGAGGAACCCATCTATATCGTTACGGAGTACATGGGGAAAGGTATACACACACACTCACACATACACAGAGTCTATTACAGAGTACATGGGGAAAGGTATACACTCACACATACACACACAGAGTCTATTACAGAGTACATGGGGAAAGGTACACACACACACTCACACATACACAGAGTCTATTACAGAGTACATGGGGAAAGGTACACACACACACTCACACATACACACATTCTGTTATAGAGTACATGGGAAAGGTACACACACACAGAGTCTATTACAGAGTACATGGGGAAAGGTACACACTCACACATACACACACAGAGTCTATTACAGAGTACATGGGGAAAGGTACACACACACTCACACATACACACATTCTGTTATAGAGTACATGGGGAAAGGTACACACACACACACACACAGTCTATTACAGAGTACATGGGGAAAGGTATACACACACACTCACACATACACACACAGAGTCTATTACAGAGTACATGGGGAAGGTACACACACAGACACACACACATACACACACAGAGTCTGTTACAGAGTACATGGGGAAAGGTACACACACACACCACACACATTCTGTTACAGAGTACATGGGGAAAGGTACACACACCACACACATTCTGTTATAGAGTACATTGGGAAAGGTACACACACACACACATTCTGTTATAGAGTACATGGGGAAAGGTACACACACCACACACACATTCTGTTATAGAGTACATGGGGAAAGGTACACACATACACACATTCTGTTACAGAGTAACACCCCAAAAATCCCATAATATATGGATGTGGGGAAATCATCTGTGATTGGTGGAGTCCTCCTCTGTGCAGGCAGTCTGCTGGACTTCCTGAAGGACGGAGAAGGACGAGCGCTGAAGCTTCCCAACCTGGTGGACATGGCTGCTCAGGTAAACTGGCAAACAGCAGAACGTACTGAGGACATGAAACACCCGGGCTGTCTGTGCTTCTGTAACACTTTGTGAACGTCATATCTCGGGGAAATGGGAGAAACTCTCCTCCGAGGAACGGTCAGGAGGAACCTGACCCTCCCTGCTGGCTGTGTGACTGTGTGCAGGTGGCAGCAGGAATGGCGTACATCGAGAGGATGAACTACATCCACAGAGATCTTCGTGCTGCTAACATCCTGGTTGGAGATAACCTGGTCTGCAAGATCGCAGACTTTGGCCTGGCGAGGCTGATCGAAGATAACGAATACACAGCACGACAAGGTGAGGGGTGGATGTTAGAGAGTCGATGGTCCTTTCCGAAACTGCTCCCTCGCCACTCTCTAAGCCTGAGTGTGTTACTCCATGTCTTTAAGTCAGCAGGGGGAACTGACAGACTAAACCAGTGCTTCTCAAATAGTGGAGGGGGCGCGGCGCGATGCCAGGGGCTATGGAACATGTTTTGTTTTTTTTTTTGCCGTACTAGAATAAAGTGTAGTTGCACATCCACTACAGCAGAGGTCCCCAACCTGTCTTGCGCTACGGATCGGTTTAGTGTCTGATAATATTTTCAGGGACCGGTCTAAAGGTGGAGCAGAAAAACGAAATAAGACCAGCCTGAAAAAAAATGTTTTTTTTAAATAAATAATAAACTTAAATCCACTTTATCTTCACGAGAAAATTTGTTATCTGCGTCTTTATAACACGGAAACATTCTCTCTGCTCGAACGCACTCTGGTTGCCTTGGTAACGGTAAACATACCTTCAAAATAAAAGACATTACAAAAATAAAGTGAATAAAAATACCAGTTAGTCTCCTCCCAGTAAGACTGGGTCAATCGGAGTTCTGGGTTTGTTTTGCTGGAACCAGACAGTCCGATCGTGACCTGAAACCTGAAGAGTGTTTCTAAAGTCCAGTCTGCTTCGGGCACTTTTCAAATTAAAACATCGTCATTAAGAATGAAGAAAACCTGTATGATAAAGGCTCAAATAATAAACCAAATGGAAATAAAGGAAGTTATTTCTTCATTCTATATGATACCGGTACCGGTCCGCGGCCCGGTGGTTGGAGACCACTGCACTACAATACTTTGCGCTTTTTTAATTTCAAGTTAATTGATGCACTTTAAATATTTTTTTTGTTTCAGACTAAAAAACAATGTTAATAAAGCTGTTATTTTTCTCTTTTTTTTGGGTTACTTTAATGTTAATGAGGATACAATGTTATGCAGAGGTGTACTTCAAACAATTTTATAGACAAATGATACTAATTATAGTCACTGCTGAGAATTGGGGGGAGGGGGTGAAATATTTTCTTCTTCCAAGGGAGGGGGCGGGGGGGCGTAACAGGAAATAATTGAGTAGCGCTGGACTGACCCAAGGGGTGTACGTAGAGAACCTTTTTGGAACGGACCAGTGTTTGAATGGATGGATGAATGAATGGATGGATGGATGAATGGATGAAGAGCAGGATAAACAGGATGTTCTGATTCTGTATTTTAGGAGCAAAGTTTCCTATAAAATGGACCGCTCCAGAGGCGGCGCTCTATGGCCGCTTCACCATCAAGTCTGATGTCTGGTCGTTCGGCATCCTGCTGACCGAGCTGGTCACCAAGGGCCGGGTACCCTATCCAGGTAAGGAGGTTCAGCGGGATGATTCAGGGGTCTCATTTACTAAGAACTGTGTAGCTCTGTGGTAAGCATGAGACCCTGATCCGAGGCTCAGCAGGTCTGATCAGAACTTCCTTTGTCTTTGCAGGGATGAACAACCGTGAGGTTCTGGAGCAGGTGGAACGGGGGTACCGGATGGCCTCCCCTCAGGACTGCCCCGTTTCTCTTCATGAGCTCATGCTGCAGTGCTGGAAGAAAGAGGCCGAGGAGAGGCCCACCTTCGAGTACCTACAGGCCTTTTTGGAGGACTACTTCACCGCCACCGAGCCTCAGTACCAGCCTGGAGACAACCTGTAGGCCACCGCGCTCAGGATGGACCTAAACTGTACTGCTGGGAGATGAACCAGACGCAGGGAGGGGACAGAAAATCATCCCTTTTCAGTCCAGCTTCTTCCAGTCTGATTGGTTCTGTTCGCCTGTTTCCTCTGAGGATCAAGAGGGTGTGTGGGGTCCTGCAAGGTCAAAGGGGGAGTCAGTCTGAATCTGGATGCACCTGGTTTGTTACAGCCCAGGTTTCTGATCCCAGACTAGCGTACCTGCTTCCTGTTTCTCACATTCTTTTGTCCCAGCAGTCCGGCTCTGATCGTCATGGACCTCTGTTCTTCAGTTGTACAGCTTCATGCTTCCTTCTTTTTATCTTTCAGTTTTTAACATTTTGTTTATTCAATGATTTAAATTCAATAAACATTTTACACTCTTTACTGGAAGTTTGATCGATACGTCTTTCATCCACGTCCCACCTCGGCCTTCAGTCGGCCTCCATCAGTCAGTCATCAGTAAACCTACAGATGAAGTTTTACTTCAAAACCTTTCTGACGGCAAAAAAATACTGTTAAATATACGTAGTTCAAACATTAATATTTTCAATGTTCAAACAGTCAATTGATTGGGTGCTATGAAATTGCCCCCTAGGAATGAGTGTGTGGATGGTTGTGTGTATGTGGTGAGGGTAGGAACGTAGATCCTGGTTACCATGGTGAGGGTAGGAATGTAGATCCTGGTTACCATGGTGAGGGTAGGAATGTAGATCCTGGTTACCATGGTGAGGGTAGGAACATAGATCCTGGTTACCATGGTGAGGGTAGGTACATACAGTGGTGGTCAAAAGTTTACATACACTTGTAAAGAACATAATGTCATGGCTGTCTTGAGTTTCCAGTTATTTCAACAACTCTGATTTTTCTCTGATATAGTGATTGGAACAGATCCTTCTTTGTCACAAAAAACATTCATGAAGTTTGATTCTTTTATGACTTTATTATGGGTAAACTGAAAATGTGACGAAATCAGCTGGGTCAAAAATATACATACAGCAATGCTAATATTTGGTTACATGTCCTTTGGCCATTTTTACTTCAATTAGGCGCTTTTGGTAGCCATCCACAAGCTTCTGGCAAGTTTCTGGTTGAATCTTTGACCACTCCTCTTGACAGAATTGGTGCAGTTCAGTTAAATTTGTTGGCTTTCTGACATGGACTTGTTTCTTCAGCATTATCCACATGTTCTCAATGGGATTTAAGTCAGGACTTTGGGAAGGCCATTCTAAAACCTTAATTCTAGCCTGATTTAGCCATTCCATTACCACTTTTGATGTGTGTTTGGGGTCATTGTCCTGTTGGAACACCCAACTGCGCCCAAGACCCAACCTTTGGGCTGATGACTTCAGCTTTTCTTGAAGAATTTGAAGGTAATCCTCCTTCTTCATTGTCCCATTGACTCTCTGTAAAGCACCAGTTCCATTGGCAGCAAAACAGGCCCACCGTGCTTGATGGTAGGCACGGTGTTCTTGGGGTTAAAGGCCTCACATTTTCTCCTCCAAACATATTGCTGGGCATTGTGGCCAAACAGCTCAATTTTTGTTTCATCTGACCACAGAACTTTCCTCCAGAAGGTCTTATCTTTGTCCATGTGATCAGCAGCAAACTTTAGTCGAGCCTTAAGGTGCCGCTTTTGGAGCAAGGGCTTCCTTCTTGCACGGCAACCTCTCAGTCCATGGCGATGCAAAACACGCTTGACTGTGGACACTGACACCTGTGTTCCAGCAGCTTCTAATTCTTGGCAGATCTGCTTTTTGGTGCTCCTGGGTTGACTCTTCACCCTCCTGACCAGTTTTCTCTCAGCAGCAGGTGACAGCTTGCGTTTTCTTCCTGATCGTGGCAGTGACAAAACAGTACCATGCACTTTATACTTACAAACAATTGTTTGCACTGTTGCTCTTGGAACCTGCAGCTGCTTTGAAATGGCTCCAAGTGACTTTCCTGACTTATTCAAGTCAATGATTCTCTTTTTCAAATCTGTGCTGAGCTCCTTTGACTTTCCCATTGTAGCGTTTGTGGGTGTTTTTATCCAATGAGCCCTTTTTAAATGGCCTCAGAGAAGTCACCAGCTGTAGTCACTCATAATCACTCACAAGAAGTTAAGAGGTCATGCTATGAAGCTCATGTCATTGACACAACTTTCTAAGTCTCCAAAATTGCTCATTCATGTTGCTGTATGTATATTTTTGACCCAGCTGATTTTGTCACATTTTCAGTTTACCCATAATAAAGTCATAAAAGAATCAAACTTCATGAATGTTTTTTGTGACAAAGAAGGATCTGTTCCAATCACTATATCAGAGAAAAATCAGAGTTGTTGAAATAACTGGAAACTCAAGACAGCCATGACATTATGTTCTTTACAAGTGTATGTAAACTTTTGACCACCACTGTATATCCTGGTTACCATGGTGAGGGTAGGAACATAGATCCTGGTTACCATGGTGAGGGTGGGAACCTAGATCCTAGTTACCATGGTGAGGGTAGGAACGTAGATCCTGGTTACCATGGTGAGGGTAGGAACGTAGATCCTGGTTACCATGATGAGAGTAGGAACATAGATCCTGGTTACCATGGTGAGTGTAGGAACATAGATCCTGGTTACCATGGTGACGGTAGACAACAAAATAACGACAAAACAATGTCAGCAATAACTAGGATTCTGCATCGATCCATCACGGTAAAGGAAGAGCTGAACTAAAAGCAAAGCTTTTCGATTTACAAGTAGATCTACGTTCCTAACATCACCATGGTAACCAGGATCTACGTTCCTACCCTCACCATGGTAACCAGGATCTACGTTCCTAACATCACCATGATAACCAGGATCTACGTTCCTACCCTCACCTTGGTAACCAGGATCTGTGTTCCTACCCTCACCATGGTAACCAGGATCTACGTATGTTCCTACCCTCACCATGGTAACCAGGATCTATCACCATGGTGTCCAGTTGTGGGTGGTGATCGAAGGAACAAGATCATTGATAAAGTGGCCCCTGTAGGGTGGCTGGATTCTCACTCAGCGATAAAGAAAGACCGCCTACCATCCAGGTGGAACTCAGAGTGGAGCCGTTGCTCTTCCAGTTCAAGGGAAGCCAGATGGGGTAGTTTGGGCATCTAGTTAGGATGCTTACTGAATGCCTCACTGGTGAGGTGTTTCAGGCACAGAGATGCCAACTGAAGATACTACATATGTCTCACAGCTGGACAGGGAACACCTCAGTATACTCCCGGGTGAGCTGGATGATGCAGCCGGGATGAGGGAAGCTTGGGTTTCCCATCTGAGACTGTTGCCCTGGTGACCCTGCCCCGGATAAACGGAAGACGATGGAAATGAACGATCAGCATAGTCAGCAACACCCATCACTCACATGCCGAGGAGCCAAACAGCAAGCCAATGAAAACAATCAGATAGAAAGCTCAGACCAATCGGCTGCTCAGGAGGTGTAACTCCTCCTGTTACCTGGTCAGACTTTGTCCTCAGAAACCTGCTGCTGCTCCTCAGAGAAGAGCAGCTGGGATGCTTCGGTCCAGCAGACACCTGGTAGGTCACATTCATCCTTTTATACCAGAAAACTCTTCCTGATCAGGACCTCCATCTGGTTAAACATCACATAACTTCAAGAAACCAGACAAATATTATATGAAGCGATGACACAAAAAAAAAGATTATTTTTCGTATGAAGTTTGTGTTTGTAAAGAATGTGTTCATCTGTTTTGTTTTTGTTTTTTTTGTTGCAGCTCTTCTCTGTGGATTAATCATGGAAGGAGCTGGAGCAGAAGTGTTGGTCACCATTCAGAAGATTTACTATCCTTTACTCTGCATCCTGGGCATCCCAGGTGGGTAATGTTTGTAGACAGACTGAAGGACGCTCTCTGCTGGTAACACTAAAACAAATACAAAAAAACTGAAAAAAAAAAAAAAAACTATTTCTGACTAAATTAATTTGTTTACTTTTTAAATGAAGTTTTTTTTAAATTAGAAAACAATAATGTTGTTTATAAAATGAAACCTCAGGTGGATCTGTGACAGACTGGTGATCTAAACAGGGTGTACCCTGCGTCTCAAATTAACTAGGATCAGCTCTGGTCAAAATTCCTCACAAGGATGTAATTTAACTCCTCAGAGAACAGAGGTTTTTCTCTCAAATTTTTGTTCACACCAATTTAAATACAAACTGAGTGAGCTATGAGGGTGATGGAGTGTGTGGAACTTTGAGTAAAGTCAGGAGCTGTCACATGAAAAGATGTGAGGAAAAGACCGGACTTGTGGACGGAATCTGAAGTGAACTGAGGAAAGTGAAATGAAGCATTTGGAGCAGTGAAGAAATAATTAGAAAACACACATAAAAGCCTATCAGTGTCACTGACAGGGACATAGACACAGTACACACATTAGAGAACATCGTGGAAAGTCTTCAAGTCTTCCGCTTGTCCAGGGCCAAGCCATGGGGGTAACAGCCCCAAACTGGAAACCAAGGCTTCCGTCATTACGGTTGCAGCCTGCATCTGACTCGGGTGGATCCCGAGGTGTTCCCTGTCCAGCTGTGAGATATAGTCTCTCCAGCAGGTCCAGGGGTCTGCCTCTGGGTCTCCTCCTGGTGGGATGGAACACTTCACCAGCGAGATGTCCAGATAGGGGTACCCAAACCACCCCATGTGGCTTCTCTCGACCGGGAGGAGGAATCACTCTATTCAGAGCTCTTCCCAGATGGAAGAGCTCCTCCCCCTATCTCTGATAGAGAGTCCAGCCACCCTGCGGAGGAAGCTCATTTTGGCCAATTGTAACCGTGATCTTGCTCATTCAGTCATCACCCACACTGGTTACCATGGTGAGGGTAGGGACGTAGATCCTGGTTACCATGGTGACGATAGGAACGTAGATCCTGGTTACCATAATGAGGGTAGGAACGTAGATCCTGGTTACCATGGTGAGGGTAGGAACGTAGATCCTGGTTACCATGGTGAGGGTAGGAACGTAGATGCTGGTTACCATGGTGAGGGTAGGACAAAGATCCTGGTTACCATGGTGAGGGTAGGAACGTAGATCCTGGTTACCACGGTGAGGGTAGGTACGTCAATCCTGGTTACCATGGTGAGGGTAGGAACATAGATCCTGGTTACCATGGTGAGGGTAGGAACGTAGATCCTGGTTACCACGGTGAGGGTAGGTACGTAGATCCTGGTTACCATGGTGACGGCAGAAACGTAGATCCTGGTTAGTAACTAAACAGGATCTACCATCACCATGGTTGCCATGGTGAGGGTAGGAATGTAGATCCTGGTTACCATGGTGAGGGTAGGAACGTAGATCCTGGTTACCATGGTGAGGGTAGGAACGTAGATCCTGGTTACCATGGTGAGGGTAGGAACGTAGATCCTGGTTACCATGGTGAGGGTAGGACAAAGATCCTGGTTACCATGGTGAGGGTAGGAACGTAGATCCTGGTTACCACGGCGAGGGTAGGTACGTCGATCCTGGTTACCATGGTGAGGGTAGGAACATAGATCCTGGTTACCATGGTGAGGGTAGGAACATAAATCCTGGTTACCATGGTGAGGGTAGATACGTAGATCCTGGTTACCATGGTGACGGCAGAAACGTAGATCCTGGTTAGTAACTAAACAGGATCTACCATCACCATGGTTACCATGGCGAGGGTAGGAATGTAGATCCTGGTTACCATGGTGAGGGTAGGACAAAGATCCTGGTTACCATGGTGAGGGTAGGAACGTAGATCCTGGTTACCACGGTGAGGGTAGGAACATAGATCCTGGTTACCATGGTGACGGCAGAAACGTAGATCCTGGTTAGTAACTAAACAGGATCTACCATCACCATGGTTGCCATGGTGAGGGTAGGAATGTAGATCCTAGTTACCATGGTAAGGGTTGGAATGTAGATCCTGGTTACCATGGTGAGGGTAGGAACGTAGATCCTGGTTACCATGGTGAGGGTAGGACAAAGATCCTGGTTACCATGGTGAGGGTAGGAACGTAGATCCTGGTTACCACGGTGAGGGTAGGTACGTCGATCCTGGTTACCATGGTGAGGGTAGGAACATAGATCCTGGTTACCATGGTGAGGGTAGGAACATAAATCCTGGTTACCATGGTGAGGGTAGATACGTAGATCCTGGTTAGTAACTAAACAGGATCTACCATGGTGAGGGTAGGAATGTAGATCCTGGTTACCATGGTGAGGGTAGGACAAAGATCCTGGTTACCATGGTGAGGGTAGGAACGTAGATCCTGGTTACCACGGTGAGGGTAGGAACATAGATCCTGGTTACCATGGTGACGGCAGAAACGTAGATCCTGGTTAGTAACTAAACAGGATCTACCATCACCATGGTTGCCATGGTGAGGGTAGGAATGTAGATCCTAGTTACCATGGTAAGGGTTGGAATGTAGATCCTGGTTACCATGGTGAGGGTAGGAACGTAGATCCTGGTTACCATGGTGAGGGTAGGAACGTAGATCCTGGTTACCATGGTGAGGGTAGGAACGTAGATTCTGGTTACCATGGTGAGGGTAGGAACATAGATCCTGGTTACCATGGTGAGGGTAGGAACGTAAATCCTGGTTACCATGGTGAGGGTAGGAACGTAGATCCTGGTTACCATGGTGAGGGTAGGAACGTAGATTCTGGTTACCATGGTGAGGATAGGAACATAGATCAACTTGTTAATCGAGAGCTTCACTTTTTGCCTCAGCTCTTTCTTCGACTCTCTTGGGCAGCATGAAGGCAGATCTCACTGCACGTTTGTTTACTTAACTTAAAATTTCTTGTTAACTCTTTTAGTTTTGTCTGCGTCGTAGTTTTCCTTTTTTTTTATTTTTACAGTTAAAATAAGAATGCTTAGCATGTAAACGTGTGATTTGCATAACGTGTTTTTGGTACATAACGTTCTCAAACCGACTGATTTCTGATCTTTTTACTTTTTACTTCTTCATTTGTTGGTTTTTAACTCAAGCAGAATTTTATTATTTTAATCAGAAATTGAGTTTTTTGTATGAACTTACCTGAGATTTGATTTTCTCGTCATATCAAATTAACTGATGGATCTTTTTCTTCTTTTTTTCCAGCAAACATCTTCACTTTCTACATGATCTGTTTCCGTAAGTGTGGGATGTCAACCACAGCCATCGTCTACCTGAGCTGTCTGGCCATCATGGACACCTTCTACTTGGTCTGGGTCATCCTGATTGACCTCACGCTCACTTTCTGGACCCTTCAGCCCTTCTGGCATTCCAACCCGTGGTGTGGCATCCTGGGATTCCTGCAGCACGGCTCCCTGTACAGCTCTTCCTGGATTGTGGTTGTGTTCACAATCGAACGTTTCCTGGTTCTAAGCAGCACAGCTGCAAAGCAGCACCTCTCCCAGGCCTGGGTCACCAAAGTAACCTGCACGGCCATCGTTCTGGTGTCCCACTTGGCGTCCGTGCCAATGGGCTGGATCAACAAAGTTCAACCCATGAACTTCACTGTAGATGGAGAGATCGTGACGCTGCCGAGGTGTCGTTACAGAGACCAGATTTACTCCACGGTTATCGTCTGGTTAGCGACCTTCCTGTCTGGAGGGATTCCCATCGTGTTGGTGATCATTTTTAACTACCTGATCGGGCATCACCTGTGCCGAGCCAACGGGCTCTTCACCAAGGAGGAGAAACGCATCATGTACGGGAGGAAAACCAGGGGAAAGTTAAGGAGAACCGTTCTCCTGCTTGGTACGGTCTCTGCTACTTTCGTTCTGCTGAGTCTCCCTCGCTTCATCACCTACTGCATCCTGAGGACCGAGTACAACGATCAGGACTTTAACCGTAACGACTACGACATACCCATCAACGTCGCCGGAGACCTGGCCAACATGCTGCAGAACCTCAACTCCACCACCAACTTCCTTCTTTACTGCATGGTCAGCCGTCGCTTCCGCCAGGAGTGTCTACACGTCATGACTTGCAAGGATAATGCCAAGCAGCTGCTCACCAACACCACGGTCAAGGTCTTCTCGGTTGTGGATCAAAAAGCTTTACCAGAGCGCGGTCCAGCCATCGGAGTGGCAGGAGATCGATGGAGGCGGAAGTTTGTGGGAAAATCACAGGAAAAACAGAAGAAAATTATAGGAAGTTAAGAAAAATTATTAAAGGAAAATTCAACAAATCTTGGAGGAATTTTGCTGGAAATTTGTCGAAAAAAATCAGTACAATATTGAAAAAAAAAGGTTTGCAAAAGAAAATTTTAAAAAATTGTGGGAAGAAATTTGGACAAAATTCAAGAAAGTTTTGAAAAGTTTGGAGGTGTCATGATTCCCTTACCCACCACCAGAGGGAGCCCGGGACATTCCCTCATCTTCCTGATTCGGGACACCTGATGGTGATTGACCTGCTGCCTTTTTTAAAGGTAGTCTGCCTGACCCTCATGGTCGGGTCATCACCCCTTCCAGGCAGGTCTTGTTGGCCGCCTGACCAGACTAGAGCTTCCCTGTTTTAATCCTGTGCCTTGCTTCACAGCTTTACTGGATTCTACTAAAGAAATTATGTTTGTCGTCGTTTTGGGTTCCCCTCCTCCTGCACCATCATCGTGACAGGATGAAGTTTAGTGGCTGTTTGGAGAAGATTGTGAGGAGGTTAGGAGAGTGTTTAATGAGGGTTTTATGGAAGTTTGGAGAAGGTTGTAAAAAAAAAGTTTGGATGAAAGTTCGAAGAAAATTTGGTCGAGGTTTGAAAAAGTTTGGATAAAGTTTGAAGACATTTGGAGGAAATTTTCTTAAACCAAACTATATTTTCTGTGTTTTTTACTCATTCCGTCCCGTCATCTTCCGCTTGTTCCGGGGTCGGGTCGCAGGGGCAACAGCCTCAAACGGGTACCCCAGGCCTCTCTCACCCCGGTTGCATCCTCCAGCTCAACCGGCAGGATCCCAAGTCAATTCCCGGCCAGCTGTGAGACATAGTCTTTCCAGCGGGTCTGGGGTCTGCCCCTTTGTCTCCTCCCAGTGTGATGTGCCCAAAACACCTCGCCCGCAGGCGCTCGGGGGGCATCCTGACCAGATGCCCGAGCCACCCCATCTAGCTCCTCTCGACCTGAAAGAGGAGCAGCTCGACACCAAGCTCCTCTCGGATGGCAGAGCTCCTCACCCAATCTCTGAGTGAAAACCCAGGCACCCTGCGGAGGAAGCTCATTTGGACACTTGTACCTGCGATCTCATTCTTTCAGTCACCACCCACAGCTGGTGACCATAGGTGAGGTTAGGAACGTAGATCCTGGTTACCGTGGTGAGAGTAGGAACGTAGATCTTGGTTACCATGGTGAGGGTAGGAACGTAGATCCCGGTTACCATGGTGAAGGTAGAAACGTAGATCCTGGTTACCATGGTGAGGGTAGGAACGTAGATCCCGGTTACCATGGTGAAGGTAGAAACGTAGATCTTGGTGACCATGGTGAGGGTAGGAACGTAGATCCCGGTTACCATGGTGAGGGTAGGAACGTAGATCCCGGTTACCATGGTGAAGGTAGGAACGTAGATCCTGGTTACCATGGTGAGGGTAGGAACGTAGATCCCGGTTACCATGGTGAGGGTAGGAACGTAGATCCTGGTTACCATGGTGAAGGTAGAAACGTAGATCCTGGTTACCATGGTGAGGGTAGGAACGTAGATCTTGGTGACCATGATGAGGGTAGGAACGTAGATCCCGGTTACCATGGTGAGGGTAGGAACGTAGATCCTGGTTACCATGGTGAGAGTAGGAACGTAGATCTTGGTTACCATGGTGAGGGTAGGAACGTAGATCCCGGTTACCATGGTGAGAGTAGGAACGTAGATCTTGGTTACCATGGTGAGGGTAGGAACGTAGATCCCGGTTACCATGGTGAGGGTAGGAACGTAGATCCTGGTTACCATGGTGAGGGTAGGAACGTAGATCCCGGTTACCATGGTGAAGGTAGAAACGTAGATCTTGGTGACCATGGTGAGGGTAGGAACGTAGATCCCGGTTACCATGGTGAGGGTAGGGACGTAGATCCCGGTTACCATGGTGAAGGTAGGAACGTAGATCCTGGTTACCATGGTGAGGGTAGGAACGTAGATCCCGGTTACCATGGTGAGGGTAGGAACGTAGATCCTGGTTACCATGGTGAAGGTAGAAACGTAGATCCTGGTTACCATGGTGATGGTAGGAACGTAGATCTTGGTGACCATGATGAGGGTAGGAACGTAGATCCCGGTTACCATGGTGAGGGTAGGAACGTAGATCCTGGTTACCATGGTGAGAGTAGGAACGTAGATCTTGGTTACCATGGTGAGGGTAGGAACGTAGATCCCGGTTACCATGGTGAGAGTAGGAACGTAGATCTTGGTTACCATGGTGAGGGTAGGAACGTAGATCCCGGTGACCATGGTGAGGGTAGGAACGTAGATCCTGGTTACCATGGTGAGGGTAGGAACGTAGATCCCGGTTACCATGGTGAGGGTAGGAACGTAGATCCCGGTTACCATGGTGAGGGTAGGAACGTAGATCCCGGTTACCATGGTGAGGGTAGGAATGTAGATCCTGGTTACCATGGTGAGGGTAGATCCTGGTTACCACGGTGAGAGCAGGAATATAGATCAACTTGTAAATTAAGAGCTTTTCTTTTCGGCTCAGCTCTCTCTTCACCACGACGGACCGATGCAGCGTCCTAGTTATTGACGATGCCGCACCGATCCGTCTGTCGATCTCCCGCTCCATCCTTCCCCCACTCGTGAACAAGATCCCGAGATACTTAAACTCCTCCACTTGAGGCAGGACCCTGTGCCTGACCTGCAGGGGGCATTCCACTCTTTTCCGGGCGAGGACCATGGTCTCGGATTTGGAGGCGCTAATTATAATAATGTTTTTTACTCGTGATTATTTGAAAACTTACAAAATGTCCTATTTTCTCAAGTTCTTAAGAAATTAACTCAAAATCCACACCTTTTACATAAAACTTAATGGCTTAATTATGAATAATTGTGTTTGTATTTAAATTAACATTGATAATAGAAATAAACAAATAAATAAAATTATTTTATGGGCAAAATCTCTCTGAGTTTTTTTTTTTATAACAATACAAGATAAAAAAATGAATTTAAAAAATAATCTTTATTCTGACAGAAAAAAGTTTCCTGTTTTTTAATCATTGTTTCATCATCTGAACCTCTTACCCCTCATCAGGTCGCAGGGTCTAGCGGGGTAAATGCTGCAGGCCACAAACGCACAGAATACCATTCACACGCATTCATTCCTAGCTAACCCCTCCCCCATCCTAACTCCATTTTTTTTGGTCCACATAAGAAAAAAAAAAGAAGAAAGAAAAGGGGACAAGTCAAGCTATCCCCTTGCAGGGCCAGGGAATGGGCCGCCGAAATGCAGGAAAATGATGACTCTTATTTTTCAAAATGTTCTAAGGGGGTGAGGGGGCTTTGTCAATGACCTCACGCCCTCCACCCTTTAGAAAATCCTGGATCCGCCCCTGCTGGCGGTAATTTCATAGCAGCCAATCAACGTAACATGTATGTTTTTGGAGGGTGGAAAGAAATCAGAGCACATACATGAGAGAACATGCAAACTACACACAGAAAGGACAGTAATTCAAGCCTCACCCCCACTTCAAGCCCTATGCCCTCTCTTGGACTCAAAGTCCTGACCATGTCACTGTGAGACCACTGTACAGCCATAATTTAATTTTGTTTAATTTTTTTTATGAACTTTTGTATTTAAATAGTTTTACCTTGTTTTTAATTTTCTTGACCTAAAACATCTAAAAAACAGGAAACAAAATTTTCCTTAATCTTTATCAGCTCACCTATAGTTGGTACTGAGTAACTAAAATGTGGGGGGTTTCATTACAATCTCTTCAGTGATTTAATGAGATTTAATCCCAATCAGAAGAATTTATGACTTGAACTTAATTAGTTGCATGATCTTGAAAACCTAATCAGTTCATCTACAGCTGGTACTGAGTTTATGTGGAGAGTTTTTCTCTTCAGGTCTACACTTTGTGAGGAAAAGCAAAAAAAAAAACTCTCTTTTTCACTTCCTGCTGGTGCGATTTTACTCAGATGAAGACTGTTTGGCTCCATTTAAAACCGGTTCAGGTAGATTTCAGGAACTCTTGTCCCTCCCACGGAGTTGTTTTCTGAGTTTCTCCTGCTTTTAGTTGGAACAGAAACCAGGAAACGACTGAACCTGCTGGTCCGCCTGATCCTCCCTCCTGATTGGACCTGGAGTTCTGCCACTGTTTATTTGCATATTACAAGCTTTTGTTTGAGACGAAAAGAACTTTTCCTGTTTGTGTCCGAGGATCTGCGAGGGTGGAACACTGAGAGGGTCCTGAGTGGGAGTTTAAAGGAAACACTTGAGCTGTGACATTCTGACCTTTGAACGATCAGGTTACATTCCAGCATACCTGAACAGGTAGGTGTGTTTGGCTCAAACAGAGCACGGAGGTTAAAAAGTAGCCATGTTTTAATCTGAACCTGCTTCTAAAACATGTTTGTGTTCTGTAGGGGTGTCGGGTTCCCGCCAGGTGCTTTCACTTCCCATCCAAGGAGGCACCAGAGGAAATGGAATCTCTGAAAGGTGGGTTGACAGGGGCCGGTCTGATCTGGTTTTGGATCGGCTGTTTTTACAATGTGACAGCAACGAGTGAGGCCGGCGCCACCTAATACCACCCCAATTTAATCTTACTCCAGCAACTAGGTCAGGGATTGCAGGTATTGTCTTATGATGACAGAGATGAGAAAACAACCCTGTTTGATTGTTAGATTCAGATAAATAGTCTAATCTGCCTGCATGGGACCAGAAAGCCGTTACTATGGCGACAGAGACCAGTACACCATTACTATGACCACCAGGAACAGTCTGCTGTTACCATGACAACAAGTTTATTAATGGGGTTAGCCAGGTTGGCATCACCTGTTGCTTCAATTTCTTTCACTCAATTTAATTTTACTACAGCAACTAGGTCACGGATTGCAGGCTATACTTTATGATTGCAGTGATGGAAAAACGTCCTACCCAATCAGAGAACAGAGATGACGGTGTGACATGAACACAAACGTCTGTCCTCCATGTTTGTAGTTCTCTAGCTGAAAACAGGAGATTGTTATGCACTATATGGTCCGTGTTGATCCGTTAATGACAGTTTATTCAGGGGAAAAAATTGGGTTGGAAAAGTTTGTTTTTCATACTACAAGGATTTTTCAGACGGATTACAGCAGTCCAGAGCAATGGAGAGTGTGGGAAAGAGGTGAAGAAGTGTGTGCAGGCAGGCTGGAACGGGTAGAGAAAAGTATCAGGTGGGATGTGTGATAGAAGAGTTTCAAATAAAATGAAAGGAAAAGTGTACAAAACCGTGGTGAGAGCGGCCATGCTGATTGGTCTAGAGACAGTGGCACTGAGGAAAAGACAGGAAACAGAGATGGAGGTAGCAGAGATGAAGATGCTGAGGATCTGTCTAGGAGTGACCAGGATGGACAGGATCAGAAGAACAGCACATGTTAGAGGTTTTGGAAATAAAGTCAGAGAGGTCAGACTGAGATGGTTTGGACATGTACAGAGGAGAGAGAGAGAGTACATCAGAAGAAGGATGCTGGGTTTGGAACCACCAGGAAAAAGGACTAGAGGAAGACCAAAGAGGAGGTTCATGGATACAGTGAAGGGAGACATGAAGATAGTTGGTGTGACCGAAGAGGATGCAGCAGATAGGGTTAGATGGAAGAACCTGACTTGCTGTGGCGCCCCCTGGAGGGAAATGATGAAAGGAGATGATTACATACGACATGTCCGGTCCCCATCAGAAAGGAACGATTGGTTAAAGATTAAGTACTTGCGAACCTCGATGCTACGAGGTCAGACTGTTTCCATGGAGACAAAAAAGTTCGTTGGATCTAGTCGTTCATCTAAAAGTTCATGATTTGTTTAAAAATAAATCCAAACTGTAAATATTATGTTCAGTAAATTCTAACACTTTAGGATTTTAGTCTTCAGAAAAAAGAAAATAAAAATTGGGTGGCGCGGTGGCACAGTGGTTAGCACGGTCACCTCACAGCAAGAAGGTCAGGGGTTGGAATCCTGAAGTGGGAGTAAGGCTTGAAATGAGGAATGAGTGTGTCAAGGATGGTGGGAAGTGAAGTAGGACCCAGATGCCAGTTTATTGGAGGAAGTGAAGAACCAATCAGAACTATGTACGATGTATGACCAGAAGGAGACCCCGGCTGGACGTCGAGGGGACCAGAGGGATGGAGCTTGACCAGAAGGAGACCCCGGCTGGGCGTCGAGGGGACCAGAGGGATGGAGCTCGACTGGGTGATGAAGGGAATCAGTAATAGAAGCTCCGCAGGATGATGGGGAACCAGAAGGAAGAATCTCAGCAGGAAGGCAGGGTGCACCAGGGGCCAAGGGGTAAGCGCTCAGCAGGATGTGAATCAGAGCTATGCAGCTCAAGAGGAAGTCAGGGTGCACCAGGAGCCAAGGGGTAAGAGCTCAGCAGGATAGGGATCAGAGCTATGCAGCTCAAGAGGAAGGAATGGTGCACCTGGAGCCACGGGAGGACCAGACCTATGGAGGGAAATCATCACAGCTGCATGGAGGCAGCACTGCAGGTCAGAGGAGCAGTGTGCAGAAAAGGAATTAAGGGGATGCAGACGAATGCTCCAGCGGGGAAGAGAAGGACACCTGGGTAGGCACACCTGGGGATTGGGACAAAGTGTGCCAAATTAGGGCTGAGGGTAGAACAAGAGGGAAGAAGTGTTCTAGATGAGAGGGAATCATGACAAAACGTTTCTGTGTGGCACTATGCAATAGACTGGTGATCTGTTCAGGGTATATCCTGCCTCTCACCTGAAATCAGCCGGAATACTCTCCAGACCTTCTACGACCCTATTAGGGAGAAACAGTTCAACAGACGAAACGAAACGAGATAAAAACCAATAACTTTTTACCTCAGAGATCGGGTGAGGAGCTCTGCCATCTGGGAGGAGCTTGGTCTCGAGCCGCACTTCCTCCAGGTTGAGAGGAGCCAGATGTGGTGGTTCAGGCATCTGGTCAGGATTTCCCCCGAGCACCTCGCTGGTGAGGTGTTTCGGGTACGTCCCACCGGGAGGAGACCGAGAGGTAGATCGCAGACCTGCTGGAGAGACTATGTCTCACAGCTGGCTGGGGAACGACTTGGGATCCTTCCAGGTGAGCTGGAGGATGCAGCTGGGGTGAGAGAAGCCTGGGCTGCCCGTCTGTGGCTGTTGCCCCCCGACCTGGCCCCGGGACGAGCGGAAGACAACGGAACGGAACGAACAATTTACCGATTACTGATTACAGAATCAGATGATTAAATCAGTCAGCTTGGAGTTTATTATGTTCACACGGTCGTTCAGCGTTTATCAAGATCACACTTTTTACCATCTTAAAGAGACGGTCACGACACCTCTGTATAAACCCCACACCCATTCTAGTGTGTTTTCTTTAGGACCCTGCTCTCATCAGCACCGACCTGTGGAGGTGGATGAGAGGATGCCCTCCTCTATCGAATACCCACCGTGTGTTCCTCCCTGTGAGAACTGCAGTGAGCAGGATGGGGAGGGACCGATGGAGGACCCCAGGAGAGGATACAAGGAGCCTCTATACCACACATGGAAACGCCCTGTGGAGGAATCACTGGAGATCCCACAGCCACTGGTTTCCTACGGTGACCCTTGTGCAGGGTTACATCCACCTGGTGGGTTACACACACACACACACACACACATTAAAAAAGTTATTCTAAAAAATCCCTTTTTTTGAAAATAAATGTATTAAAAAAGTGCAAAAACATCTTTTTTAACAGTTTAACTGAAATTCAAAATAAAATTATCAAAGAATATTGTTGATAAAATACTGATTTAAAAAAAATAAAAATGAGAGTAAAAATGATGGAATCCAAAATAAAGAATTGATTCAAGGTCCACATTTTGTTGGATAATTTGAGTTTTTATTGGAGTTTGAGAGACGAGCTCCTTCATCAGTGACGGATATGGAGTCAGGTGTGATGTGTGATAGAAGGGTTTCAGCTAAAATTAAATGAAAAGTGTACAAAACCGTGGTGAGAGCATCCATGCTGATTGGTCTAGAGCAGGGGTCACCAACCCGGTGCCGGCAGGCACCAGGTCGCCCGCAGGCCAGTTCTAAAAATAGCACTAATCACAAATTAGCTCTGTCTAAAATTTAATTTAATTATGTTGCTATTCTCTTTGGATTTTATTTACAGTGATGTAAATTTAAAAATGAATACATAAAAACGGAAACGTGAGCGCTGCAAAGATGAGGTTACGAACGCGTTTTCTATGCACAAAAACATGGCAGAAAAAAGAAAGAAAACGTATCATTTTCGCAGTGAATGGGAGGAAGAGTTCTTTTATACTAACGTGAAAGAAAACTGTGTGCGTCTCATCTGCGGTGCGACTGTGGCGACGCACAGTCGCACCGTTCTTACTTTGAAAGGAGTAGATTTTTGTTAAATCTTACATAATTGATTATTTGTACAAACATGGTTCAGAGTTTATGATTCGATAACTGTTGTAAAAATTGAAAAAGATTTCCTGCAAAATGTTGTGGAAGTGATCATTTGAAAATGAAACACTTGGATCTTGCATATTGAAATGTATCTGTTTCCTACTTTGTTTAATCATACTGAAATAGTTATTGTGATGGATCATTAACAATCAGTGTCTTCACATAGAATATCATTAATAATAATATCAAATTAAACTGGGTAACTTTGTTATTTTAGAAGTGTTTTATCAAAGTGGTAGCCCTTTGCATTAGGTACTCAGTGCCCTTGAAGTAGCTCAGTATGAAAAAGGTTGGTGACCCCTGATCTAAAGACAGTGGCACTGAGAAAAAGACAGGAAACAGAGATGGAGGTAGCAGAGATGAAGATGCTGAGGATCTCTCTGGGAGTGACCAGGATGGACAGGATCAGAAGAACAGCACATGTTAGAGGTTTTAAAGTCAGAGAGGCCAGACTGAGATGGTTTGGACATGTGCAGAGGAGAGAGAGAGAGTACATGGAAGAAGGAAGCTGAGTTTGGAACCACCAGGATCCTGTCTTCATTGAGGTGAATGAGGGTGGAGGGGGTGCGGCGTTGGCTCAGTGGTAGAGTGTTTGTCCTTGGACCGGGAGTAGCCGGTTCAAATCCCACTGATTATCCTTACTGTAAGGATGTAGGGATGTGGAAGGAGGAGGAGCCAAATGCAGGACGTAAACAGGATGTATTTAACAGAAGTCATGCAAGGCTGTAAAGCAGAAGAGTAGGATTTAAAAAAAAAAAAAATGCAACATGGTCAGGCTGCCAGGAAGCCCTGGTTCGGAAGGGTGATGATGAGCCAACATGGAAGTCTGGGTTGATAGCCTTTAAATTGGCAGCAGGTAGAATGATCCACAGGTGTGTGTTCTCAAACTAATCCCCTCAGGTGTCCCTAATCAGGGTGATGAGGAAAGGTCTAGGGCTCCCTCTGGTGGCCGCAGAGGGGATCATGACACTAACAGTCCCTGGAGCAGACACCTAACCCCTAGTTGCTCCCACCATTGGCTGCCTGTGCGGCTGCCTGCTGTGGTGCAATGCAGCACAGTGATTCCTCCATTGTGGGACTAATAAAGAAATTCTTCTAATAAAGTCAGTAAAATTCAGAATAAAGTCAATAGAAACCAGAAAAAAAATGTAATAATTTTAGGTCAAACTGATTATAATCGCTAATAAATGTGTTACTGGTAACAAATAATCCCACCTGGTTTCCCTGCAGGTCCTGCGTTCTGCGCATGCTGTCCTGCTCCTCCTCACTACAACCACCCTCACCACGTCAGGCGTGACCCTCCACGGCCTGCACCACATCAGCTAGCGTGGGTTACCACCTCCTCTTCACACACGCCATACGTCTCCATCTTCTCTAAAGGTACCCCTTTCTCCACAGTTATCCCCTTCCCAATCCACCGCTGGTACCGCGGGGATATGGACCTCCGCAAGAAGGCCTGATGCAACAGGTCAGCATGGGCGAGATCCCCTTCCCTGGCGCTGAGAGCAGAGAGGTCAGGAGGACCATCAGTCTTCCGGAGGAGAGCAGTAAGTCACATCAAAGCCCACACCTCGTTTCTAAAGACACGTGAAGAGCTTCGGCTAAATGTTTTTGTTTATGAAACCCAAACACAAGATTTATTAAAAAAACTCCTTCAATTCTTTTATGCAATTTAAGCTTCATAAATCAAACCTGTGACGAATCACCTGATCCTAACCACGCCTCTAAAACTTTAAATATGGGTTATGATAATGATGTCATGCATATGGAATGGTAATGAAAAAGTTGGAACTGGAAATTTCCGTTCTGTTCGTTTCATCTTCTTCAGCCTATCCGGGGCCAGGTACCAGAGGCAACAGCCTCAGACGGGAAACCCAGGCTTTTCTCATCCCAGCTGCACCTTTAGCTCACCCAGGAGGATCCCGAGTTGTTCCTGTCCAGCAGTGAGACATAGTCTCTCCGGCGGGTCCGGGGTCTCCCTCTTGGTCTCCTCCTGGTGGGACGTGTCCGACACATCTCACCAGTGAGGTGCTCAGGAGGCATCCTGACCAGATGCCCGAACTACTCCATCTGTCTTCTCTCAACGTGGACGAGGAACGGCTCTACTCCAAGCTCCTCCCAGATGGCAGAGATCTTCCTCACCCGATTACTGAGTGAGAGGCCTGCCACCACGCGAGGAAGCGCATTTCGGCCACTTGTATCCACTATGTCATTCTTTCGGTCACCATCCACAGATGGTGACCATGGTGAGGGTAGGAACGCAGATCCTGGTTGCCATGGTGAGGGTAGGAACGCAGATCCTGGTTGCCATGGTGAGGGTAGGAACGCACATCCTGGTTGCCATGGTGAGGGTAGGAACGTAGATCCTGGTTACCATGGTGAGGGTAGGAACGTAGATCCTGGTTACCATGGTGAGGGTAGGAACGTAGACCCTGGTTGCCACGGTGAGGATAGGAACGTAGATCCTGGTTACCATGGTGAGGGTAGGTACGTAGATCTTGGTTACCATGGTGAGGGGAGGAACGTAGATCCTGGTTACCATGGTGAGGGTAGGAACGTAGATCCTGGTTACCATGGTGAGGGTAGGTACGTAGATCTTGGTTACCATGGTGAGGGGAGGAACGTAGATCCTGGTTACCATGGTTAGGGTAGGTACGTACATCTTGGTTACCATGGTGAGGGGAGGAACGTAGATCCTGGTTACCATGGTTAGGGTAGGAACGTAAATCCTGGTTACCATGGTGAGGGTAGGAACGTAGATCCTGGTTACCATGGTGAGGGTAGGAACGTAGATCCTGGTTAGCATGGTGAGGGTAGGAACGTAGATCCTGGTTACCATGGTGAGGGTAGTTATTGCTGATGCTGCATCGACCCGTCTGGAACTGGAAATACTAAATGTTTTTTTTTCCATCAGGAAATGTTTTCATCACCTACTCAGAGGACACGGTGAATCACATACCTCACTTCGTTAGTTTCCTGATTAATCAGGGATTCAATCCGGCGGTATGCATCCTCTCCTTTCGATTGTTCCTCCTGCTCCACTTGCAGTCTGACCCATGACCTATGTCTCTCCACAGATCGACATATTTGATAATCCCATCAAGAGGATGGGCATCACCAGGTGGATGGACGGCTTCCTGAAAGACGTAAGTCTGAGCAAAGTGAATGTTTGAGGAATAAATCTGACTGATGAATGGATGTCGTTTGGCAGAAATCTGTCATCATCATCGTGATCATCAGTCCCAAGTACAAGGAGGACGTGGAGGGAGGTGGAGATGATGACCATTGTCTGCACACCAAGTACATCCACAACCAGGTGAGAGAGAAGCTGCAGCAACCCCTACTCGGGATTTGACTATTTGGCGCTCGACAATTAGTTAAAGGTGAAAAAACATGAGCAAATACTTTCCTCATGCCTCCCATCAGCTTCACATGCTCTGCTTGGTTATTTGACCAGTCCGCTGGTTCAGGACCGGGCAGGGAGTGCCAGGGAAGCATAAACACAGACCATAAAAACAGTTTTAGCATTTATTAAAATATACTAAAATGGAAGTCCTGAAAAGTGTTCTCATGTTGGGGTTTAGCCCTCCAGCACCTCCTCCTCCCGGGTCTGCCCTTTACAGGCCCACTCATTGTCCAGAGTTGGCCCTTTGCAGCCCCACTAGTCGTCCCGGGTCCACCCTTTATGGGAACCTTCTTGCCCAGTGGGATCTGTGAAGGACCCCCATGTCTCTTTTCAGGGGAGCCCTCGCCGCACCAGTGTCCCACCAGCCCATAGTTCAACAGGATGGCTCCCAACTGTATGTCTCTCGCTGCTCCCTCTGTGCTCTGCCTCTCCTCTTCCCCCAGCTGCCTCCTTTAAGCAATCAGGGGCTGTGCCACTTCTTCGTAGCAGGTGAAGTACATAAAACATGCAGAATAAAACCATGCAATAAAAAAGTCAACCTGCCACAAAGACACGCCAGCATCGTCCCTTAAATACACACATGAATGTCTGATGAAGGACTGGTAAGAAGGTGTGAACCCGGCCCAGCGGTGTGGGGTGTTTAATCCTGTTTTATTTTCACCACTGCAGATACAGCATGAGTTCATCCAACAAGGCTGCCTGAACTTCCGACTTGTTCCTGTGTTGTTTCCCAACGCAACCAAGGTGAGAGGAACACTTTCTGCTGGTTGTAACGATGTGGTTGTTGGCATCCTTCTATCTGTAGAAGCACTGGAGTCTGGACGAGGTGCTCAGGTTTACAACTAGATTTAGTCAAAGCTTCATGCACCCGACGAAACAAGCAAGTTGCCCGGAGGCTGCCCAGGTTGAGGCAGGCGGTAACTTCCCAATGGAATCATTGGACTCCTCCGACTGTCGAGAAGAACCTCTTGCACCCGGCTGTACGCCAAATGAGCCAGGGCTTATAACTGGTATCTGTTGCTCCCGTGTTGAGTCTGTGCTGAGAGTGTGAAGCTGCTGCGACCTCCCCAGGTGCAGGCCTGGGCAGGTGGAATGCTGTATGTCATTGGCCAGCCATTATTCTTCAAACCTCGATGCCCCTTGCCCCTATCCACCAGCGTCCCAGTCAGGTCGCACTGTGTCCGACCTGGCTACCCAAAAGCTAGAGTCCAGAATGGGTCCACAAAGCCAGGCCGCAGTGAAGAACCCCAAACTGGTCTCTCTGTATTTCACTGGCTCTGAGTGAGCGCCTCCAGTTCCTCAAGCGAGCAACTGGACGTTTCCGTGGTAACCGCAAAAAACACAGGAAGCACCTCCTCCAGACTGTCTCCTTCTCCTGAGCTCCCTTTGGACTGAACCAACTCCTCCAGGCACGATGGATGTGGCTCCGAGAGCCAGCAGCTGGTCGTGCACGTCAACATGCATGTCAACAGCGGAATGACTCCTAGCCGTTAGGAGCTAGCTGGATGATTTCTGAAAAAATCAGAGCGGTGGCGCAGTGGTTAGCACATTAGCCTCACAGCAACTAGGTCATGGGTTAGAATAATGTCTGTGATACATGACTCAGTGAATTCCAGAGTGGAACTGTGATGGGGTTGGGGAATTATCCTGAATGTTTAGTAACAATAAAACCTGCACCACCCGTGGTCGGTCATTATTGGATGGAATCAGGTGAATAATCCTGACGGGAGATTTCTAGAATCCTGCTGATGCTTCGTGTTGTTTTTATAGAACCACGTGCCCACCTGGCTGCAGAGCACCACCATCTATCGCTGGCCCAATGACTCCCACGGCATCCTGCTTCGACTCCTGAGAGAGGAGCGTTACATCCTCCCACAGCGGGGGGCCGACCCCACCCTCACCATCCGGCCCATCTGAATCACACCAACCTTTCTAAACCTAACTGTACATATTGTCCTTCATCTTTAATTCTGTCTTTTTTCCACATTTAAATATTATCTTGCTGCTGGATTTAAAAACAAGTCAAGTGGACACGCTCAACAAGGTGTCCATTACCCAAAACGAACAGGGAGTGTGTCAGATTATAAATGGTTTATAAGCTCTTTGTTTTGAATGACTACTGGTTCAATTGTAAGTTTTAAGATCCTTTCCATTTTGTCGTCTTCCGCTTATACCTGGTTGGGTTGCAGGGGCAAAAGTCTCTTCAGTACGGTCAGGGTCTGCCTGTGGATCTCCTCCCGGTGGGAAGTAAAACCAAACCGACCCACCTCAACCCAGAGGAGCAGTGGCTCTACTCTGAGCTCCTCCCTCTATCTCTGAATGAGAGCCCAGCCACCCTGCAGAGGAAGATCATTTCAGCAGCTTGTATCCATGATCTCGTTCTTCTGGTCACCACCTACACTGTTGACCATGGTGAGGGTAGGAACGTAGATCCTGGTTACCATGGTGAGGGTAGGAACGTAGATCCTGGTTACCATGGTGAAGGTGGGAACGTAGATCCTGGTTACCATGGTGAGGGTAGGAACGTAGATCCTGGTTACCATGGTGAGGGTAGGAACGTAGGTCCTGGTTACCACGGTGAGGATAGGAATGTAGATCCTGGTTACCATGGTGAGGGTAGGAACGTAGATCCTGGTTACCATGGTGAGGGTAGGAACTTAGGTCCTGGTTACCATGGTGAGGATAGGAATGTGGATCCTGGTTACCATGGTGAGGGTAGGAACGTATATCCTGGTTACCATGGTGAGGGTAGGAACGTAGATCCTGGTTACCATGGTGAGGGTAGGAACGTAGATCCTGGTTACCATGGTGAGGATAGGAACGTATATCCTGGTTACCATGGTGAGGATAGGAATGTAGATCCTGGTTACCATGGTGAGGGTAGGAACGTATATCCTGGTTACCATGGTGAGGGTAGGAACGTAGATCCTGGTTACCATGGTGAGGGTAGGAACGTAGGTCCTGGTTACCATGGTGAGGATAGGAACGTATATCCTGGTTACCATGGTGAGGGTAGGAACGTAGATCCTGGTTACCATGGTGAGGGTAGGAACGTAGGTCCTGGTTACCATGTTGAGGGTAGGAACGTAGGTCCTGGTTACCATGGTGAGGGTAGGAACGTAGATCCTGGTTACCATGGTGAGGGTAGGAACGTAGATCCTGGTTACCATGGTGAGGGTAGGAACGTAGATCCTGGTTACCATGGTGAGGATAGGAACGTATATCCTGGTTACCATGGTGAGGATAGGAATGTAGATCCTGGTTACCATGGTGAGGGTAGGAACGTATATCCTGGTTACCATGGTGAGGGTAGGAACGTAGATCCTGGTTACCATGGTGAGGGTAGGAACGTAGGTCCTGGTTACCATGGTGAGGATAGGAACGTATATCCTGGTTACCATGGTGAGGGTAGGAACGTAGATCCTGGTTACCATGGTGAGGGTAGGAACGTAGGTCCTGGTTACCATGTTGAGGGTAGGAACGTAGATCCTGGTTACCATGGTGAGGGTAGGAACGTAGGTCCTGGTTACCATGGTGACGAGGATCGAGAGCTTTGCTTCTCTGCTCAGCTCCTTCTTCACCATAACAGATCAATGCAGCATCCTAATTATTACAGACACTGCACCGATGTCCTGCTCCATCTTCACCCCTCGTGAAGAAGACCCTTACTCTTCTACGTTGGACAAATTTCTAAGATCTTTTTTATCACAGAAAATATCAAAAAGTGTAAAAATAATAATCAAACAAAAAAACATTTGTTTTGTATGATTTTTTATTTCTTTGGTAAAAACAAAAATAACTCATTTTAGCATTTGTTTTGGGTTACCTACGGGTATGAAATGGGTGCAATCATTTTCAATGTTAATGGTATTTATCCGAAACATCTTTCATAAAATGTTAGATAGTCAAACATTGATTAAGAAGCGAGGTATGAAGACTCAATAAGAAGTTTAACCAATCAAACGAGAGTAAATAAAAGCTGCAGGACTGTGACTCCTCCTTTTGTTTTAATGGTAACATGTTAAACATGTAAAAAAAAAAACTTAAATAAAATGTAATAATCTGATTTTATCTGAAAGTAATTCCTGTTTTATGTTTTTTCATTTGCTGTGAATAATCCAGATGTGTCTGAGTGTGACGTTTGGGTTCCAACCAGCAGGTGGAACTATCACATAGTACCTTAGATCAGTTATTAACAGGATGAAACGGAGATCATTCAGAGATGATCATGAGCTAAAAATTAAACCTGTACTTTTTTAAATGGGTGTACCCATTCATGCTGAGCCGTCTACACCTCAGCATGTCTGTAAAACCCCTTCTCACCTTTCTGTCGGTGGTCTTCCACATGCTCCAAGCCCAGGTCCTCCACCAGATGCCAGGGAACTTGACGGTTCTGTGGAGAGTCCTTGCTTTTCCACTGCACTCTTCTGGACGGGGATATCTCATGTCTCTCCAGGGATCTGTTGGAGCTACTCCTCTAGTTTGGGGGTCACTGCCCTGAGTACCTCGATTACTACAGGTATCACTGTTATCTTCACTTTCAAGACCTTCTCCAACTCTTCCCTGAGGCCTTGGTTCAGGGATGTTACAACACTTGGTATCACCACTACCATCACTCCTGCTTTCCTCTGCTTCTTGTCCACCACCCCTGTGGCCCGTGTAGTCCCTCATTCATCCAGGAGTGATCCATAGTAGAAAAAGTTTCAAAAAAGTCTTCTGGACAGTTTAATTCTTGAACGAGACGTTTCGACTTCCATCCGGAAATCATTTTCAATCTGATAGAAATGAACTGAAAACTGGATCTATTTATACTAACCTGAGTAAAAGGTAAAAAAATAGTAAGAAGGGCTCGACCAATGAGCCTGTGTTACCTATGATGGCCGTTAATGGCTCCTATTGTGGCCACAGACCAGTAAACAACCCTATTATAATAATGCTAAAAGCCTAGTGAATAGAAATTCCTGCTAACGAGAGGCGTGAATCTGGGTCACGAGGTGTCAGATTCACGGGAGAGGTATCCTGGGTGAGCCAGATTCACGGGGGAGGTGTCATCTCCCCCGTGAATCTGGCTTAACATCGATGGATGTTAAGAAGTTAAACTCCGATAAGTTTGATACTTGTGATGTCATTTCCAGTCCTAGTTCCATCCTGCCCGTCCTCAACCAATGAGATGAGGGGATAGGGAGGGGAGGTAGAAACAGTTCTCTACCTCCATCCTCCCCCGGCTCTGTGGGATCCCCCCCTCTTTATCAGCTCCTGCACCATGTGCTTCTGTTAGCTATTGTTTCCTGAACTTTCAGCCTTATCTGGTATCCTGGGTGAGCCAGATTCACGGGGGAGGTGTCATCTCCCCCGTGAATCTGGCTCACCCAGGATACCTCTCCCGTGAATCTGACACCTCGTGACCCAGATTCACGCCTCTCGTTAGCAGGAATTTCTATTCACTAGGCTTTTAGCATTATTATAATAGGGTTGTTTACTGGTCTGTGGCCACAATAGGAGCCATTAACGGCCATCATAGGTAACACAGGCTCATTGGTCGAGCCCTTCTTACTATTTTTTTACCTTTTACTCAGGTTAGTATAAATAGATCCAGGTTTCAGTCCATTTCATTCAGATTGAAAATGATTTCCGGATGGAAGTCGAAACGTCTCGATCAAGAATTAAACTGTCCAGAAGACTTTTTTGAAACTTTTTCTACCACCACCACTGTGTCTGATTGGTTCACCATTACCATCCAATCAGTTTGGATCTGGAAGTCCAACAGGATCTTGGTTTGGTCATTCTCTATCACCCTTGTGTATGTTTCACACTTTGACCTCTGAGTTTTCAGTCCATATTCTTTTCCCATGTCCCTGTATACCATTTGGGTACACCAGTCTATTTCAGGGACTAATGGGGTTCCTCAAGAAGAGACAGGAAAAAAATTTAAGTGAAATAAAAAAAATATTGTGAAACTCACAGAAATTGTTTGTAAGAACTACTAGACATCAAGCATTCAGATATATTTTGGGAAGAAATATTTCCTGAATTTTAGTACGTTGTTCTGACATTTGATTCACTTTAACCTTCAAGAGACACATTTAAAAAAATCAAATACTGTGTAAATTAATAACTTTAAGCAAACACTTCTTTACACTCAGAGCTGCCAGAATATTTCTGCACTCAATGATTCTTTCTGAATCCCATCTTTGCCTTTGGCTGGTAGAAATTATGGACCGTAACCCTAATCTGGAAATAATGTACAATCGGGTAGAAGATTCTATAATATATTATAGAACCAGCTCTCAGGTCCTTCTATCAGATTGAAAATGATTTCTGGATGGAAGTCAAAACGTCTCAGTCATCAAACGGTGACGTAACTGTAAGAAAAGTAATTAATTAGATCACTCTGTTCCTCAAAAAGTAACACTCCAAGGAATTCTGTTTCGTTAAGTTGTCTTCCGCTTATCTGGGACCGAGTCGCGGGGGTAACAGCCTCAGACGGGGAACCCAAGCTTCTCTCACCCCGGCTGCATCCTCCAGCTCACCTGGAAGGATCCCAAGTTGTTCCTCGGCCAGCTGTGAGACATAGTCTCCTCGGTGGGAGGAGACAGAGGAGACTGTTAATTTACAGCGTTTTTTTTCTACTATATTTATCCCTCAATGGGGAAATTATTTTTACTGCATTGCACCGCAGCAGGCAGCCATGACGGCACCAATGGTGGGAGAAACTGGGGGTTTGGTGTCTTCTCCTGGGACACTTAGGCATGGGCCCAGTGAGAATCAAACCAGCTTCTCCCTGTTTAAGGACAGACATTCTATCTCTGAGCCAATACCTCCGCTCCAAAACGACCTCTGAAGAGGTGATTGGTCCCTACAGAGGTTTCACCCTGCCATTTGAACAGGTTTTCTCCATCGGCACCAATGGTGGGAGAAATTGGGGTTTGGTGTCTTCTCCTGGGACACTTAGGCATGGGCCCAGTGGGAATAAAACCAGCTTCTCCCTGTTTAAGGACAGACATTCTATCTCTGAGCCAATACCTCCGCTCCAAAACAACCTCTGAAGAGGTGATTGGTCCCTACAGAGGTTTCACCCTGCCATTTGAACAGGTTTTCTCCATCCATACAGGATAAGTTTATTTTGGGTTGTGTTTTACTTTTATTTTGAAGGTTTTACACCTCGTACAGGTGCACGGGTCCAAAGTCGATGGATGTTAAGAAGTTAAACTCCGATAAGTTTGATACTTGTGATGTCATTTCCAGTCCTAGTTCCATCCTGCCTGTCCTCAACCAATGAGATGAGGGGATCAGGAGGGGAGGTAGAAACAGTTCTCTACCTCCATCCTCCCCCGGCTCTGTGGGATCCCCCCCTCTTTATCAGCTCCTGCACCATGTGCTTCTGTTAGCTATTGTTTCCTGAACTTTCAGCCTTATCTGCAGAGTCCGAAACAGCCGGATGCACGCAACCCCCCTCCCAAACCACCACACTACCCCCTCACACACCTCATCTATCTCCCTGTCTGCTGGTGAGACCACCACCATGTGCTCCTTTGTTTTAGAAAGTTTCTTTTCACCCTGAGGATTTGATTGGCTGACACTAGACTCTCATTGTTTATCAGCCCGTGAAAAAAGGAAAAAGCACATAAATCAGTTTGTTTTGGTAAAATATGTAAAAAAAACTTCTTAATTATTGAAATTTTTAAAAAATGAAGAATTTCAAACACGTTTTTTTAAATCAAAGGCAGATCATTTTCTGTAAAAAATATCTGGTGTTTTGTTTTTTCTTCTGAACAACTTATACCTAACGTTGTCGCTGGAGTCTGGAGCTGATTTCAGACGAGAGGCGGGATACACCCCTAACAGGTCACCAGTCTGTTGCAGACAGACCCCCCCCACACACACATTTATTCCTAGGGGCAGTTTTGTAGTGGCCAATCAACGTAATTAGAATGTTTTTGGAGAGTGGGAGGAAAGCAGAGAAAACCCACACATACACAGAAAGAACATGCAAACTCCACAAAGAAAGGACAGTAATTTAAGCCTCACCTTCACTCCAGGACTCGAACCCCGACCTTCTCACTGTGAGGCCACAATGTTGACCCCTGCCCTACCATGCAGCTGATAAGCTGGTGTTTCACCGTTAATATTTCTAAGATATTTCCAAATGCTTTTTTCTTTCACGGCTTTTCAGCCAGGATGTGTTGTCAGGCAGGTTAAAAGACCTTCCGAGTCGGTTCTGCTGTTTTTTTTCTGCACAAAATGAACGACAAACTTTTACTTTAAACAAATCAGATTTTTAGCTGGTCTCGTTTCTTCAGAAAAAGACTGTTGGATCTTGTAACATGATTTCCACTGTCCATTTAAAAGTCACAAAGTCTGGAGGCCTCACAGCAAGAAGGTCAGGGGTTTGAGGCGAAGCTTGAATCACTGGTCTTTCTGTGTGGAGTTTGCATGTTCTCCTCTTGTATGTGTGGGTTTCCTCTCACCCTCCAAAAACATACATGTTAGGTTGATTGGTTGCTATAAAATCGTCCCTGGGAATGAGTGTGTGTGTGGGAGGTTGGCCCTCCAAAAGACTGAACCGGTGACCTGTTCTGGGTGTATCCTGCCTCTTGCCAGAAATCAGCCAGGAAAAGCTCCGGCACCCTCGGACCCCGTCAGGAATAAGCAGTTCAAAAGTTTACAGTATATAAAATAAGAATAAGTCAACGTCTGATGTGTAAGTTTGTGATCAAAATTTAACCTTTATTCACTGGCCCTGAAAACCTAATCAGTTCATATATAGTTGGTACTGGATAACTGTGAGCAGTTTAAAAAAAAATTCCTCTATAGTTTAGAAAATATTACCTTCAAATAGGTGTAAAAAAAATTGGTTTATTGTTTTTTAAAATTATCTAAAATGTTAAAAACATATAATTTTCTGGCTGAAGTTTCAGAATAAAACAAAATCATAAAAAAGTCAATGTGCTTTTATTGTGATAAACCAAACCGGATGTAGTTTCTGTGTAACGGCTAACTTAACAAGGCTAGCTGCTGTAGCCTGTTGTGAAAAAACAACATGGAAGATCTTTCTGCAGGAATAAAACCACCCAGCAGAAACCTGGCAGTCTGTTCAGTCTCTTCTTACTTCTAAATAAAGAAGAACAGAAAAGAAGAGGATTTATTTAAAAAAAAATGGGACTTTAAAAGCAGCATGGAGACAGAAAGAAGCTCCCAGCAGTGGATTTAATGTCCGCCTTGATCTTTGTTTGTAAAGAAGCCCCTGTCTGACAGCAGAGCTGCTGCTGCCTCTTCTTCTCTATCAGACACTATGTTTGCTGTCCGCATTGTTACTGCAGATTACTACCTGTCTGCCCCCATCAGAGACCTGGACGTCTGCTTCTCTGCCTTCAGACAGACTGATGTGAAGAAGGTTCCTGTGGTCAGGGTCTTTGGAGCCACACCTGCAGGTAAGCTCCATGATGGAGGGGTTTTAATGGAACCCTGAAGGTGTTACAGTATGCATGAAGACTGGGGAGGTAAGGGGTGCTGCTTTGTTTGGTGTCTTAGAAGTGTGTGTGTGTGTGGGGGGGGAGATAGGTGAGGAGGGGGTTGCAGATGCTCTCCACCTTCTCTTTTGTGTTCAGAATGTGTTCACAGCAACCTGTAGATTCCTTTCTTCTTCTCATTCAAACCAAAAGCATTTAAATATTCTGGTCCGATGTCTTCTACTTATCCGGGGTCGGGTCGCGGGGGCAACAGCCTCAGACTGGAAGCCGAGGCTTCTCTCACCCCAGCTGCATCCACCAGCTCACCCGGGAAGATCCCGAGGTGTTCCCTGTGCAGCTGTGAGACATAGTCTCTCCAGCAGGTCCAGGGTCTCTCTGTGGGTCTCCTCCCGGTGGGACATGCCCAAAACACCTCACCAGAGAGGTGCTCAGAAGGCATCCTAACCAGATGCCCAAAATACCCCATTTGGGTTTTCTGGACCCAAAGGAGTAACGGCTCTATTCGAGCTTCTTCAGGATGGCTCCCTCTATCTCCGAGTGAGAGTCCAGCCCCCCTGCAGAGGAAGCTCATTTCAGCTGCTTGTAACCCCCATCTCATTCTTTCAGTTACCACCCACAAATGTTTACCATGGTGAGGGTAGGAACGTAGATCCTGGTTACCACGGTGAGGGTAGGAACGTAGATCCTGGTTACCATGGTGAGGGTAGGAAGTAGATCCTGGTTACCATGGTGAGGGTAGGAACGTTGATCCTGGTTACCATGGTGAGGGTAGGAACGTTGATCCTGGTTACCATGGTGAGGGTAGGAACGTTGATCCTGGTTACCATGGTGAGGGTATGAACGTAGATCCTGGTTACCATGGTGAGCAGAGGTGTCAAAAGTACCAACATTTTCTATTCAAGTAGAAGTATAAATACCGAGTTAAAAAACTACTTTAGTAAAAGTAGAAGTATCAACTCAAGTTTTCTACTTAAGTAAAAGTAAAAAGTAACCTATTTTAAAACTACTTAAAGTAAAAAAGTAAAAGTAATTTTCAGAAAAAAAGGAATATTGTTAACAAAAGCGTATGAACATATTTTTTAACTATTATCACATGCTTTAAGGAGCAGAAAATATGATAATAAATGAAAGTGTTTTGGTGTTAAACTTTATGAATCAGAAACATTTATTTCTAAATAATCTTTATTGGAAATTGATTAATGAACACAATCAAATGTATTAACATAAGCAGGGCATTATGTAACATCCCTTCAGCTATCAAGCTTCACTCTGCATCACCTAATTTAACCAACTTCAAGACACAAACACACTCAATGTAAAAAAATAAATAAATAAATGAAAAAAAATAATAACCAAAAGGCTTTTTCAAGCCTTGAAGGCAGCTAGTTTTCAAAGTTCTTTGAGGCAATACTGAATAGTCTTTGGGAATGCCACATACAGCCTGCGTGACACCTGGAACCAGTGTTGCCAGGTGGGAGGTGCTGGATTATCGTACTAATGACGTAAAATTATCGTATTTTACAAAAAATATCGTACACCAAGTAAAACCACGCCCATTAACAAAATAACACCCTTTACATGCACTCGTAAGGCAGTGGGAGTGAAGGAAACACACAGGAGGCAAAATCCTTGGATTCTTTTTCTAAAATTTTAAGAACTGTAAAAATGAAAAAATAACCAGGGAAATAAGATTTTAAAAAACCAGTAGGGGCGGGACTTAGGAGACGGTATATATAAATTTACATATTTACTTATCTACATATATATGTGTACATACATATAAGGTTTTTTTAATGTTAACCCAAACATCTACATGATACAAAATCTAAGCGATGTGTAGTTTTAATCTCCTCAGTCAGTTTTTATAAACTAATCAATAACATTTTGGATGCTTTTAAGCACAAATACTTCATCCACTACTATTTATGGATTAATCAGTTCAATTAACTTTGTTTCTAAAGATAAAATAGTGCGTCACAGATCAAAGTTATTTTTATAAAAATACCATCTACAACATTTTCAGCAAAGACGTTTACAATAACCAAAGACTGAAAATAATAATTAAAAAAAAAATTTCTTTGCTGTTGTTTTTTAAAAAAAACTGATAATTCAATCAAAGTTCAGTGTCGCAGCATCAGAAACACTTTGATTTCCGAGCCCGAGTCTCAAACACGGAAATTGACGTCCCTGCTCTTTAAAAGTTTGTGGGCGGGGCTAATCGCCCCAAAGTAATGATTGACTGGAGCTTTCAGCCAATCATTCATCTGTTCCTTTGTTTGATGCATTCAGGGTTCATAAAAAAAAAAAACTCCGACAAACAGTTGCGGCTTTTTAACGGTGACAAAATGGAGAAAGTAGCGACTACTTTTTATAAAATGAACGAAGTAAAAGTACAGATAATTGCATAAAAAAGTAGTGAGTAAAAGTAAAAAGTAGACAAAAAAATAATTGCTTCGTTAAAGTAAAGATAACGAGATTTTCTACTTGAGTAAGGTAAGGAAGTAGTCTTACTTCGCTACTTGACACCTCTGATGGTGAGGGTAGGAACGTTGATCCTGGTTACCATGGTGAGGATAGGAACGTAGATCCTGGTTACCATGGTGAGGGTGGGAACGTAGATCCTGGTTACCATCCTGAGGGTAGGAACGTAGATCCTGGTTACCATGGTGAGGGTGGGAACGTAGATCTTGGTTACCGTGGTGAGGGTAGGAACATAGATCTTGGTTACCATGGTGAGGGTAGGAACATAGATCCTGGTTAACATGGTGAGGGTAGGAACGTAGATTCTGGTTACCATGGTGAGGGTAGGAACGTAGGTCCCGGTTACCATGGTGAGGGTAGGAACGTAGGTCCTGGTTACCATGGTGAGGGTAGTAATGTAGATCTTGGTTACCATGGTGAGGGTGGGATCGTAGTTCCTGGTTACCATGGTGAGGGTAGTAATGTAGATCTTGGTTTCCATGGTGAGGGTAGGATCGTAGTTCCTGGTTACCATGGTGAGGTTAGGAACGTAGATCCTGGTTACCATAGTGAGGGTAGGAACGTAGATCATCTGGTAAATCTACTGCTTTGCTTTTCTTCACCACAACGGACCGATGCAGTGTCCTGATTATTTCGGACGCTGCACCAATCCATCTGTTGATCTCCTCAGTCCATCCTTCACCCACTTGTAAACAAACCCTGAGACCCTTAAACCCCTCCATTCAGGGCAGGATCCCGTCCCTGCTCCTGTGTGCACATTAGCAGTGATTTTATAATATTTTTTCATAATAATAATCATACATTCTACTTCCCCAGCGCTTTTTCAGGACGCTCAAAGACGTTTCACATATTCATTATTCATTCCCTCCATAGCAGGTACTGGTAAGCTACTGTTGTAGCCACAGCTGCCCTGGAGCAGAATGAAAGAAACAAGGTTGCCATTTTTGCGCCATCAGCCCCTCTGACCATCACCAACCAATAACACACACACCTTCCAGACTAGGCAACGTGGGTGAAGTGTCTTACCCGGTGACACATGACAACCAACAAAAATATGGCTGGACATTTTTTTTTATTATCAGAGCAACAACAGATTTTTTTTTTCAAAAAGAAGGAAATAATCCAGACAAGACTCGTAGCATGTGATTGGCTGATGAGATTTAAGGATGTTTAAAATCAAACCTCCGTCCAGATTGTGTGAATAAATCTCCTACGGTTTGAACCTCACAGTGCACCAACAATACGATCTGATAGTCTGCTGTGAGTGAACCACTCTCACTGTACCAGTAAAATTACATTTTTTTTTATCTATGAGTTTTGCCTCCATAAAAAGCTGTTTTAAGAACTTTAATGTTTTATTTGCAGACGGTCTGAAAATGAGGTTTGAATTTCCTGATTTCGGTCATAAAATTAAGTTGATTGAACCAACCAATCAGGAGAACGAGTCGCCTCATGGCGCTGCCATGTTTCCACCAGCGACCACAGAAACTCATCTGACCTCAGAGCTACTAGTCGGAAGCTACAAATGGTTTCTCGTAACTCCCTGCCCTCAGAGACAACGAGACGTACCATTAAGATCAAACTTGGTCCGATCTTAAAACGGTCGTAGAAGGGTTCGCCCAGCATAAGGGACTAGTTTCCTCATAGGGATAGAAACAGGAGTTAAACTGGCAATCTGTATTTTCCAGAGAGACTCCCCACAGGTTGTAACTGGAAGCATCTCCAGTGAGGATTAAAGCAGAGACGGGTTTGATTTATTCCGAATATTTTCTGATTCGGTTTAAATGGCTGCTCGGGGTTTCATTCAAAGCCTTTAATCCAGCAGAACAGTAGGAGCTTTCACATGCAGCATTGTTGCGCCTCCTCGGCCTGGAAAGCTCTGGAGATGTTTCCTGAACCAGTGTCCTCTCCTGACCCCAGCACTCCCACATGCTGTAATTTGATTCCACGTTTCCGGCCCCCTTCTCCCCTCTTTGTGAGACTCCTGCTGGTTCATTCTCCCTGGAAGAAAATTTCCTTTTGTTGTGAAAAGTTTGATTCCTGAGGAGCTCTTTTGAGGACATGGATGAAATAATATTTACCAGTTCCTCACGTTCACTACTCCCTCGTTAACCGGTCAGGATTTACCCAAATCATTAGGGATGACCACTGAGGAGGATTTAATCAGGTAAAGGTGAACAGTGGTTTTAAGGGTCCCTGGGAGACGATATGTCCGGCAAGCACAACGACCAACGACCCAGGTTGAAGTAAAACAAATCACACGTCTCCAACCCGAGCACGCCCGTGTGGCCTGGAGACACGTCCTCGTGAAAGCACCAGTTAATCACCATAAGGATCTTCAACCCTGAAAATATGAGCTATACAGGTGTTGGAGCTGCAAAGAGGCCTCACAGCAAGAAGGTCAGGGGTTTGAGTCCCAGAGTGGGGGCGAGGCTTGAAATACTTTCTGTGTGTAGTTTGCATGTTCTCCCTGTGTAGGTGTGGGTTATCTCCGGTTTCTTCCTCCCCTTCAAAAATTAAGCATGTTAGGTTGATTACCTGCTAGGAATGAGCGTGTGTGTCCGTGTCCCTGTCCCTGATTAGTGACCTGTGCTGGGTGCACCCTGCCTCTTACCTGAAATTAGCCAGTATAGACTCCGACAACCACGGCAACCCCAATGGATGAAGTTGAAACAAAAAACAGTTTGTTTTTTGATCATTGTTTACATGCTACTGGACCGTGTTTCAGGGTGTGGGCCTGAGATACGAGCATGTTTTTCTCTTCAGATCACGTGTTAACCCAAAATTTTAAAACAAAGTTGATTAAAAAATGAAAAGTAGTTTTGTTACGCTCCGTTGTCTTCCGCTTTTCCGGGGCTGGGTCACGAGGTAACAGCCTCAAACGGGAAGCCCAGGCTTCTCTCACCCCGGCTACATCCTCCAGCTCACCAGGTAGGATCCCTCGTCGTTCCCCGGCCAGCTGTGGGACTTAATAAATCATTTAGATTTTATTTTTTGAGAACTTTCGCCCAGGACGAACAGGCGTGTCCTCTTCAGACTTTTTTGAATTTTTACTTTGGTCAATATTCTTGACTTGAGGCAGTGGTGGAGAGGAGGTCACTGAACAAACTTTTATTCATCATGGACAATCATGACCATCCTCTCTACCCACTTCTGGATGAACAGCGGAGCTCCTTCTCCAAGAGGCTCAGACAGCTCCGCTCGAGAACATCTCGATACCGAAGGTCTTTCTTTCCGTACGTGATCGGGCTCTACAACGACTCACTTAGCAGAAAGGAAGTTGTTGCTGTGACACACAAATCTCCCATGTGTGGGATCGTTAAAGTATAATCTGATTCTGCAGCTTTCTTTTTTAACATGGATGAGATCATGGATACAAGCAGCCGAAATGAGCTTCCTCCACAAGGTGGCTGGGCTCTCACTTAGAGATCGGGTGAGGAGTTCTGCCATCCGGGAGGAACTCGTAGTAGAGCCACTTCTCCTTCAGGTCGAGAGAAGCCAGATGGGGTGGTTCGGGCATCTAGTCAGGATGCTTCCCGAGCACCTTACTGGTGAGGTGTTTCGGGCATGTCCCACCAGGAGGAGACCGAGAGGCAGACCCCGGACCTGCTGGAAAGACTCACCATAGAGACCGCCATCAGTGATGATGAGAGAGACTGGAGAGACTCACAGCTGGTTGGGGAACGACTCGGGATCCTTCCGGGTGAGCTGGAGGATGCAGCTGGGGTGAGAGAAGCTCGGGCTTCTCCTCTGAGGCTGTTGCCCCTGTGACCTGGCCTCAAATAAGCGGAAGACAACGGAATGGATTACATGATATAGCCCTATCTCATCTAAAACACTTCAAAGTACATTCAAAACATTAAAAATGTTTGATAATAAATCAAAACTTATCTTCTTTAAATATCCTGGATTACATTCATCAGGTGAGGACGAGAAGTTTGTCCCATTAGCTGCTCCGTAGATTCCTGCTTGGTTTTTATTTGGTTCCCAATAAGGAAGACACGCAGCCGTCCAGGTGGCTGCAGGGAGGTGGAGTGGGTGACCTGTTGACCTCTTGGTGAGCCCAGCAGTAAAACAGAGAAAGCCTCCCCCTCCTCACCCCGTTTCCTTTCTTTCTACCTCAGGGATTAAAGTTTAATGGCATCTATAGGAATTCTTTCCGGATCCTTTAACAAGATAAAAGGTGGATTTACGGGGAGGGCAGGGTCATAGGTCACTCATGCTTCCTTCTGATTGGCTGTGATGCTATTTAATAGGCTGGCGACTATCGATTACTATCAATTATTTCAGTGATCAATTAATCAATTCTTTTGTTCGATTTATTAATTAATCAAATGAGGCAAACTTTCTAAGATTTCTGTTTGTTTTTTTTTTTTATCCCATTATTTGAAAGGGATTTTATGTTACTCAGTGTTGCACATCCAAGACGCTCATTTCGGCCTCTTGTATCGCGAGCACGTTCTTTCGTCTCTCCTGAACACCTCCCTGGTGAAGGGTTCCGTCCCACTGGTAGGAGACCATAGTCTCACAGCTACGATGCCAGCTGTGAGACTAGCAGCTGGCATCGTCTGCCACAGGGTAGGAACGTAGATCCTGGTAACCAGGATCTATGCCTTAACCATGGTGAAGGCATAGTCTCACAGCCAGCTCATGTCTATGTCTCACAGCTATGTCTCACAGCTGGCTGGGGAACGACTCTGGATCCCTCCGGGTGAGTTGGAGGATGCACCCGATAACAGCCGGGGTGAGAAGTTGTTATCATAAAACCTCTTCGAAGTTTTATGATAACAACCTCTTATCTGAGGTTGTTGCCCCCGCGACTCGGCCCCAGATAAGCAGAAGACGATGGAACGGAATGGTTGAAAATGTTGGCTGGACAGAAGCAGTGGACACAGGAACAGTCATTAGCAAGCACACAGATGTGAACAGCTGCTCCGTCCACTCCAAAATATTCACCTGTAAATCTGTTTCTTTTCTTCCTTCAGTCACTGATTAATAAACTCTTAAACCAACTCGTCCATATCTCTATTGATACGACTCGCTGCAGAGGCTTTAAGATGAAAACTAATGTCTGGAATCAGCACAAGTATGAACGAAAGCTCACAGACATTTACAGACAAACCTGTCTGTAACTCTGATACTCTTAGACCAACAGCAAAGGCATTGAATGCTCTGTCGGATCAACACGGTTACAAACCTAGACGCACAATTTCTGATTATGTTTTTATTTTATTTGTGATTAAAAACTGAGAGATGCTCTCTGAACTAAACAGAGGATAAAACCTTCCAAACTGAGGACAGACTTACGAAGGAATTAATGAGACCCATGTGTGATGAATCCATGTTCCAGTAGCACTAACAGCAGCTGTCTGGGCGGCACGGTTTGCTGTATCTCTGTCAAGTTTGCCGCGTTTTAAACTATAAATGTGTTTCAACAGAAAACAGGGAGCAAATGATTTAGTGACGAGGAAACTGAAGAGAGGATTTCAGCCCCGAGCAGAAGGAAAACTTTCTGTTTTCCGTTAAGCCGTGGAACATGCTGGAAAACAAAGAATCAAACCTTTATTTACAGAAATAAACCTTGTAGGAATGTCGTAACCAATCAGCTGTAAACAGAAGGATGTTGGGGGCAGGGAAGCGGATTTTATTCCACCTCTGTACCACCACAGGAGGTCCAGTTAATCCCACTTCAAGGTTCCCCGCTATCACTCCATCCCCCTCACAAGTATGGAGCACACACCACGGGCAATTCTTCTTACTGGGAGATGTAGTCCTTTTAACAGGGAGATGTAGTCCTTCTAACAGGGAGATATAGTCCTTCTAACAGGGAGATGTAGTCCTTATTGGTGGGAGATGTAGTCCTTCATGGTGGGAGATGTAGTCCTTCATGGTGGGAGATGTAGTCCTTCATGGTGGGAGATGTAGTCCTTCATGGTGGGAGATGTAGTCCTTCTTGGTGGGAGATGTAGTCCTTCTTGGTGGGAGATGTAGTCCTTCATGGTGGGAGATGTAGTCCTTCATGGTGGGAGATGTAGTCCTTCATGGTGGGAGATGTAGTCCTTCTTGGTGGGAGATGTAGTCCTTCATGGTGGGAGATGTAGTCCTTCATGGTGGGAGATGTAGTCCTTCTTGGTGGGAGATGTAGTCCTTCTTGGTGGGAGATGTAGTCCTTCTCACTGGGAGATGTAGTCCTTCTAACATGGAGATGTAGTCCTTCTCACAGGGAGATGTCATCCTTATTGGTGGGAGATGTAGTCCTTCTAACAGGGAGATGTAGTCCTTCTCGCTGGGAGATGTAGTCCTTACAGGTAGCTGTAGTCCTTCTTGGTGGGAATCCTGACCTCTGGCAGCAGTGTCGTTCTATTTTGCAGCAAATCAGCAGTGATCAGAATGTTTTTTTTCTCTAAAGTGACCAAAACAATCTGATTACCATGGGTGATTATTTATTCACAACTCTGTACTGGCCCACTGACTGGGGAAGTGGCAGAGGGGGTAGAGGAGGGAGAGAACAGAGATTCGGACGGACATCTCTAAACATTTCACGGAAACATCTGTAGACCAGCTGTGAGACATCTTCCTGCAGACAAACAGCTGTTTGGTTGCTACGGAAACAATCTCCTTCACTTAGCTTAGACACAGCCGTTACCTAGCAACTGCAGCACTCTGAGACTCCATGTTGTCACGCATCCTCCAGAGGAGTCCCGCTAACATAGACCATGTACACCAGGCTGTCAGGATAATAAAATCTAACGTTAAATTGATACCTTAAAAAATATTGATATTTGAAACCCTTTTTGAAATCAAAACAAAAACCTGACACGATGTTCTGGGGATTTCTTTTGTTTGTTTTTTTTTTATTCCAGAACGTGGATGTGACATAAATTAGCTTTGCATTTTGTTACCGTTTAAAACCCTCAGGTTGCCGTAGCTTTAAAAAAACGACCTTTTCTGTATTTCTGAGGAAATTAAAATCAAAACTTAAAGCAAAGACTAAATCATTGATAAATCATTCCAATGCATCTAGTAATTAAAACGAATCCAATCTTTAGATTCAGAATACAGGCTGCACGGTGGTGCAGTGGTTAGAACAGTGGCCTCGCAAACAGAAGGTCATGGTTCGAGTCCTAAGTGGGACAAGGCTGGAAACACAAGTCTTTCTGTGTGGAGTTTGCATGTTCTCTCTGTCTATGTGGGTTTCCTCTGGTTTCTTCCAAAAACATTTCCCCCAGAAATGTCCCCCCAGCACCAAAGGTGCTTGTTTTGTCTCTGACCTCACGCCCCCTGCCCCCCTTTGAAAAATCCTGGATTCATCCCTGGGAACAGGATCAGATGCCATGCTTTGGTAACCTCTAGATTAGACAGATAAAATGATGCTAGATTTTAAACAAGCGCTAAATGTTAATCAAGAGCATTAAATTTCAAATCAAGCGGCGCTAGGTCTGAAATCTAAGCGCTTGATGTAACATTTTGCTTGTTTTAACATCTAACACACTTGTTTACGTGCGTGTATTGGGCCGATGGTTTTCCATATATCTGTGCACACTGTTTATTTTGAAGACGTGCATATCATGAAGACACTCATTTGAATGGGTGCAGTGTTGTTGTCTCTTTGGCGCCATCTAGTGACAAAACAGGAAAATAAAACTAAAAAGGTGGGCCAAATTAAAACGTTTAACGGGCTGCATGTGGCCCGCGGGCCATAGTTTGCCTATGCCTGGTGTAGATGGTTCTCTCTGTGTGTGTGTGTGGCCCCGTGACAGACTGGCGACCTGTTTGGGGTGCACCCTGCCTCTTGCCTTAAATTAACCGGGATAGGCTCCAGCACCCCCCACAACTCTGTTAGGGATAAATGGTTCAGAAGATGACATAAAAACAAGTGTTTATGCTCGTTAAGTTATAACTAGTATCAGTCACAAATTTCCCAAGAGTGGGATCAATAAAGTAATTCTAATCCAATCTAATCTAATTTAACTCCACACTTACATGAAAGTTTTATGTCTTTTAATGTGTTTATTTAACAATTAAAAAATAAACACTTCCATGAACGTATATTGTTAGCGAAGTCGTCTCTGAGTGATGCACATGTGCAGAAGCGCGAGCAAGCACAACCTAACTGCTCAAAAAACGTTTTATTGACAGTAAAATCTGTTTCGCTGCAGGTCAGAAGACGTGTCTCCATCTCCACGGTGTCTTCCCTTACATCTACGTCCCCTACGATGGCTACGGGCCGCAGCCGGAGCGCCACCTTCGCCAAGTGGCCTTCAGCATCGACCGCGCCCTCAACGTTTCCCTGGGAAACCCCGCCTCCAGCATCCAGCATGTTTTTAAGGTGGTGCTGGTCTCTGGGATGTAAGTGGCTCTTCGTGGAGAGGATGGTGTAAGGATGGAGGAGGAAACATGCTGACTGTGTCACTCTTTCAGGCCGTTCTACGGTTACCATGCTGAGGAGAAACACTTCATGAAGATCTACCTGTACAACCCCCACATGGTGAAGAGGTGAGGCCTCCTATTGAACAGGTGTTTCCTAGCATCCTATCACAGGAGGACCCCAAATTTAAAACTTGATTTTAATCCTCTTCCAGAGTGTGTGAGCTTCTGCAGAGCGGTGCGGTGATGAACAAGTGCTACCAGCCCCACGAGGGACACATCCCGTACCTGCTGCAGTTCTTCATCGACTACAACTTGTACGGCATGAACCTGGTCCACCTGGGGGCCGTCAAGTTCCGGAGGAGCAGTCCAGGTAGGACCGGGCAGTGGTTGGATGTTCTTTTCACTGTTCCCAACACCTTTCCTACTTGGACTAAATCCTGTCTCACATTAAAGTATTCACTCACCTGCCGAGGAGAAACACGGACCCTCCATTTCAGAGTTCATAAACGATCTGGGCCGACATTGATTCATTTGTTTTGCCGACATATCCTGGCTGTACGGCAGGCATGTGCGTGCCAGATCCGCTACGAAAAACATTTCCATAACTTAATGTCGACTTCTTGTTGACCCGTCTCATTCACTCTGACGTGTACAAAGTTTGAGTTTCCAACTCCTGCGCTGACATGGAGCATAATCTAAACGGGCAAAATCAGGTAAAAAAAAAAAGCATGCGTAACGGGAATACTTGTGAAAACAATTTACTTCTCATTGAAACTGGAGATGATTAATGCTGATCGCTGGTCCAGCATGAATGCTCTTTATAAGGTTAAACTCTTGTGGGAACAATCACTCTCCTCCAGATTCATAAGGAAGCATCTCCTTCCCACCAAACCCTGTCGTCCAGATCCTTTCAAACGTTCCTTTAAACTGGTCCAAAGTCATGTTGGAAGAGGACCAGGTTCAAATTTGTTCTACAAAGCTGAGACCATAAAACTGTCCAAAATTTCTTTATTTACTGAAGCTTTAAAAGTTTCTTTCATTGGAAGTAAGAAACCAAACCCACATCCTGAAGAACAACCCCAGTCCATCATACTCCCTCCACCATGCTTCTCATGGTAAACGCAGTCTGATGAAGTGTGACTGTTTCCTCTGCTTTAGAGTCCTGCGGTGATGTACTTTACACCGTCTGGTCACCATGGAAACAGACCTTCTGCTGTTCTTAAACTAATCTGATGAACATAAAGTTTGCAGATCTGATTAACAGCAGAAAGTTGGTGACCTGTTGATACTGAGGTCAGCATGCGCTGACCCCGCTCCATCAGCTTGTCTGGTGACTTGATTTGTCCACATGTTGATGTTTACAGTTTCAGTGAATGTATTGTGTTAAAAAATTAATCTGATTGAAACATTTCAAAGTGAAATCTGGATGTTTTAATGTGAAGTTAAACGTATGGAAGGCGATAAATGTTTCAGGGGGCTCGGTCCGATAAACCCCATCTCTCTTTGATCCACTTAATCCCTGCCCAGTGTGTTTAGCCTCTCTGCTCCTCAGTTTAATGAAGTTCTTTTTTGGAAAACCTCACGCTTCAATCCTCACCTACAAAAGCTGCGATCCCACGTTTGATCCAGTGATGCAATCAGCGGAAAGAAGCTTTAAAGCTCGACACAGTGAAGAAACAGAAACCCCCCTAAAACCAGCCACCCCTGTTCAAGCGTGTGTATGCCGACTTCCCTGCAAGTGGAGTAATTTATAAAAGTGAAGTGTGTGGACTGCTGGCTAACTTTAAGGCAACTCAGTAGCTGCCGTGGTAAGACATGGGGAAAAGAGGGCACCTTGTGGATAGAAGCGGAAGTGAACTGTGGAAAGTGAAATGAAGCATTTGAAGCAGAGAAGAAACAATTAGAAAAAACACATAAATGCTTGTCATGAGAAAAATGAACCACTTTACAGAACAGATTAGTAATTAATCCACTCTGTTAAATCATGCTCTCCTTCTACAGAAGCATCAGATCCACCGGACCCCGGCAGCCCATGGAAGACTCCTCCCTCCACCAAGTCCACCAACAGCAGTCAAGGAGCCATGTTGGCCCGCTGGGATGAGAAAGCCTTACCCAGGTAGGTCTACTTGCAGTACAGCCACACCGCAACCCCACCAGAAGCTGATCCTTTTCTGTCTGCAGCTCCTTGCTTCTGGAGGAGGTGGAGAGACAGAGCACCTGTGAGCTGGAGGTGGACGCCGTCGCCGTGGACATCCTGAACCGCCTGGAGATTGAAAGTAAGTCCAGGTGTTTGTAAAGAATGGGATGACATGGGCTAAACAATGGGCTCCGATTTCTGGTAGTTGGCACAATAACAATAAAAATGACAACAAATAAACTCCTGTGGTACTTTCCCTGGTTTTAAAGAGAGTGGCAATATGCCACGAAGCATTGCATTCAGGTAGTACTCGAACTAGACAGGCTGGGGGATTAACACCTAGTGCAACTGGCTGCAAGATTTCCTGACGGGAAGACCACAGGTGGTACGGTTGGCAACAACAGCTCTAACTCCATCACACTGAACACTGGGCTCCCCAAGGATGTATGCCAAGCCCCATCCTCTTCACACTGCCCACCGTCACACAGCTTCATCCTCTTCATCAAGTTTCAGGATGACATCACTGTTTTGGGTCCCATCAACGATGACGATGAGGCACTCTACAGAACTGAGAGGAGCCGCCTGGTCAAGCAGTGCAGCAACATCAACCTCTCCTTAAACGTGAAGGAGACTAAGGGGTACATGCGAGCAGAATAACCCCCTCATCATCAACAGAGCTGCTGAGGAGAGAGTAACCAGCACCAGGTTCCTGAAGCTCTCTCCTGGTCAGAGAACACTGGAGCACTGGTCCATAAAGCCCAACACAACTCTACTTGGAAGAGCCATAGCCCCTGCTCCCATCATGGCCACCTTCTACAGAGGCACTACGGAGACCATCACTGTGTGGTATGGTACCTGCATCGAGTAGTGAGAGCAGCTGGGAGGGTTGTGGGTGTCTCTCTACCATCCCTTCAGGACATCAATAACACCCACCTCACCCATAAAACCCTCTGCATTGCCTGTGATCATACCCACCCATCCCACAGCCTCTTCAGTCTGCTACCATCAGGAAGGAGGACCAGGACCAGCAGACAGGAAGACAGCTTCATCCACCAAGCTGTTAGGATGTTAAACTCTCTCCCTGCCTTGCCCTCTCTGCTGCCCTCTTGCTGATACCCTCACCCTCTGTTTGATTCTGGTTGTATTTTTCAGGTTTTGAAGAGTTTTTTATGACTGAAGTTCCATTGATAGAAAAGATGGTTTCTGAAAAGCACAGTTCTAGTTTTGGATCTAATTTGTGTGCAGATCAGATCGGGAGGAACCCGGGTCTGCAGGCCATCTGGGAGGACGAGAAGCAGAGGAGGAGAGAAAAAAATCAAACCTCCCAGATAGAAGCACCTGCATCACAAGGTGAGAGATCCAACAGGATTTATAACCCTTTACTCTCCACCAGGACCCGACCCATTACGGTTAAATCGATGCCCATTTAAAGGATTAATGAAAGAAACGGCTGTAACATTAAATAAGGAGGTCTTATTTCTCTAATTTGTCTTAAAAATACTCACATCTTAAAAATAATTACGCATTTCCCCGTACTGTCGTCCTGCACAGGGACCGTAATCCATTTAAACACATCTTTATACAATTCTAAACTTAAAGAGCCAAAAAGCAAAGCTCTCAATTTACCAGTCGTTCTTTGTTCCTACCCTCACCATCGTAACGAGGATCTACGTTACTACCCTCACCATGGTAACCAGGATTTACGTTCATACCCTCACCATGGTAACTAGGATCTACATTCCTACCCTCACCATGGTAACCAGTATCTACGTTCCTACCCTCACCATGGTAACCAGTATCTACGTTCCTACCCTCACCATGGTAACCAGGATCTACGTTCATACCCTCACCATGGTAACCAGGATCTACGTTCATACCCTCACCATGGTAACCAGGATCTACATTCCTACCCTCACCATGGTAACCAGGATCTACGTTCATACCCTCACCATGGTAACCAGGATCTACGTTACTACCCCCACCATGGTAACCAGAATCTACGTTCATACCCTCACCATGGTAACCAGGATCTACGTTACTACCCCCACCATGGTAACCAGGATCTACGTTCCTACATCACCATGGTAACCAGGATCTACGTTCATACCCTCACCATGGTAACCAGGTTCTAGCTTCTTAAATTTGTTGAATAAATTTACTACAAATAAATGGGAAAATAATGTCGCTATCATTAGTCATAGAAAAACTCTCATTCGTTTGTTGTCTTCCGCTTATCCGGGATTGGGTTGTGAGGGCAACAGCCTCAGATGGGAAGCCCAGGCTTCTCTCATCCCAGCTGCATCCTCCAGCTCACCCAGGAGTATCCCAAGGTGTTCCCTGTCCAGCTGTGAGATATAGTCTCTCCAGCAGGTCCGGTAGTCTCTTTCCGGTGGGGTGTGCCCAAAACACCTCACCAGCGAGGCTTTCGGGAGGCATTCTAACCAGATGCCAAACCACCCCATCCGGCTTTTCTTGACCTGGAGGAGGAGCGGCTCTACACTGAACTCGTCCCAGATGGCAGAGCTCCTCCCTCTGTCTCTGTGTGAGAGCCCAGCCACCCTGTCGAGGGAGCTCATTTCGGCCGCTTGTACCTGGGATCTCGTTCTTTCGGTCACTCTATGTCATGGTAACCTCCTGGATGCAGACTCAACAATCTGGAAAAACTCTGTAGATCTGTGACTTAAAGAAATGTGGTGAAGTTATAAGTCTGTGCCGCAGGAGTAGTCTAAGATAGATTTGATCTTTTTCAGATCGAGGATCCGTCACCTCATCAGAGAGCGAGAAAACTTTCCTGAAGAGGCTGAAGGAGATTCTGAAGGAGAAGGAGTTCGATGTGTGAGTTTCTTCATTGTTTGGCAGAGAAGAAAATATATGCAGCAGTACCTGATCCACAGAACGATCAGGGGCATCGTTTATCAAGCATGTGCGCTCCGACTTTAACACAAATTGAGTGATTTATAAAAGTAGCCGAGTGTGTGGATCACTAAAACTTTAGGGGAACTCAGTAGCTACCAAAACAAATCCTAAGACGTGGGGAAAAGAGGAGACTAGTGGACAGAAGCTGAAGTGAAGTGAGGACTGTGAAATGAAGCATTTGAAGCAGTGAAGAAACAATTAGAAACAGACTTTAATGCTCATCGTAGGAAAATCATCATCCTCCACATAAAGATAATTATTTATATTTAAACAATATCATTAAAAAATCAAGCAGGGAGTTATTTACACTGCTTGTGGTGACTGAGATGGATTCCCAACGCATGGCTAAATTCATTCTTTGTCACCAGTTTGGACTATTTCACTGACAAATCAATTTGTTAGTGACAGAGTTGTCTTGGTGACCGTCTTCCACTTTTTAGCTTGTGGGGGACGTCACCATGGCTGCCTAGTGGCGATAATTTGTCATTGTTTGTGAGTAATTTCTGGATCAGGGTGGAGACGGTGGCCGCGTGGTTAGAGCGTTCGCCCGTGGACCGGAAGGTCGCGGGTTCGGGTCCCACGGAGAGCACGTCTAGGGTCCTTGGAGAAGACACCTAACCCCCGCTTCTCCCACCATTGGCGCCGTTGAAGGGCAGCCTGCTGCGGTGTAAGGAGTGCAGCAAACAAATTTCCCCGGTGAGGGATGAATAGAGTAATTCATTTTTTTTTTTTTCATTGTAGGACCGTTCCGTGTGCATCGATATGATCCACATGTGGAATGGTAGATGTGTGGTTAGGATCAACAGTCCAGAGCAATGGAGAGTGTGGAAAAGAGGTGAAGAAGCGTGTACAGGCAGGCTGGAACAGGTGGGGAAAAGTATCAGGTGTGATGTGTGATAGAAGAGTTTCAGATAAAATGAAAGGAAAAGTGTACAAAACTGTGGTGAGACCGGCCATGCTGATTGGTCTAGAAACAGTAGCAGTGAGAAAAAGACAGGAAACGGAGATGTTTGTAGCAGAGATGAAGATGCTGAGGATCTCTCTAGGAGTGACCAGGATGGACAGGATCAGAGGAACAGCACATGTTAGAGGTTTTAAAGTCAGAGAGGCCAGACTAAGATGGTTTGGACATGTGCAGAGAAGAGAGAGAGTACATCAGAAGAAGGATGCTGGATTTGGAACCACCAGGAAAGAGGACTAGAGGAAGACCAAAGAGGAGGTTCATGGATACAGTGAAGGAAGACATGAAGATAGTTGGTGTGACCAAAGAGGATGCAGCAGATAGGGTTAGATGGAAGAAACTGATTTGCTGTGGCACCCCCTGAAGGGAAATTGTTGGAAGGAGAAGAGGAAGAGGTATAGTTAGGGCGGGATGGAGGTCAAGTTGGCTTACGCCTGAGATTTGTTTCAGACGTTTTTTACGAAGCTTACATTGCTGAAGGAAGGGTTACGGGGGTTTTGATCAATCTCAAGTGTGCGTGGCATCAGCATCGCTGTCGTTCTGAAGGAAAAAATAAAAGATCAATGCAGTAAAGAATCTTGGTCTTTCTTACGTTCTGATTTCAGACGTCTTGATTTTTTCCAGCTCATTGTTTTCTTCCCCTCAGCACAGGATGCTGGAATCACTCCCTCTCAGGATAGATTTAATTATTTATGGCACGCTTTATTCGTTCGTTAAAAGCCAACATCATAATTTTCTCTGGAAATGATCTCATTAGTGTAATTACATTCCTCTGGTGGGCTTCATTTCTCCCCAGTTTATTTTTACCTGACTCCAGTGAGACAGACATTTTAATTGCTTCAGTATTTCCCAAAAGCCTCGGCAGCTCGTTCCCGACGGTAACATCTGTGTCTAACAGGATAATTAGTATGCAGACACGTCCACGCTGCGTAGAGAAAATCAGAAAACGACCATCGGACACACAAACAAAACAATGCTGGACGCTTTAGTAAATATGTTAACAAAAATAATGATTAGAATTTTTTTGGGTTTGATAAGTTCTTGTTCATACCGAGGGCATCGAGGGCCTCTTAGTCTGGCAGAGAATAGTAGAGAGGATTAGAGGACGAAACCCCAACGTGCCAGACTTTCACCAGCTTCAACTACCGTAATTTCCGGACTATATAGTGCACCTGATTATAAGTACACTAGTACATTTTAAAAGAAAAAAACATTTTGTACATAAGCCGTGTGTGCCCACATTGAAACATGAGATACTTACAAAGAAAGACGGTACACAAAGAGTTTTCAAAGTTTTAATAATATGCCTTAGCTTTTTTCCCAAACAGTGCCTGTGATGCGGCAGTAACACAGCAGGGATACGGTAGCACAGCACTAACAGGGCTGGTTAAAAAAAAACACACACCGGTAAAACGTCTTCATCTTCCTCCTGTGCTCTGAAACCATGGAGGTCAGCTCGGTTTGCTTCTTTATCAGCCAGCTCGAATGCTTTTATTTTGGAAGCTGCGTCATATGCATTTCTTCTTGCATTTTCCATGATGCGGGTCTGTTCATGTTCATTTTTTTCATGGACAAAGCGCGAAATTACATTAAACTCGCGTCTTCCTCGACACACCTGTCTCCCGCTTACCTTTTTGCTCGAGCGCCCCTGGCGGCCGTTAGAAAAAATACATAAATTAGCCGCATCATTGCATAAGCCGCAGGGTTGAAAGCGTGTGACAAAAGTTGCGGCTTATAGTCCGGAAATTACAGTAATAACTTTTTTCTCTTCCGTTCCGTCGTCTTCCACTTATCCGGGACCGGGTCACAAGGGCAACAGCTATCGACGGGAAGCCCAGGCTTCTCTTACTCCAGCTCACTCAGAAGGAGCGTGGTCAACAAGTAACTGTATGAGTTAAACGTCTGTTTCTAGCTGGTCTGGTGATAAACCTGTTCAAAAAGGAATGTCTTAGAAACTATTTGTTTCTCCACGTGGAGTTTATTCCATAGAACCGGAGCTTGGTGGCTAAAGGCTCTACCGCCAACTGTACTTTTAGAAATCCTCGGAACCACTAACAGTCCTCCAAACACACACACACAAACACCTAGCAGATCGTAGATTCCAAATTGAACAGTAGAAACTGTAACGTCCCGAGCTCAGTGACTGTCTGAAACATTATTGTCCTTTTTATTTAAACTCTTTCTCTGTTCAGGACTCAGGAATTATCTGTTGAAGAGGAGCAGGACGATTTCCTCGACAATCTGACTCTCCACCCCGACACCCTCACACCAGAGGGACTGCAGTGTACCCCCGCTAACAGTGTGGAGGTGCACAGCGACTCACAACCAGCTGTGACTGGTAATGACTGTAAATCAGAATGTAAACGTGTGCTGTGTTTACTGATTTCAGGTAGACTTTACCACCGGTCAAAACCAGACAATATAAGACCTTAACACCAACTTATTCTTGTTTCTGTGTTTTTCTAGACTCCGTAAACAGGAAAGAAGAAGCCGTAGTGGATGAAGAAGCCATTCTAGATCTTTTAGAAAACAGTCAGACGTTTCTTCCTCCGTCGCAAATCCCCAAAAATGCCTCTCTGCTCGGTATGCCGATTATCAGATTCTTCCTATTAACTGGCCTCCCAGTCTGACCACTAAAACTGCTCTCTGCAGATGACAGCGTAGACCACGCCCTGATCGACCTCCTGGCCGGTCTGGAGGACGACGGTTTCATCAGGAAGTCTCAGCCCCATTCCGATCCCGGCACCAGAAGTTACCACGGCAACAGCGACGATGAAGAGGCGGAGCCTGAGCTGGACAGGGAGGAGGCGGAGCTTAGTGTGATGATGTCACAGCGGTGGGACAGCGAGGCTGCTGGGAGTCCAGCGGCACGCAGGCAAGTTTCACTTCGACAAAGAAAATCTTGCAACGTTTTATTTATTTGATAAAGAAATTAATTTAATAAATACTATCAATTTGTCGAACGTAGACACTGAGTTAGAAAAGATTGAGCAGATGATATGTTTCTCTTTCTCTGGAGGATCCATCACACTTCCTGTTTGCTGCTTTCTAACTGACAGAATCCTTCCTCATCATGTCTTTATCTGCTGGGTTTGAACATAGATCCTGGTTACCATGGTGAGGGTAGGAACGTAGATCCTGGTTACCATGGTGAGGGTAGGAACGTAGATCCTGGTTACCATGGTGAGGGTAGGAACGTAGATCCTGGTTACCATGGTGAGGGTAGGAACGTAGATCCTGGTTACCATGGTGAGGGTAGGAACGTAGATCCTGGTTACCATGGTGAGGGTAGGAACGTAGATCCTGGTTACCATGGTGAGGGTAGGAACGTAGATCCTGGTTACCATGGTGAGGATAGGAACATAGATCCTGGTTACCATGGTGAGGGTAGGAACGTAGATCCTGGTTACCATGGTGAGGGTAGGAACGTAGATCCTGGTTACCATGGTGAGGTTAGGAACGTAGATCCTGGTTACCATGGTGAGGGTAGGAACATACATCCTGGTTACCATGGTGAGGGTAGGAATGTAGATCCTGGTTACCATGTGAGGGTAGGAACCTAGATCCTGGTTATCATGGTATGGGTAGGAACGTAGATCCTGGTTACCATGGTGAGGGTAGGAACGTAGATCCTGGTTACCATGGTGAGGGTAGGAACGTAGATCCTGGTTACCATGGTGAGGGTAGGAACCTAGATCCTAGTTACCATGGTGAGGGTAGGAACTTAGATCCTGGTTACCATGGTGAGGGTAGGAACGTAGATCCTGGTTACCATGGTGAGGGTAGGAACGTAGATCCTGGTTACCATGGTGAGGATAGGAACGTAGATCCTGGTTACCATGGTGAGGGTAGGAACGTAGATCCTGGTTACCATGGTGAGGATAGGAACGTAGATCCTGGTTACCATGGTGAGGTTAGGAACTTAGATCCTGGTTACCATGGTGAGGATAGGAACGTAGATCCTGGTTACCATGGTGAGGTTAGGAACTTAGATCCTGGTTACCATGGTGAGGGTAGGAACCTAGATCCTAGTTACCATGGTGAGGGTAGGAACTTAGATCCTGGTTACCATGGTAACCAGGGCAGAACATAGATCTATTGGTAAATCCTGAGCTTTGCTTTTTGACTCAGCTCTTTCTTCACCATGATGAATCGATGCAGTGTCCTCATTATTTCAGACGCCGTACCGATTTGTCTGTCAATCTCCCACTCTATCCTTCCCCCACCACCCGCCCACCGTCGAGCGAGTGAACCTTAATGCTGCGAGGTCAGAATATTTCCATGGAGACAGAGAACTAGTCTGTTAGGAGGCACACGGGGGGGGGGCTCCAGCCAGGCTACTTATCTAATCCAGTCTGGGGAGTTAAAATTTCAAAAAGATGGTAAAAATAAGTGATTTTTTTTCTTCTTCACTTCATCCTGTGATGCATTCACTAAATGTCAATGGATTTGTTTCCATTTTTAGAGTGAATGAGAGACGCCATAAAAGCTTCATCCAAAACAAATGCCTGTCTGGCACAGCCGTCTCTTTTTCCGTTTCCTTCCAATTCGGTATTTTTAAAGTTACAAGCTCATTAAAATAGCTGGAAATCTGGCAGCTGCTTCTTCTCAGATGATTTTAATCTTCGTTAAAACTCCTTCTTAATTCTACCAACTTAAAATGATCTGATCGAAGCTTCTTAAAATACATATTCAGATAAAAACACACTGTTTATTAAAACGGCAAGATATATTTTAGGGGCACAATCATCTCAAAGCTAGAAGGTCGGGGTTCAAATCCAGGGTGGGGACAAGGTTTGGAACACTGTTGTTTCTGTGTGGAGTTTGCATGTTCTCCCATCTATGCGTAGGTGTTCTCTGGTTTCCTCCAAAAACATGCAGGTTAGGTTGATTGGTCCCTAGCAATGTGTGTGTGGCGCTGTGACAGACTGGCAACCTGTTCGGGGTGTATTCTGCCTCTCGCCTTGAATTACCTTAAATAGGCTCCAGCATCTCCGGCAACCTTGTCAGGGTTTCCTGACGAGATCTGTGACCATCAAGATCTGCGACTTTGGGCCTCTGCTCATGCCCAGAACGCTCCCCCTCCCTTTCAGATGATCTAAATATCGAGATCTGTGACCTGCCATACTTCTATTGGAATCAGCGTTAGGGTTAGTTATCGGAACTCCGATCTATTGACGGTTGCAAATCTTGATCAGGCTGCAGATTTTGACAGAACAAGGGAATAAGGGGTTCAGAACATGATGATGATCTTAAAAGGAAAAAAAAACTTTCCAGTCAATTAAAAACCTTCCATTTTCCTCCAAAAATTCTGTGCATCTCTGTGAATAAACATGTTTATGAATAAATTTCAAAATAAGAGTAAGATTAAAAAAAGTCTTTTTTTTTTTTAATCTTTGACATCATTTTAAACAAATTCTACTGAAATAAAAGCATCATTTGAGTGGATCAGGAATCAGGAACTGATGACTAATGTTCCCGTCATGTCATCAGGTCTGCAGGGAAAGAAGGAGACGACGGTTTGAGCAACGAAGAGTCTTCTGATGAGGAGATGGAGTGGAGTAACTCTCTGTTCATCCCACAGCTGGACGGAGCCGCCGATGAAAGCAGCGGTGAGTTTATTATTTTCATCTACGTTTGAACCATAAAACCTTAGATTTACCGTTCCCAGTGTCCCACTGTTTGATGTTTATTCCATTTTGCATTTATTATAAACTTTATTTATTACATTGTGGAATCAAACGAGAATAAAGTTGTTTGTGATTTTTAAACACGTTTATTTAAATCTAAAGTAATCTGAAAAACTTTAAGTTTCAGTAACTGGCTTTTTAAAATCAAACTGTTTCATTCTTTACAATCAGTTTCAGTAAAATTTAAACTCCACATAAAAAGGTCGATGTTTCAAGTCGTTCCCCCACCCCGGGACTCAAACCCCTGACCTTCTTGCTGTGAGGCCACCGTGCTGCCATAAGAATATTAATAACGACCATAAGGCGCATGTAACAGTCTTAGATTGTCTTCAAAATGAGCGGTGCGCCCTATGTGTTTTGTTAGGCGAACGTATCAGAGAACCATGAGGCGGACGTAGTTGAGAACATTAAAGGGTGTAAGTGTGGGCGTGGATTATGTATAAAAGAACAGGTGTGTGCTTTATGCTGTTTTAACAACACTGAAAATGGAAAAGAGACACGCTTATGAAGCTCAGTTTAAACTGATGGCGATCAGCTACGCGGAGGAACATGGGAATCGAGCCGCCCCGAGAAAATTTAAAATTAACGAGTCGATGGTTCGTAAGTGGAGGAAGCTGGAAAACCAGAGTCGCACAGTTGCCAATGGATTGTAGATGCTTGGGCTAACGTGTCTCCTGGCACTGTTGTCCGAGCTTTCGCAAAAGCAGGCATCGTTTCCAAGGAGCCGCACGGTTCAGAAAGTGACTACAATATTTCTACTGAAAATGTCGCCAAACCGGATTCAGCTTCATCCAATCTTCGGGTTAGGATGTTTCAGTGGGTAGAACGACTGTCCTGTAACTGGTGGGTTGTTAGTTTGATCCCCTACCCGGAGTTCATGCCAAGGTGTCCCTGAGTAAGACACTGAGCCCCCAAAGTCCCCTGATGGTGGTTTCCAGCTTCCACCATCAGGTATGAATGTGTGTGTGAATGTGAGCCACAGGTAAAAGCGTCCTTTAATCTTACACGTCCCCTGTTTTTTCTCTTTCTGTAGACTCCTCCCTCACAGACGGCGGTTCTCAGTCCTCCATCGTCTCTGACAAGTTGTTAGGAAAAGCAAACCCGTTCTCCGGAGAGTCGGTTCAGCCTCCGTCCTCTGCTAAGATGCTAGTGGATCAAAGACCGCTCCACGTTTTGGACTCAGAGGAACCGAGTAGGACACACCTCCAGGATGGCAGTGGATGTTCTGAAGGTTTCCAGCTGAGTAAAGAGATCCCTTACATCCTCCCGGTAAAGCACGCCATCCCCTGCCACCCCGACGTGTCCTCCTTCTTCTCCAAGTCAGAAAGAGACGCTTTTTCCTTCGGTAGCTGTAAACTCTCTAAAAGCCGGAAACGATACGACGGCTTAAAGAATGGAGAGAGCAACTGTCTGTCCATCCTCCAGAATCACAGGACCATCTCCCTCTGTTACTCTGAGCTCAGAACCGAGCTAGACCGAGGCGCCAAGGAGACCCCCATAGTGAGGAACACCTCATCACCTCCCCCCACAAAGGATACACCAGAGCCTCAAGAGGAGATGGTCCAGGAGAGCCAAGAAGAAGACGTTGGGGAGCTGAAAATCTGCTACGAGGACTATCAGGAGAACAAGAATGAGATGCCCATCGTCGCCCAGCAGGAGGCGCACTACAAGTTTTTCCCCAGCGTCATCCTGTCCAACTGTCTGAGCCAGAAAAAGAAGAACGGCGCCTCCAGCAGGCCGGACCTGTCTCCATCCCGCAAGTCTAAGCTGAAAGTATCCAAAAAAAGGCTGGGTATGACGGGACCCAGAAACAAAACCAAGATGGCACCCAGCTCTGATCATGATGGATCCGTTACCACAGAAACAGAGGAACCGGGCTCAGGAGAGGAGGCAGATCCAGTTCCAGATGAGCTGATCACTGAGATCAAAGAAGAAGTAGATATGGAAGAAACAGAGCCAGAGCCTGTTGTGGCTCAACCGAGCTTTTTATCTGAGAAAGACTCAGAGATCCCACCAGAGCCAGAACCGCCCGCTAGCGTCTCTGCCACCAAAACCTCCGCTCTGCCAGGCAGCAAATACACCCTGAGAACCAAGCGTAAGAGGACTGCCAACGGGGAGGAATATTTAAGTCCCATTCGTTTCAAATACAGGCTGAACAGCGCCCCAGATGGACAGGAGGCCAAGCTGCAGAAACGGCGCAAAAAGGAGCCTCCGGTCATCATCAAGTACATCATCATCAACCGGTTCAAAGGCAGGAAGAACATGCTGGTGCGGATGTCCAGGGTCAGTTCAGAAGAGTCACTGGTTGTCTTAACCCCCGACAAGTTGGACCGCTACCAAAAACTGGCTCCTCTCAAAGAGTTCTGGCCCAAAGTTCCAGAGTCCACCGCAGTCCGGTTTCCGGAACCTAAAGCCAAAAAACAGCCCAAGAAAAAGACCAGAATCCAGCCCACCAACAGAAAAATGCCCCCCTTATCTCTGAAACCTGTTTCCATACCGGGTAGGGGAACAGGGAGGGGCCGAGGAAGAGGCAGGGGGAGAGGCAGAGGGTGCCAGAGAGGGGGGCTGGTCCTGCCCTCGCTGCCCCCTCTTCGACCCCGCTACTGTGAGCTAGCCGACGACCACGAGGGCGAGTACACAGACGTGATGGTGCAGCTGGGGTACCTCTCCGATAGATCCCCCAGCCCCGCACGCTCATCCCCGCCCCGGTCCTGGTCACCTAGTGACCCGCTAAGAAGCACCTGGAGCTCTGACCAGCTGATGGACCCCTTCAATGACCCCTGTCTCAGCTCTGCCTCCCAAACTCCCCGTTCAGCACCTTCAGCCAGAGGTCGAAGACGCCAGGGAGCCGTGAAGGCTGGAAGGACGGCACAGGCAGGCCAGGGGAGGACGGTGCAAGCTGCTGGGGGGGCCAGAAGATGCTCCACAAAACCTGGACCCCAAACTCCAAAACCCAAAAAAGGATCTGTGGGAAGACCGAAGAAATCAGACGGTTCTCCAGCAGCAGCAAAACCGAGGAGGTCTCGAAAAAAGAACTCCGAACAACCAAAAGATCAAACTCCCCCACCTCCACACGAGGAGGCGCCTCAGCACCAGCTGGGGGTCTCCGAGTCCCTCCTAACGGCTGAGTACGTAGAACCAAAGATGGAGGACTGTGAGACGCCCATCTGCATCACTGAAACCAGACAGCAGAGCTGCCAGACCACCGAGGTGAAGGTCGAAACCCCCCAGGAGGAAATCAGAGCCCCCACACCTCCCACTGCCGAACCTCTCCAGCTAACTGGGGACGTGCCCCCCCTCTCTGAAACCCCTCCAGGCCTTGCTGTCCTTAAAAAGCTCCTCCAGAAGAGGCAGCAGAGTCAAGCCCTTCCCACACAGGAGACCCAGGAAACACCCCTCACCACGTCCAGCAAACCTCAAAGATCCAAAAGGGCAACTCCCACCTCAGCTCAGACACCCCGCACCCCAAAGACCACTACTCCGAGGCCCAAGGGCAGGAAGGCAAAGCAGAGCAGCTCCCAGGTGGAGCAGGTCAGCGGGGCTTCCGGGGACTGCCCCCTATCAGATCCCGGTCTGGACCGCCTGATGGGGGACAGTTTGTCGTCAGATCTTCCTCCTGGTTACACTTTTGACATCAACACTGTCCACCAGACCGACTTCTCCAGCCCCTACAGCCAGTTTGTCCTCACTGATAAAAACCTGCCCCTCAAGTTCCTTAGCGACATCACCCAGGAAGCCCCGCCCAGCAGCGACCAGCCGGCTTCTTCCAGAGGCCGACCCCTCACCCAAGAAACCCCGTCCAACGGGGAACCCACACCCAACCTTTATTCATCCTCAAAGGAAGTCTCCAGCGGCCAGCCCCCCAGCCCAGACCTGTTCGACCGATCTGAGAACGCAGACTCTGCATCCAGCTTTAACCAAGTCCGGAGTTCCAGGAAGACCCCGGCCCTCAGCCCCTTCCAGGACTTTCACTGTGAGAGGAAGGACCTCCTCTTCTCCGCTCTGCCTCTAAGCTCCACCTCTTTTGTCTACCACGACGGCTCGCCCTCCAGCGACCTCCTGGACGGAATCGACGGACTGACGTCCACCACGCCCAGCAGCTCCCCCCGCTCCATCAGCTCGCTCTCACAGGTGAGGGCGAGCCAGCTTCAGCGCAGCACCTCAGGTGGCGCACACATCCTCAAACCCCTCATGTCGCCACCCAGCCGAGACGAGATCCTCAGCACTCTGGTGGATTTGGACTTCTCTGAGACGTCCTTTCAGGAACCGTTCTGCAGCAATCCGGCCGACGTTCCGGGAAAACCAATGTAAGGAAGTTTGGAGCCGTCTTTAAACACCTCTCTGTTCTATCCCACTATCTCTAAATCCATCTCCGCTCTGAAATAATCTAGAAAAGCAGCGCTAATTGAATTAGTTTAAATGAAAAACCTAATATTTTCCATCCAGCTTTTTTCTTTTTGGCACCATTCATGTATGTACCGTATTAATCCCAAATGGTGAATCCCTGTGCTGCATTGCACCACAGCAGGCAGCCATGACGGGTAATTCTTTAGTCCAACAATGGCAATTTTACCACTGAGCTATGCCCCTATTTTACTGTCAGGATGTAACTCCTGCACTTAGAGGTGTCACGATGGTGGACCCCCAAAAACAAACGAGTTAAATCATGAGTAAAACAGAAAAGTGTTTAAATGGAGCCAGAATATTTAGAAAAATTACTTTTTGTCTTGATAAACTATACAAAACGCTCTTAAATGTTGGAGAGAACCAATTAGAAAGTCCGATATTCCTGAAATGTGTTTCCTAGACTATCCACATGTCTGCCATCTATTGGGAAAGACTGGAATTACAGGGAAAAAATAATAAAAAAAGTTTTTTTTTATAATGGCTTCATGTTTGGTGGGCCAGATTGAAATGTTAGGAAGGCTACATTTGGCCTTGGAGCCGTAGTTTGACCAACTCTGATCTAGAGTCTGTCTTACCGCCTTCATGTCGCTGGATGTTTGATGGAAAAATTGCAGCTAAAATGAAAGAAAAAGTATTGTTTGGTCTAGAGAGAGATGGATGGATGGATAGACGGATGGATAAATGGATGGATAGGTGGATAGATGGATGGATGGATGGATGGATAGGTGGATGGATGGATGGATGGATGGATAGGTGGATGGATGAATGGATGGATAGGTGGATGGATGGATGGATGAATGGATGGATGGATAGGTGGGTGGATGGATGGATGAATGGATGGTTGTGAAGGAAGAAGGGATAAAAAGACTGGGAAGAAGCAGCACTGGAGACAAAGTCAGAGAGTTCAGACAGAGAAGGTTTAAACACGCTCACAGGAGAGAGGGAGTAGAACTCCAGAAGGATGCCGAGTTTACAACCAACATATGACTGATTTTGTCTCTGCAGGGAGGTCGGAGGTCGTAAGCTAACGGTGGGAACCCGACTGGCCAAAGAGCTCCCAGAGTTCAGTGGAGATCTGTCACTGGAAGGTCTGCGTTTCTGGAAGACCGCCTTCTTGGCCATGACGTGTCCCGCTGCCGTGACTTCATCTCCTCCTCAGGGAGCAGAGAAACCCCTCGAACCTGGCAGTTCCTCGGCATGTGATAAGAAGGTGGTTCTCCTGCCGTGCAGAAACCCACCGAGCAGGGAGTGTGTGCAGCTTTGGCTCGAAGCCCGGAAGCAGTACGACAGTCTGCAGAGAGACAGGAAGCTCGATGCTTCCAGGAAGGTGGAGCAGCGCAGGAAGAATCTGGACTTATCTCTAATCGTCTCTCCTGTGGAGAGGCAGTCCACAGAGACCACTCCCATTTCTGATGAAGACCTTCAGCTGAAAGATGCTGAAGATGCTCAGACCACCTCTCCAGACTCCCCGGATCTGCCACCATGGCAGGAGCCCTGTCCGAGCCCAGCAGAACCTCCCACTACCACACAGGAAAGGATTGGTGGAGATGGAGGCAGGACCAGCCCCCTCCTCCTGCACAGCACACCATTTCCAAAGATGAGACACAGTAATGATGAAGAGCCGGTGTGCAGCACACCACTGTCTGAAGGTAAGAGCGCGCCAGGCTGTACCCCGCTTGGGTATCGATACATATTTGATCGCTTGATTCGTAAACATCTCCCACAGCACGTACTATAAGACCCTCGTCACTCTGCCTGAACTTTTCTGGAGTGTTCCTGTAGGCATGGAAAAAATTCCTCACCGCTCGTAACCATCATTGTTTACAAAAGTTGTTTCTTGTTAAAGCCGCGTACGCTCGGCCACTACTGATGTTTCTCGAGGCGCCCTCTGACCTCTCCCAAAGGTTTGAGTGGTGAGGAGCAGTCAATTTCCACTCCAGCAAAGTCCCCCCCACTCCACCTATGCCCAGTCAAAGTTTGGCACAGCTAGACGCAAGTTTGTAAACACTTGGGTCCTTTTGGCCAACACAGAAATCTTTGAATACTGGACCACCGCTGCTTCGCCAACATTGCTCTGGCGGTACTAAATGTTACACAAACTTTCTGGTTGCCATGGTGAGGGTAGGAACGTAGATCCTGGTTACCATGGTGAGGGTAGGAACATGGATCCTGGTTACCATGGTGAGGGTAGGAACATGGATCCTGGTTACCATGGTGAGGGTAGGAACGTAGATCCTGGTTACCATGGTGAGGGTAGGAACGTAGATCCTGGTTACCATGGTGAGGGTAGGAACGTAGATCCTGGTTACCATGGTGAGGGTAGGAACATAGATCCTGGTTACCATGGTGAGGGTAGGAACGTAGGTCCTGGTTACCACGGTGAGGGTAGGAACGTAGATCCTGGTTACCATGGTGAGGGTAGGATTGTAGATCCTGGTTACCATGGTGAGGGTAGGAACGTAGATCCTGGTTACCATGGTTAGGATAAGAACGTAGATCCTGGTTACCATGGTGAGGGTAGGAACGTAGATCCTGGTTACCATGGTTAGGATAAGAACGTAGATCCTGGTTACCATGGTGAGGGTAGGAACGTAGATCCTGGTTACCGTGGTGAGGGTAGGAACGTAGATCCTGGTTACCATGGTGAGGGTAGGAACGTAGATCCTGGTTACCATGGTGAGGGTAGGAACGTAGATCCTGGTTACCATGGTGAGGGTACGAACGTAGATCCTGGTTACCATGGTGAGGGTAGGAACGTAGATCCTGGTTACCATGGTGAGGGTATGAACGTAGGTCCTGGTTACCACGGTGAGGGTAGGAACGTAGACCCTGGTTACCATGGTGAGGGTAGGAACGTAGGTCCTGGTTACCACGGTGAGGGTAGGAACGTAGATCCTGGTTACCATGGTGAGGGTAGGATTGTAGATCCTGGTTACCATGGTGAGGGTAGGAACGTAGATCCTGGTTACCATGGTGAGGGTAGGATTGTAGATCCTGGTTACCATGGTGAGGGTAGGAACGTAGATCCTGGTTACCATGGTTAGGATAAGAACGTAGATCCTGGTTACCATGGTGAGGGTAGGAACGTAGATCGACTTGTAAATCGAGAGCTTTGCTTTTTGGCTCAGCTCTTATTTCACCACGACGGATCGTTGCAGCATCCTAGTTATTGCTAATGTTGCATCGATTTGTCTGCCGATCTCCTGCTCCATCCTTCCTCCACTTGGGGCAGGACCCTGACCTCCAGCTTTTCTGGGCAAGGACCATGTTCTTGAATTTAGATGTGCTATTTCCCATCTCGGCCGCTTCACACTCGGCAGCAAATCAGTCCAGTGAGAGCTGGAGATCACGGTCTAATGAAGCCAACAGGACCACATCATCTGCAAAAAAAGCAGAGATCTGATCCTGATGTACCTACTGTATATACATATCAAAGTCTTAATTGTTTTGCCACAGCTCTAGTCCCAGCTGTGGTCCCAGTTCTAGTCCCAGCTGAAGTCCCAGCTCTAGTCCCAGCTGTGGTCCCAGCTCTAGTCCCATCTGTGGTCCCAGCTCTAGTCCCATCTGTGGTCCCAGCTCTAGTCCCATCTGTGGTCCCAGCTCTAGTCCCATCTGTGGTCCCAGCTCTAGTCCCAGCTGTGGTCCCTGTTGTAGTAACAGCTGAGTGGTTGTTTCATCAGTATCTTCTCTTTGATGCAGGTAAAGCAGCTTCTCAGAGACTCCAGCTGAGGAGAGGAAGCCAGGCGGATCCTCTTCGGAGAGTCCTGCTCACCACCCAGATGAAGGTCAGACCTCCGCTCATATTATTTCATCCCAACAGAATCTTTTACCTGCTCTTTTTTCTTCACAGAACCAGTTTGCAGCCCTGAACGTGCCAAAGAAAGACCAGTCTCAGATCGAAGGTCCCAGTATCAGCAACTCGTACGGCTTCAGAGTCAGTATGCAGAACCTCCAGGAGGCCAAGGCCCTTCATGAGGTTAGAGGACGGTGGTGGAGGGAGGACTGGATGGCAGGGGTGCTCCATCCGTATCAATCACACCCTCAATAACTATTTTAATAGCTCGCCATCAAAAAAGAGAAACTCCCCGATAAAAGTATTCTGTTGTGTAAAAAGATGTGACACAAAACCATCACTCAGATCTTTCGTGGCTCTTACGTAGTTCTTACAGATATTTCGTGCTTCTTTCTTGCTCTTTCCGTTCCGGTATTTGCCGAAAAACTCAACAAAGTTCCCTAAATTGAACAAAGAAGAGGCCGTGGATGCCGAATCATTCGTGGTTGTTACGGCACATTGCGGGTACTTTCGAGATAGTCCGCCCTCAATGTGACCTATGTCGGGGGTGCCCGACCAGTCGATCGCGGGCTGATTCCTAGTCCATCGCCAGGTGTGTAGGAAAAAAAAAAAGTGAAACAAAGCCGGTGTTACCAACTCAGCGATTTTGATGATATATTAGCAGAACTTCAGACCCTCTCGTTGCTAGAGTCGCTAACATTTTGCAACTTTTTTTCTTTCAAAAAGCATCAATTTAGTGGCTTCTTCTAAGCAACGCCTCACAGAGGGGCCTGGTGCCCCTCCCCCTCCCAGAGCACTGCGTGCACGCGGAAAAGGTGTGTGTTTGTGTGTTACTGAGAGAAAAAGAGAGCAAGCGAGAAAGAGGAATTTGTCTGTGAGTGTGTAAGAGAGAGTGTGTGTGATGTTTAATGGTTGTGAGGGTAGTTTTACTGCAGGCTGGAAACCATCTGTGTGTGTTTACGATGTTAACACCAGACTGGTAGATCTCAGGACTTGGGCACCACTGCCTTATGCTCACTATGTTGTTTGTCGACGACAATCTGTCTGAATTTTAAAAATAGTTTTACTGCAATGAAAAGTTTTTTCCATTCGTGTGTCTCGTATCTGCTCGCCTCAGCGGACACGCTCTGTGACTGTCCAATCAGCAGGTCTGAAAACAGTGATGAGAAACCAGGCCCTAATCTGATTGGTTAAAGTTTCACTAACGTTCGATTTGTGTAGAAAAGCAAATAAAAAGGATTTTGATGGCATTTAAAGAATTGGAAGCTTCCTGGGATATGATATACACACACACACAAGCAGCGCAGACATTTAAAGCCATTTAAAAACAGATTCTCTAAAAATGATTGATCAATATTTGTGATTCAGGATCCGTCTCTAACGGAAGGGACCGATGTGCTGAGTGTTTTTCTTTTACTGCTCTTCAGGTCCAGTTTCTGACTCTGATGGGAATGGAACTCCACGCGAGGTCTCGGAAAGATCTGGAACCGGACCCGGAGTTCGATCCCGTGTGCGCCGTCTTCTTCTGCTTCAGATCCGACGCAACGCTGCCAGGCACAGACACTAGCCAGCTCACCGGTGCCATCGTGGTGGACCGGGACCGTGGAGTCTCCGAGCAGGGTGAACATCTGCTCCACATCAGCTCCATGCAGCTGGAGAAAAAGGTCATGGAACTCTTGTGTGGTTACAGGTCACAGAGAATCAGCGCCGCTGCTGGTGCGATCGGGCGTCTCCGGCCTGCAGGTCACCTACGTCACCGAGGAGAAGGCGCTGTTCGAGGAGCTGGTCTCCATCATGAGGAGGTGTGTGTTTACGGGCCTCATTTATAAAGCTTAGACCGATAGAGAGGAGGGAGTGTGATGGAGCAAAGTCAGAAGCTGCCAAACGGTAAGAAATGGGGAAACGAGGACACCTTGTGGAAAGAAGCTGAAGTGAAGTGAGGACAGTGAAATGAAGCTTTTGAAGCAGTGAAGAAACAATTAGAAAACACATAAGGAAACTGGAGCACATCATGGAAAATTATGATTCCTACACTTTGTCATGGCTTTGAACTCAGTTTGAACTCGTGGTGTGCCTCCAGTGACTGAACCGGATTCCCAGTGAGCAGCCAATCTCTCCACCAGGACTCATTTAGCACTCAGGCTGTCTGTACCTCTGTAAACACTTCAGTGAGCATCTCTCGTGAACCGCTGAATGGATTTTGATGAAACTCCTACAGTCTCTTGATACCAACTATAAATGAACTGATCTAATTTGTGGAGGTGCATTTCATTACCGTTACACACCATTAGCATGATCCATATACGGAGTTCTAGAACCGTGGTTGGAGCAGGATGGAGATCACGTAAGCAAGGTGTCAGCTTAAGAGCCTTAGAGGTCTTTATAAATGAGGCTCCAGGTCAGGAAGTGATGTGTTGCCATGACGATGATGTTCCTCCAGGTTGGACCCGGATGTCCTGCTGGGCTACGAGGTGCAGCTCCATTCCTGGGGTTACCTGCTGCAGAGGGCCACTACGCTGGGGCTCGACCTCTGCCAGCAGCTGTCTCGTATACCAGGTACGTCTGCATGAAACCGCTTTACGGTAATCTGGACCAACCGGCTAAACTCCGCCCACTTTTTGTTTCCAAGGTGACTCCAAGGAGAACCGATACGCCGCGGAGAGAGACGAGTATGGAGCCGACACCATGACGGAAATAAACATCATCGGACGGGTCACGCTCAACCTGTGGCGAGTGATGAAGACCGAAGTGGGTTCCGACCTGTAAAACTAGTACCATACTGGCAATGAAGACACGACACTGTGTGAGCATTAAAACCAGGATCATGTGTCTCCCCCTGCAGGTGACACTGAACAACTACAGCTTTGAGAACGTTGCCTTTCACGTTCTGCACCAGCGTTTTCCGCTCTACAGCCCGAGGACGCTCTCCGACTGGTTCGACCATAAGACGGACCTGTACAGGTACCGCTTCTTGTACCAGTTATATCCCAGTAAAACCAGCTGACCGCGTTCTGCTGCAGGTGGAAGATGGTGGACCACTATGTGAGCCGTGTGCGCGGCGCCATGCAGCTACTTCACCAGCACGACATCGTCGGCAGAACGAGCGAGCTGGCGCGGCTATTTGGGATCCAGTTTCTGCACGTTCTGACCCGAGGCTCGCAGGTAGGTCGGCTAACTGCCCTGGGGCGTCACGTATACGGTACACGCTCCTTTCTGCAGCTACAGAAGGGCGTAAGACTCCCATGGGTGTGCAGAACACATCCTGATAACGCCCGCCCTCTTATCCCCACAGTACCGGGTGGAGTCCATGATGCTTCGTGTGGCCAAACCGCTGAACTACATCGCCGTGACGCCCAGCATACAGCAGCGCGCCCAGCAGAGGGCGCCGCAGTGCATCCCGCTCGTCATGGAGCCTGAGTCCCGTTTCTATAGCAACTCGGTGGTTGTTCTGGACTTTCAGTCGCTCTACCCGTCCGTGGTGATCGCCTACAATTACTGCTACTCCACCTGCCTGGGTCACGTGGACAGTCTGGGAACGTAAGAAAGAAACACACACACACACATTACTAAACCCTCCCGTGTGTCTGCAGACGCTCTCTAAACTAGGACTGCAACTAACGATTATTTTGGTAATCAATTAATCTGCCGATTATTGGATCGATTATTCGATTAACTCGTCTTCCTACTGTCAGCGGCCTCATATCGGACACGATCATTTCCAAAATAAGAGTCCCTGAGAGAAGCGCTCTGCGGCGGAGTGCAACCGTTTTCCACAGAAAATAGTCCATGTTGGGTTGTTTTTGTTTTTTTGCAGACAATAAAAAGTGTATTTTGCGACCTGTAAAATTGTTTTTATTAGAAATGACATCGTGTATTGCTCCGGTTTGCCGTCTCCCGCTTCGAGTCCGACATGTTTTTTTTTTTCAGATGTACGTGCAGCGTCGTTATGCTTCCGTGCCAAAACGTGTCCGTTTTGCAAACTTTGCATATTAACGCAAGTCTTTTTCAAATTTAGCGGAAAATTATCCAAACTTTGGATGATTTTGTGTGAGTTTTTCTTTCCGCCATCTTGTTGAATCTGCCTGATCACGTGAGGCGGGGTGAAATGAAGGCCAATGATTGGCTGCTATCTTCTTCTCCTATTTTGGTAGCAGGCATCATCAATTTGCTCTCTACCACCCCACATGGAGACCAATTTAAGTGCAGCTGACAGTAAAAACTTTTTAGACGATTAATCGATGACCAAATTAGTCGACAACTATTTTGATAATCGTTTAAATCGAGAGGAGCCAGATGGGGTGGTTCGGGCATCTGGTCAGGATGCCGCCCCCCCGAGCGCCTCGCAGGCGGGGTGTTTTGGGCACGTCCCACCGGGAGGAGACCAAGGGGCAGGACCCGGACCCGCTGGAGAGACTATGTCTCACAGCTGGCCGGGAAACAACTTGGGATCCTTCCAGGTGAGCTAGAGGATGCAGCCGGGGAGAGAGGGGCTGGGCTGCCCGCTTGAGGCTGTTGCCCCTGCGACCCGACCCCGGAACAGGCGGAAGATAACGGAACGGATTAAATCGATTTACTGTTTCAGCCCTACTCTAAACCCTTCCATGTGTCTGCAGACGCTCTCTAAACCCTCCCGTGTGTCTGCGGCCGCTCTCTAAACCCTTCCATGTGTCTGCAGGTCAGATGAGTTTAAGTTCGGCTGCACGTCTTTACGAGTTCCTCCAGAGCTTCTCCACCAGCTCCGTAACCACATCACCGTTTCTCCTGGCGGCATCGCCTTCGTTAAGGTACTCCATCTTTCTCAGAAGGCTTTTATCTCTGTTTGTGCTTCACTGAGTGTGTGTGTGTGTTTTCCTGCAGGCGTCGGTGCGTAAAGGCGTGCTGCCCAGCATGCTGGAGGAGATCCTAAACACCAGGATCATGGTCAAGCAGTCCATGAAAGCGTACAAGCAGGACAAAGCTCTGATGAAGCTGCTGGACGCGCGGCAGCTCGGACTCAAGCTCATCGCCAACGTCACCTTCGGCTACACTGCTGCCAACTACTCTGGACGGATGCCCAGCGTGGAGGTGAAGCGGCAGCGCCTCCTGCTGTCAGACTGAGTCACGGAGGGGAAATTAATGGTGTAAATTTTCTGTGCAGGTTGGAGACAGCATCGTTCACAAAGCCAGAGAAACCCTGGAGAGAGCCATCAGGATGGTCAACGAGACCAAGAAATGGGGCGCACGCGTGGTGTACGGAGACACGGACAGGTGAGACGAAGGAGGAGAAAAAAAACTCAGACATTTTACAGTTTCAGAGAAAAAATGAGGAAACAAGAACAAAAGGTTTCCGTCTGCTTTTCATCACACACTATAAAAAATGAGTGCTGGAGATCTGTTTATTTATTTCCCTCCAGGGGGCGCCACAACTTCACTCTAGTTTAATTAGAACAGCGGTGCCAAACTTTTCAAATTGGGACACCCATTTTTGTGCGTAATGAAACCGCATCTGAAACCCCAATTTAAGTTCTTTAGTCACCTCAGACATGGAACAGACATTTTACACCAATTGTTTTCATCAATGCAGAAGAAAACCAAAAGTTTGATAAATGTTCTCTAAAAAGCTAAAAAAAAACTAAACTAAACTATGTTTAAAAAAAAAAACTAAAAAATAGCTTCTTTTATTTTTTTTTAAAAAAAAGCTAGTTTTAGTTAAAAAAGATATTTAAAACGCTCCTGGATCCAAATAATGACACATTTTTATTTATTTTTATTTAACCCCTCATTTTGCTGCATTGCTCTGCAGCAGGCAGCTATGATGACACCAGTGGTGGGAGAAACTGGGACGTAGTCGTCTTCTTCAGGGACACTTAGACATGAGCTCAGTGGGATTCCAACCGGCTTCTACTGGTCATTTTCCCACCAATCGAACCCTTTCTTCTGAAATCCTCCCCAACATTTAATCTACCGTATTTTCTGCATTATAAGGCGCACCTTCAATAAATGACATTTTTAAAATCTTTTTCATATATAAGGCACACCGCATTATAAGGCGCTACAGTAAAGGCTGGGGTTACGTTATGCATTCACTAGATGGTGCTGCGCTAAAAGGAATATTAAAAAAAAAAAAAGACAGTCAGATAGGTCAAACTTTATTAACAATTACAAAACAGCTTTCTGTTTTTACTCCCAAAATGAATTAACAGCTGTTTTATTATTTTCTCCGAGATAAAGTATTAGAATTTTCGTGACACAGTTTATCTTCCATGTTTAGTCTTACTTACTTGGCGCAGCGCATCCTCTTGCTTCCTCCACTTCCTCACCATTGATTCATTGATGTTAAACTCTCTCTCTGCGGCTCTATTCCCGTGCTCTACTGCGTGACCGATCGCCTTGAGTTTAAACTCTGCGTTGTAACAGTGTCTCTTGGTAGGAGCCATTTCCGGGTCTTTACACAAACACACAAATGGAAATGGGACGCCCTTTCATATATCCCAGCATGCACCGCGCACTACTTCTTCTACGGGGGAAATGGAGTCGGCGGCTGCTTACTGCAGTTGCAACACCTGTTGTAGCTCAATATTAATCCATATATAAGGCGCATCGTGGACTTAAGAGAAAATTTAAGGTTTTTAGGTGCGCCTTATAGTGCGGAAAATACGGTAGTTAGCATCTTCATATTGAGAAACTTTTTTTATAAAAATCCAACAGAAATTTTTTAGTTATTTTGTTCACACACACAAACACACTAGGGTTCTCCCATCACACAACCTCCTTGGCTGAGATTATAACGGAATGTTTTTAAAGTGTGTTTGCGTGAAATTTTTTGTATGTGTGAGACTATATGTTTGACTGTGGGGGTTTGTGTGTGTGTGTGTATGAGTGTCTGTCTCACTGTATTACTGTGTGTGTGTGTGTGTGTGTGTGTGTGTGTGTGTGTGTGTGTGTGTGTGTGTGTGTGTGTGTGTATCTCTAACCATGCGTTCTTCTCCGCAGCCTGTTTGTTCTGCTGAAAGGAGCCTCGAAAGAACAAGCCTTCAAGATCGGAAACGAAATAGCAGAGGCCGTCACGGCAACCAATCCGAAACCAGTCAAACTCAAGTTTGAGAAGGTACCGCACACACGCACACACTCACACACATAGACACACACACACAGTAATACATACTAGTGCTGCTCAATATCGACAAAATATCACATCACATCTGAGCTCCTCCTTCTATCTCCGACTGAGACCCCGTCCACCCTGCGGCGGTAGACCCCAGGGTTAGAAGGTAACGGGTTAGAACGATGCATGTTCACGACATGCTGCTGCTTCTCTCACTGTTGATTCAATTCATTGATCCGTCAACAGAAATTAAATCGATTAAATTGATAAACTGACGCACTGCGTTCATTTTTTTTAGACTTACTGAGTGTTAAATTTTTTTTTTATTATTCTTGTTTTGGCCTCAATTTTTTTTTTTTTACTATAATTATGATCTTCATATGACAGCTGAAAACAGCCTGACAAATCAGTTGGCTGCTCAGAGTCTCCGTGTGTGTGACACCATGTGAGAGAGAAACGTAAACAGGGAGAAAAAAAATGGTGTGTCTTTGCAATAAAAGCCAATCTGAGCTTCTCATGTCATGATATTTACTGGATATAAAGCTCATTGAGTGTGTGTGTACGTGTGTGTGCGTGCAGGTCTACCTCCCCTGCGTGCTTCAGACTAAGAAGCGTTACGTGGGCTACATGTACGAGAACCTGGACCAGAAGGAACCGGTGTTTGACGCCAAAGGCATTGAGACGGTTCGTCGTGATGGATGCCCGGCCGTCTCCAAGGTAACCCTCGTCTCCATGGCGACTCCCAAACCAAGCAGGCTGGTATTGATTGGGTGTGTTTCCAGGTTCTGGAACGGTCCATCAAGCTTCTGTTTGAGACGCGGGACATCAGCCAGGTGAAGCGGTTTGTTCAGCAGCAGTGTGTCAAAGTCCTGGACGGTCGGGCCAGTTTACAGGACCTCACCTTCGCTAAGGAGTACCGAGGGAGCGGATCGTATCGTCCCGGAGCATGTGTCCCTGCTCTGGAACTCACCAGGTTAATACCCCTTAACACCTGAGCATTTTATAAACACAAAGTTTTGAAATATTATCCCGTTTAAGCACCTTTCAGGTGGATTTGAATGATTTTTGTTCCACTATAAAGACGACATTCAGCGGAATATTTTGATGTCATGTTTTAAAGTACTGTATTTTTTGGATTATAAGTCGCAGTTTTTTATAGTTTGGTCACCCAGAAGGATCCCGAGTCGTTCCCCAGCCAGCTGTGAGACATAGTATCTCCAGCGGGTCCGGGGTCTGCCTCTTGGTCTCCTCCCGGTGGGACGTGCCTGAAACACCTCACCAGCGAGGCGCTCGGGAGGCATCCTGACTAGATGCCTGAACCACCCCATCTGGCTCCTCTTGACCTGGAGGAGGAGCGGCTCAACTCCGAGCTCCTCCCGGATGGCAGAGCTCCTCACCCGAAGTCTGAGTGAGAGCCCAGCCACCCTATGGAGGAAGCTCATTTTGGTCGTTTGTAACCGCAATCTCATATTTTCGGTCACTACCCACAGCTGGTTACCATGGTGAGGGTAGGAACGTAGATACTGGTTACCATGGTGAGGGTAGGAACGTAGATCCTGGTTACCATGGTGAGGGTAGGGACGTAGATCCTGGTTACCATGGTGAGGGTAGGAACGTAGATACTGGTTACCATGGTGAGGGTAGGAACGTAGATCCTGGTTACCATGGTGAGGGTAGGAACGTAGATACTGGTTACCATGGTGAGGGTAGGAACGTAGATCCTGGTTACCATGGTGAGGGTAGGAACGTAGATACTGGTTACCATGGTGAGGGTAGGAACGTAGATCCTGGTTACCATGGTGAGGGTAGGAACGTAGATCCTGGTTACCATGGTGAGGGTAGGAACGTAGATCCTGGTTACCATGGTGAGGGTAGGAACGTAGATACTGGTTACCATGGTGAGGGTAGGAACATAGATCAACTTGTAAATCTAGAGCTTTGTTTTGCTTTTTGGGGTAAGACTAATATGAGAAACACGTTTTTAACATCATTTCACGTCATTTTCACACTTTAACACAGGAGGGCGCTGTAGTTTCAGCTTTGCCGGTAACATAAAACAACTGAAGAAAATCCTGTTCTCCAGATTGCAAGTTGAAAATAGTAAAAGCTGAATACAGTAATCGAGTAGCAGGAAGAAAGTTTTTGTGATAAACTTTTAAGGTGCTGGTGAAAAACGGAGGATACTTTAACTGGAATGAAGAAAACAAAAAAACTAATCGCGGCTAAAAGCTAAGTGGCTACAGTCAGAGGAACGGGTTCATACATGGGTGTTTGAACATCGTGCTGCAGGGAGAGTAGGTGTGGACGGATCGAGACATGCTGAACTTAAGGTTTACAAAAGTGCCTAGCATCAGGATGGCTTCTTTAGAGCACGCCATGCTCTGCTTGTGATGGCTGGCATGTGCACAGAACGTACATCATGCCAAAGTTCAAAATAAAAATAAAAGTTTTTAACTCTATGGTGTTGTGTTCCCAGGCGGATGATGGCATACGATCGGCGGCTGGAGCCCCGCGTGGGCGAGCGTGTGCCCTACGTGATCGTGTACGGGACACCGGGCGTGCCCCTAATCCAGCTGGTGCGACGCCCCATGGAGGTCCTGCAGGATCCCGGTCTCCGTCCTAACGCCTCTTACTACATCAGCAAGCAGATCCTCCCGCCGCTGGCACGCATCTTACAGCTCATCGGCGTGGACGTCTTCAGCTGGTACCAGGAGCTGCCACGGGTGAGCTGGACACAGGTTTCAGAGGACTCACCCACTCCCACGCAAATCCAGACACAGAAACGTTTCTTTCTGTAACGCTGCAGTAACACAGCGTCACCACGGCAACGTCTCACCTTCCAAACGCCTCACTATTAATACTAAGGTTACATGCAGTGGCACAGTGGGTAGCACAGTGGCCTCACAGCAAGAAGGTCATGGGTTCGGGTCCCGGGTGGGGACTAGGCTTGGAACACTGGTCTTTCTGTGTGTAGTTTGCATGTTCTCCCCGTGTATGTGTGGGTTTTCTCCGGTTTCCTCCCACCCTCCAAAAACATGCATGTTAGGTTGATTGGCTGTGCCAAATTGCCCCTAGGAATGAATGTGTGTGTGTGGCCCTGCGACAGACTGGCGACCTGTTCGAGGTGTACCCTGCTCCCCGCCTCGAATCAGCCGGGATGGGCTCCGGTAAGGGATAGACGGTGAAGATGGTGAACGGCTGACATGTAACTTGTTTAAAAGAGGAAATGATGAGTTTTATTTCCAGTTCTTTTATTTTGATAAGTTTAGAACAGGAAGTGGTGGATGGTAGTGGTGTTCAGACGGTCGATTGTTCCCTGTAGTTCTTCCTGCTTCCATCCATCAGTGCAAAAACAAACACCCAGTACAAACACTCCCGTCTCTCTCCTACCCTCTCTACTCGAGCGCCCCGCTGGTGGTCGTTAGAAAAATGAATAAATAGGCCACATCATCAGATAAACTGCGGGATTAAAGGCGTGCCCTTCTCCACTGGAAATGACATTAAATCTGAATATTAACGGTGTTTTCGGCTCACTTGAATACTTTTGCATGATCCATATATGGATTTGTAGAGGTGGGGTGGGGGTCGTAACAGACATGAGCCCCCTTGTGTTTTTTTTGGATCCACTGACTAGGTTCTTCTTCGCCCCTGTAGGTCCAGAAGGCGTCCTGCTCCTCCGGTGGGGATGACGGAGGGAGGAAAGGAACCATCTCCCAGTACTTCACTACACTACACTGCCCGGTCTGTGAGGAGCTCACACAGCTGGGTGTGTGTTCACGTTGCCGCGCCGACCCCCAGAGGGTAGCAGTCACTCTGCAGCAGGAGATGAGGCAGCTGGAGAGCCAACAGGAAAACCTACTGAAGGTCTGCACCCCAAAAAATAACAAATAAGAGGTTTCTCTCAAAGCTTAGCTTTGATCAGACCCTCACCCTGACCCACAGGGTCCTCACCATAGGCTACCGTCCATCTCCTTCTTCACCCGACCCCTGTGAGCCCTATGGCCCACTGGAATGTCCTCCGCAGGGTGGCTAGAGTCTCACTCTGCCATCCAGGAGGAGCTTGGAGTAGAGTCGTTGCTCCTCTGGGTCGAGAGAAGCCAGATGGGGGGGTAAGGATGTCTCCCGAGCCCCTTACTGGGGAGGTGTTTAAGCACCTCCCACCCGAAGGAGACCCAGAGGCGGACCCTGGACTCGCTGGAGAGACTATGTCTCACAGCTGGCCGGGGAACGACTCGGGATCCTCCTGGGTGAGCTGGAGGATGCAGCCATGGGGAGGGAAGCCTGGGTTTCCCGTCTGAGGGTGTTGCCCCCTTGACCCGGCCCCGAATAAGCGGAAGACGACGGAACAGTTTTCCTTAAAATCTTGATATCATGCACCTGTACTGCTGTGTGTGTAGGACAGCTGACTAATCCGGTGTGTGTGTTTAGATCTGCAGGAACTGCAGCGGTGCTTCGGAGCGTCTGGTCCCCTGCGTGTCCCTGGACTGCCCCGCCCTCTACAAGCTATCACGGGTCACCAGGCAGCTCTGCAAGGCGCCGTACCTGCGACAACTGCTGGAACAGTTCTGATTTGGTGCTGACGTACTGGTTCTCAGACTGGGCGGCCATATTTGCTTACTGCTCTCTGACGGACCTGATGATTGGTTGGTTGTGGACCAGTCCGGAATGTGCCACGCCTTGATGATTGTAAAAAACACCGACTCACCCAGTTCTCCCAGCATGGGACTGGGAATGTTTTAACGCGGGACAGTTGCAATATGATAATTTATGCCCTGCAGAGTCTCTTCTGATCAAACAACTGACCAGTGTTTTTAAATGACTTCTTTTTACTGGAGGAACTGGACTCAAAGTCAAAACAATCCGTCACCAGGACGCCATCTTTTCATCACTGCCATCCTCCGCACCGCTGAGGGTGGCACGCTCCAGACGAACCTCACTTTTGAGGTCACAGTTGGGTTGATTTTCAGATTTGGAAGAAAACGACCGTTTATTTGTGTGTTTATTAAAACCAACCGTTTGTTTTAACATTTCAAAACGGAGGAAATAAAAGTGCTGCTCGGTGACGAATGAGTTCAATAAAATATTCTCAAAAAAGTTACAAATTTAATGTTTTTTTTATTCTTTCAATTCTTGTAAATTTTGGTTTAAAGATCAACGAGGTCTGAATCTGGAAAAAACTGGATTAAAACCTTCTTATTTTAGGACCTGACGTCATCGTTTTCACAGAGTTTTAATCCTTACAAAAAGTTCATTTTTCATTCATAAAAGCTAAAAATGCTCAGATTTTCCAGATTTAAAGACAAAAAACACAATTTTGTACAAAATAAAAACACATAAGTCCAACAGAAAGTGATGAACAAAATCAAAAAAAAACTCCAGATCATTAAACAATAACTAAAAGCAAACAAACATAAATAAAAAAATCACAAACGTACACAAAACACTGCAAACATGGCTAAACATCCACTCCCCCACACTCCTCCTAACTCCCCCACTTCACCTGAACCGCTCGCTACTGTCTCTTTAAATAAAACAAACATCTGGCCTGATGCTGCTGTGAGGAAATAATAACTGGGGATCGATCCACACCAAGAGTCGGCCTGCCCGTGACTGCAGAGGTCAAAACCAAATGGGTCCCCCCAAAATGAAGATGTGTTGGAAGAATTAAACGTCCAGCCAATAGGATGACATGACTGTTTAAACACGTCCATATCACCCCTCTATACAATGGAAGCGTAACCTTAACAACCAATGTTTTGTCCGGTTGGGAGCGTGTCCGTAACGTTCAGATGAAGGGTCCACTTCTTTCTTTCTGTGAAGGATTTTAAACTTAATTAATAATAATGTTTACTTTATTGATCCTTCACCGAAAAATTTGTGCACTGCATTACACCGCAACAGGCTGCCACCTTTGACGGCGCCAATGGTGGGAGAAACGAGGGGTTAGATGTCTTCTTCATTCTACCTTTTGCAGGTAGAATCAGTCCTTAAGAGATTATGATCTCATATCGAAATAAAACCCTTTGAGTAACGTCTCATCCATATCGCTCTGATCTGGTTGACTGGAAAAGGAGGAAAGAATCGCCCTCAGAAGGTCACGAATTTGGAAATATTTGATCATCTTCTTCTGCTTTTGGCATTTCCCTTTAGGGGGCGCCACAGCAAGTCAGTTTCTTCCATCTAACCCTATCTCCTGTATCTTCTTCGGTCACACCAGCTATCTTCATGTCATCCTTCACTGTAACCATGAACCTCCTCTTTGGTCTTCCTCTAGTCCTCTTTCCTGGTGGTTCCAAACCCAGCATCCTTCTTCTGATGTACTCTCTCTCTCTCCTCTGCACATGTCCAAACCATCTCAGTCTGGCCTCTCTGACTTTAAAACCTCTAACATGTGCTGTTCCTCTGATCCTGTCCATCCTGGTCACTCCCAGAGAGATCCTCAGCATCTTCATCTCTGCTACAAACATCTCTGCTTCCTGTCTTTTCCTCAGTGCCACTGTCTCTAGACCAATCAGCATGGCCGCTCTCACCACACTGTCTCTAGACCAATCAGCATGGCCGCTCTCACCACCTTTCATTTTATCTAAAACTCTTCTGTCACACATCCCACCTGATACTTTCCTCCACCCGTTCCAGCCTGCCTGCACATGCTTCTTCACCTCTTTTCCACACTCTCCATTGCTCTGGACTGTTGATCCTAGATACTTAAAATCTCACAAAAATTTGCAAATATTTGAACAAATCTTTGTTTTCCAGATTATATTTTTTTCGTTGGTTATAAAATGTAGAAAAATTCTTTTAAATAAACAAATCTGCCGTCGAGTCGATCCTTTTAGAAACCCAGTGTAATTTATTTTAAAAGCTCGTTGTCGTGCCCGGTGTTTAAAATAAAAATCTGCATTCAGTAGAAAATAAACCCTTTAAATGCTTCCAACAAAAACTGTGAAAAAAACTGACGAATGTTTCTGATTTTTTTCTTTTTATTGAATCATTAATTTAACAAAAACAGAAAAAATCAAACTAAATTCACAGTGAAAACAAACACAACGTGTCCTTTAGCAAGGCACTAAGACCCCGACACCCCCAGGAATCAGTCCCTCTTCTCCCGGGCTGGCGACCCATCGGCCAGGTTTAGTTCTGATATGTTTAGTTGGACTGCAGGGGGCGCCGGTGGGCTCGCCGTGGCGACCACGCTCATCGTGTCGTCCATTTCTATCACCTCAAAGTCGGCGTCGTTCCACGTCTCCGCCTCGTCCTCCTCGGCGGAATCCAGCAGCGCTTGCCTGAACTCACTGTCCTCTACGTCCACCCGGTTCCGCTGCCCCCAGCTTGGCCCGCTTGGCGCTGAGGCCAGCTTGTACATGACAGGGAAGAGTATGGAGGTGCATGCGGCAGTGACGAGGCAGAGGTACATGAGGAGGGGCTCGGTGGGGTACCTCCCCATTAGGAAACCAACCAGCGCTGGCAGAACCATCTCACCCAGCGCCGCACCCACCACAAAGGCCGCAGCCGTGTGCCCTGTTACTGTCGTGTACTGCTCCAGCCAAGAGATGCCGCTGGGGAAGGTGGTTGCCATGGAGGCTCCGTAGATCCCAGTACAGACCCACAGCGCCACCTTGTGCTGGCTGAAGAGGCAGAGCAGTAGAGAAGAGAGGGTGGAGCCCACCAGGCACAACAGGATCATGGTGCCCGGGTGGATGCAAGCTGCTAGGAATATGGCCGCCCCGCGTGCTGCCGCAAATGTCCCCCAGAAGAGCGAGTTGAGGCCGGCTGCCAGCGGCACCGGCATGTGGGCGTAGTCCTTAGCGAATGTAAAGATGAAGGAGCCGTACGCCACCTCCGCTCCAACGTAGGCAAAAAAAAAGAAGCAAAGCAGGGCGACCAGTGCCACGTGGTGTTTGACCACCAGGGGCTTCGTTGCCGCCGCTGTGTCTGACGATTTGTCCCGCGAGGTGTCACCACGGCAACGCAGGCCAAAGAAAAAGAATGAAGTGAGGAAGAGGAAACAACCGATGACGACGTAGGACCACATAGAGCGCAGCGAGTCGCCCGAGCCGTGCTGCACGCTGGAAGAGTTCCCCTCGGAGTGGAATAGCATCTTAGCGATGATCGGAGACACGAAGGCTCCCGCCGCGAAGCTGAAGTGAAGGGCCTGCATGTGGGGCCCCGCCTGGTCACCCCACGTTTTCAGGATGAGAACGTTCCCACCTGGAAACAAAGAGGACCAATAAAAACGCTGCGATCCAATCAGTGGAAGCGAGAAAACTCAGAGTCTTTAACTACTGATTTATCTCAGTGTATGTAAATTGGGTGGAGGGAGGGGCCTATCTGGGCGTGGCTAAGTGGGAGGGGTCTGTAGGTAGGTGTAGTGAAGTAGGAGGGGCCTGTATACACGTTAGTGGGAGGGGTCTGTAGGTAGGTGTAGTCTAGTAGGAGGGGCCTGTGTCTAAGTATACGTTAGTGGGAGGGGACTGTATGTAGGTGTAGGTTAGTGGGCGGGGCCTGTCTCTAAGTATACACTAGTAGGCGGGGCCCGGTGTGTGTACCTGTATCCAGAACTCCCATCGACATGCCGATACTGGACATGAGGCCGGTCAGGAGAACAGCCTGCTTACAGAACGGGATGGAGAACATTCCGAATGACGTCATCATCATGGAGATACCTAGAGGAGAGGGATGTGTGTGTTAGTGTATGAGTGTGTTAGCGTGTGTGTGTGAGCATACCCAGCAATAAGTGAGGGTTCATACACTCGAACAGAACCCCTCCAATCAAAGATCCCACGATGTACCCTCCTGAGCGACCGATGAAGATGTAAGAGATGTTGCTGATGTTGCTGTTGACGTTCTGAGCCAGGTCCTGGAAGGTTGGTCCCAGGATGGAGATGCTCATACCCTGAAGACACAGAGTCTGTTCAAACACTGTCAGAGATGAACTCAGACACACAGAGCAGCTCCATGTGTGTTCATACAGATCCAATAAAATGAAACCTTCATGAATTCACTTCTTATTTGAGATTTCTTTTCTGGTCTGGCTCTCTCTGTGCTCTCACCCTGCTTCTCATCCGGCTCTGTCCATGTTTACCCCTGAAGCTCTGCTGTGCCTCTGTCTTTGAACTCTAAAGTACTTTTATAACGATGGATTTGGTCAGCTGGTCTTTCAATGCCATGGACAAGATGTTTTCAACCCGTAGAGAGGCTAAAAGTGAGTCCGAACAGAGTGGTTCCAGCAGGCTGCATTGTTTCCACCTTTGATAAGAAGTGAAATCTGCTGTTCATCACGGTGCTGGAGGACCTGGAAGACCTAGACACATTGGGATTATAGGTTCTATGTTACCATGGTGAGGGTAGGAATGTAGATCCTGGTTACCATGGTGAGGGTAGGAACGTAGATCCTGGTTACCATGGTGAGGGTAGGAACGTAGATCCTGGTTACCATGGTGAGGGTAGACAACGTATGTCCTGGTCACCATGGTGAGGGTAAGAACGTATGTCCTGGTCACCATGGTGAGGGTAAGAACGTATGTCCTGGTTACCATGGTGAGGGTAAGAACGTATGTCCTGGTCACCATGGTGAGGGTAAGAACGTATGTCCTGGTTACCATGGTGAGGGTTGGAACGTAGATTGTGGTTACCATGGTGAGGATAGGAGCATAGATCCTGGTTACCATGGTGAGGGTAGGAACGTAGATCCTGGTTACCATGGTGAGGATAGGAACGTAGATCCTGGTTACCATGGTGCGGATAGGAACATAGATCCTGGTTACCATGGTGCGGATAGGAACATAGATCCTGGTTACCATGGTGAGTGTAGGAACGTAGATCCCGGTTACCATGGTGAAGGTAGGAACGTAGATCCTGGTTACCATGGTGAGGGTAGGAACGTAGACCCTGGTTACCATGGTGAGAGTAGGAACGTGGATTGTGGTTACCATGGTGAGGATAGGAGCATAGATCCTGGTTACCATGGTGAGGGTAGGAACGTAGATCCTGGTTACCATGGTGAGGGTAGGAACGTAGATTCTGGTTACCATGGTGAGGGTAGGAACGTAGATCCTGGTTACCAAGGTTGAGGGTAGGATCTTAGATCCTGGTTACCATGGTGAGGATAGGAGCATAGATCCTGGTTACCATGGTGAGGGTAGGAACGTGGATTGTGGTTACCATGGTGAGGGTAGGAACGTGGATTGTGGTTACCATGGTGAGGATAGGAGCATAGATCCTGGTTACCATGGTGAGGGTAGGAACGTAGATCCTGGTTACCATGGTGAGGGTAGGAACATAGATCAACTCGTAAACCCAGAGCTTTTCTTTTCTTTTCAGCTCTTTCTTCACCAGGACGGACTTATGCAGTTTGAATTTTGGTTGCAGTGGTTCCACTTTTCCACTAGAGGTCATCGTTTTTCCTCAGACACTCTGAACCGTTTGAGACAGATCCACCTCTGACGTGTCGATGCTTCACAAGCTTCATTTTTACCTCATTCAAAAACAATTCAAATTAAATGTTTTCTTACCAAACCCAGGAATGAGCCACAGAGTGTGAGTGTGACCATCCATCGTCCTGCAGCCCTGCTGCAGCTGCTGTTTGTGGTGGTGGTGATGAGGAGCCGGTGCTGCAGGCTCTCAGTCCTCTGGTCAAACACGGTGTCCTCTTGTTCATCCTCCATGCTGGCGAACCGGACCTGCTTCTTCTTAGGAGGAGGCTCCATACCTGGCAGCGTGCACCTCAGCAGCTAACCTCTGGAAAAACAGCTGCAATCTGATGATTTCATTCTACATATCATAAGAACGACGGTTACTTTAAATCATTCGATTTTATTTTTCTATTTTAACCAGAACGTCAACAGCTGACGTTGCGTTAGCAGAGATCGTCTATTTGACAGATGCTCACCCTGCTTGTTACTTCCTGCATTGACGTCATCCGACAGGTATAGATCGTCTATTTAACAGACGTTCACTTCGTATAGTGACTGACCTGCGGTGCTGTGTATCTGACTTTGATTTCATCTTCTGAACCGTTCATACCTAATGGGGTGTCGAAGCCTATCCCGAGAGGCAGGGTACACCCCGAACAGGTCACCAGTCTGTTGTAGGACCACACACACAGACAACCATCCACACACACTCATTCCTAGGGGCTTTCATAGCAGCCAATCAACCAAACATGCATGTTTTTGGTTGGTGGGAGGAAACCCACGCAGACACAGGGAGAACATGCAAACTACACACAGAAAGACCAGTGTTTCAAGCCTTGCCCCAAATCAAGCCTCATCCCCACCCGGGACTTGAACCACTGACTGTCTGGCTGTGAAGCCAACGTGCTAACTACTGGACCGTGTGTCAGTTACAGCCACCTTCTTGACCATCTATCACTTTACAGGGTTGCGAGGTGTGTCAGAGCCCATCCCAGCTGATTCAAGGGGCAGGGTACAACCCAAACAATCTGTTGTAGGACCACACAGACACACACACACACACACTCTCTTTCCTAGGGGCAATCCTGTAGTGGACAGTCAACCTAACATGCATGTTTTTGGAGGAGGGGAGGAAACCAGAGAGAACCCACACATACATGGAGGGAACATGCAAATCACAGGACAGGAACACAGAGACCTCCTCAGTCTGACCACGTCCAGGACAGGAACACAGAGACCTCCTCAGTCTGACCACGCCCAGGACAGGAACACAGAGACCTCCTCAGTCTGACCACGGCCAGGACAGGAACACAGAGACCTCCTCAGTCTGACCACGGCCAGGACAGGAACACAGAGGCCTCCTCAGTCTGACCACGGCCAGGACAGGAACACAGAGGCCTCCTCAGTCTGACCACGGCCAGGACAGGAACACAGAGGCCTCCTCAGTCTGACCACGCAAAACGACAAACATTTCACGCAAAAACTACTCATTTCTTGAACTTTAAAATATTAAGAATCACACTTTGTATTGTTTTTTTAATTTAAAAAATGTCTTTAGTATTCTGAGTTTTGAGAAGAGTGAGATCTCTGTATATTTGTTTGATCTTTGTGTGAAAGATGAACATAAAAAACTGGAAAAAAAAAAAGAAAGAAAGAAAGTGCGCCTTCTAGTGTTTAAAAGTGGAATCTGTCAAATAAATTTTCATTCAGTTGAAGAAATGTTTCTTTAAATCTTTATTCATTGTGTATTTATTCATGGAACCTGTTCTGGTTTCAGTGTGAAAGATGAGATTAAATAAACAGATCTAGATCCACACACACTGTTTTACTGTTTCCTGGTCCGAAGGTCACCATGTGTGCCACCTGACCATGTGTCAGGGTTCAAATAAAACTATAACTTGGATATAAAACAATTCAAAGAAACGTAAAATACTTACAAATAGTTCAAATGATGGAATTAAAATTGATTCTTACTCTGTTTTTAATAAAAAGCGGTTTATTCATGATTATTTGGTCGTTTCAGGTCGTTGTGATGAAAATGGACTCTGTTTCTTTTTCTCACTGACTGGTCCCTCACAGACCCCATTAAGAATAACTGGTTCAGAAGATGAATAGATGTATGAATGAATGCCCTCTGTTACTCAGCACCACCTATAGATGAACCTGAGGAATCACCTCCACGTTGTCACATCTCATATCAAGTGATCTACACTCCTACGTATTCTACTATAAAAATCTACACTAGGGGTGTCCGACCTTTTTTGTCCCAAGGTCTACTTTACAAATGTCAAACCTCCTGAGATCTACCAGTCCACACACACACCCACACACACACACACACACACACACAATGAGATCTACCAGTCGCAGGTTACCATCGCAAACCCCACAGATCGTTTCCTGCCTGCTGTAACTACCCATACAACATGATTTGTTACATCCGCACACACTCACAGCGCTTTGCGAGGGGGAGGGGCCACAGCAGCACCGTGGGCTGCTTATTGATTACAGGCTTAACAACGGGATTTCACGTCACTTCTTCTCCTTTCATCATTTCCCTTCAGAAGGCGCCACAGCAAGTCAGTTTCTTCCATCTAACCCTATCTGCTGCATCCTCTTCGGTCACTGTCAAGTCAACATCCAAGACCTCTCTATTCTATCTGTTTTCTCTATCTTCTCTGTCTTCATTCTGTCCTACCTGTCTCATTTTTAGTCTGGAGCCACAGGTAGGAACTGGTAGTGTCTCCTCCCTCTATGATTAGACTTACTAAAACAGGTGCTCAGGTGCTGTGCTCAGACACAGACAAACAAAGAACCATGAATGCTGAGGGAAAGACAGAGATGCTACCGGTGAGTATCTAACTGACTAAAAACATAGTTTTTGAATAAAATAGTCAACTGAACATAGCTGATTAATTCTGTAACATAAATTTAGGAAAGAAAATGGCTCTGTGGCTCCATAGGCCAGACCTAATCCACTAAATAGAGAGACAAGAGTAAACTGATTAGAGGTTAAAGAGGGATGAAGGAACTGAGTATTTCTTTAATACAATAAGTATTTATTTATATTTAAAGTTTAAAGTATACTATTCAATTATTGTTGAATATTATTTTGGGCTGTTTGAATGTATTTAAACAATACATCATTCAAAAATAATTTCTATTTGAATTGTGGAAGAAAAATGGTTAAATTTAAAAGATTAAAAGTTGTATTAAAAATTTATTAAAAAGTTAACTTTAAAGGTTACATTTAAATTAAATTTATGAACTATTAAAATTTGTTTATAAAACCCTGAAACTTTATTATAGTTAAAATGTTTTGTTTAAAATGCTTAATAAATAAAATGTTGATTTCTATTCAAAGGTTTTTGACCTGCTTTGAAACTGCTTTGAATCTGCTTTGAAACTGCTTTGAAACTGCTTTGAAGAGGCATAAAATTGCAATAAAAACAAAGCCGAGTTGAACCTGCGTCTGTGATCTTTCCTGGGTTTTCAAGTCACCTGCATTCATGTAGAAAAAGACTTGACAGTCAAAAAACCGTCAAGTGACTTGACAGTCAAAAACCGAGCGTGCCCGCACAGAAAAGGAAAAATAAAACTCCAAGAGCTATAAAGGACGCAGGTGGAAAATATGGCTGAAGATAAGTCAAACAAACAGCTCAGAAGGGAGCGCACTCTTGCCAAGAGCCTCTTCACAAGGCGGACCAACTATGTCATGAGAGAGTTGGACAACATGGTACAAGAAGAATTACTGGATGAATTCAATAAGTTGTCTGAACGTCTCAAAGAGCTATTTGAAGCAAATGACAATTATATGGCTGCAATATTGTCTGAGGAAACGAAGGTGGAGGAGCCACAATTGCTTGAGCAGCAGGAAGAGATTGAAAAAGCAACCAAAGAAGCTGAGGAAAAATTCAAACTCGTAAGAGATGCTGTGCAAACAACAATGTGGTCAAAATATGGAGAACATGAGGTTCAAATGTCAATACAAGAGGCTGAGGAAATTGGTCAAAGAACAGTTGATTTGCCTGTCCTGAGCATAAATATTGAAAGCTATGGTGTTCACATGGACATTTTAACACAAAGACTGAAAGATGTCACTGAAACTATGGTGGCCTGGGAGAGATGGATTCCTGGAGGGGAACGCAGAATTCTGACGGATCGGATTACACAGTTAAAAACATTAAAACTAAAGCTGGAGCTCAGGAAAGCAGAGTTTGTAATTGCACGGAGAGTTGCAGAGGATGCTACAGAGAGCCCCACTGGGCATATTTTGGGACCAGCAACACCACACGCACTTGTGTCACCAATCATCAAAATTAAACCAACCTCTCTACCCAAATTCACTGGTGAAAAAAGAGACTTCCATAGGTGGAAAAAGGATTGGAAGAACCTGCAAAAGCAGGGTGAACCCACCGGGTCGGTGGAAGTCAGAAAAATCCAACTCATTGATAGTGTGGAGGACAAAATTGTGAAAGAACTGAGATTATCAACTTACTCGTCTGCAGAGGACATGTTCAGAGTGCTTGAGAATAGGTATGGGAACAAATCTGCAATTGTAATTGAAATACTCGAGGATCTTGAGAAAGTACCACCTGTTAAGGGAAACCAACCACGCAAAGTGATTGAACTGATCCAGTCAGTTGAAAAGGCTCTTTCGGACCTAACAGAGCTAAATAACAGTGGTGCAATAAAAAATCCACTTGTTATTGAAACAATCGAAAGCAAGCTTCCTGACTTCGTGAAGCGGGATTGGCTTAGCTTCATGCTAGAACCCAGTAATGGGGTAACATCTGACAATCATTTTGACATGCTTCTTATGTTTCTAAAAAAGCAAGAAGGTGTGCTTGAGAGATTGGAGCAACTGAGAGTCACGGACCGATCGGACAACTATCCACGGAAACGAGACAAAAAGTATGCCTCCACCAAGACAACAAAGAAAGAGTTTGAGGGCATGTGTGGAGTGTGTGGAGAGGAGAGGCACTACAACAAGTTGTTCTTGTGCAGAAAGTTTAAAGCACTGAGTATCCCAGAGAAAAGAGCCACAGTAAAAAGGCTTGGGCTGTGCAAATTTTGTCTCTGCTGGCATACAGAAGGAGGAGAATGCAAGAATACATTCATCTGCAAAAGAAAAGAATGCAAGAAAGGAACTTCTAATGAACACCACTACCTTATCTGCCCCAGAGACATCAATAAAAGAGAAGTACAACAGAAAAGTAATGAAAGGAAAAGTAATTTGACTACAGAGCAAGAAGACTTCCTGTCAGAGTTATCTCCGGACATGGCAGAAAGATGCAGGAAAGCGTTCACAAACGGAAACATTCAAACTGGCAACTCACCACCATCCCAACTATTGGAACAGAATGGGCACGCGGAGTTACCAGTCATCTTAATGTTAATGAAGGTCACAGCAAATGCGGGTCAGAAAATTGGCACACTGATAGACCTTGCTTCTGACACAAACTACATCACCCACAAGGCTGCTGAACGACTCAGACTGCGTAGTGAGAAAGTGACTTTGAAGCTGTATGGCATCGGTGGTATGACGCTATCGGAAAAGACAAAAAGGTACCTTCTCAGAGTTCGCATCAAGACAGATTCAGGTGTGGAAAGATCACATGAACTTGTCTGCTATGGCTTGGATGAAATCGCCAAGGTGCATAAAGAAGTTGAGCCTAGAAAACTTCAATCATTTTTCCCAAATGTTCACATTGAGGACTTGCAACGTCCCAAATAAATTGAGCTGCTGATCAGTCACCGGGAAGGAAGACTTGCACCTCAACGAGAGAAGGTAGTGGGGGATCTTGTACCATGGGACAGCCCTCTTGGAAAAACTGTTGGTGGCGCCCATCCAGACTTGTTTGAGCATGTGGAGATGGCCGCGCATCACTCCAAAACCCACTTTGCCAGATCAATGCGCACTGCAGCAAGAAAATATGAAGAAATTCGGAAGTACACAGATCCTAGAGGCATCCTTCCACATGTAACCGCCAGCACTGTAGTTGCACCAGGTACAGCCAAAGACTTCCTAGATTGGTGGAGATGGGAGAGCATCGGTGCCTCCTGTGAGCCAAAATGTGGAGGGTGTCGCTGTGGCAATTGTCAGCCAGGAGGCAAGGAAATGACGCTGGCGGAAGAGAGAGAGCTGGAAGTGATCAAAAATGGACTTACCTACGTCAAAAAGGATGATCACGTCAGTACTCCACACTGGGACACAAAGTATCCATGGACACAAGATCCAGCTTCGCTCCCAAATAACAAGGATGCAGTAAAAGCCACATTCTTAAGAACAGAAAGGCAGCTGAACAAAGATCCAGAGTGGAAAGCTGCATATACTGCCCAAATCCACAAAATGGTCGATCGACCTGCCGCCATAGAACTGACTGAAGAAAAGAAAACCAACTGGAAAGGCCCTATCTGGTATGTGAGTCATCTGGTTGCCCCAAATCCTCACTCTTTAACAACACCTGTCCGACTGGTATGGAACAGCAGCCAAAGATTCAATGGTCAAAGCATGAACGACATTCTGCTTAAAGGTCCAGATGTACTGAATCCCATCAGAGCTGTATTACTCAGATTCCGCCAAGGTGTACATGCTGCCTTGGGAGACATCAAGAAGATGTATAACTCAGTCTGGCTAGAGGACCGTGAAATGCACCTGCATAGGTTTCTCTGGAGAGACAGGCCTGAGGATGATATTAAAGGTCCCCTATTATGCAAAACTGACTTTTATGAGGTTATAACCTTTTATTTTACTTAGTACTACCCCAAACAATCCCCCAAAGTGTGTTTTATTGTGATTCATGCTATTTTGAGATATTTAAATTCAAAGTAAGGGGCGTGTTCTCCAAACCTCTAACGACTGGTGGAACATAGTGACGTACATCTGTTTTTTGTTCAGCCCCCTGCAGCTCAAACACGAATGAATGAAAATCACAATGAATGACAACCAATCGCAACCAACGGGGCGGGTCCCGGGAAAAAAAAAAAGAAAAAAAGACTGAAACAAGCCGTTTTGAGTTCCGGGTTGGAAACTGCGCTCCCAAACAGGGTATTATTTAAAACCTTTTGTGTTGAGATTGTGGCGGAATGTAAAATTATGCATATCAGATACATAGCACTGGATAAAATAAGGGAAAAAAGGCATAATAGGGGACCTTTAAGGAATATGCTATTACAAGAGTGAATATGGGGGACAGACCAGCAGGATGCATAGCGCAATTAGCAATGAGAGAAACTGCTAAACTACCGGAGTTTGCTCACATGAAGGAAGAGCGCAGAGTTCTGGAAGAAGACAGTTACGTGGACGACATACTTACCTCTCACAATCACCCGGAGAGTCTAGTCGAGATCACCAATGGGGTCGAACTTGTTCTGAAAGCTGGTGGCTTCCTACTAAAGCCTTGGGTATGGTCTAGCCAAAGTGGGAGGCAAGCTAGTCCAGGAAATGCTAATGCAGAGAACGGTACTCAGAACCAAACCATCATTCTCCCCAACCAAATGAGGAATGAGGAAAATAAAGCACTCGGAGTTGGCTATGAGACTGGAGAGGACAAATTATACATGCTCACCTCGATCAATTTTTCAAAGAAAAAAAAGAAAATGCGGCTTGGGAAGAATCTCTCTAAAAAAGAAATAAGGGAGGAAACGCCAAATCCTCTGAGCAGAAGGGAGCTACTGAGTCAAGTAGCAAGACTCTACGATCCTATCGGACTAGTGACTCCTCTGAAACAAAAGGGTGCTATACTAGTGAGAAAGGCCTTCCAAGAAACTGGTGGTGGGAAAATGACTCAAGAAACCTGGGACAAACCACTCTCAGAAGCTCTTAGGGAGGAAGCAATCAAACTCTTCGAGGAGTATGCAGAGTGGAGTCAAATAAAGTTCTGCAGAAGTATCACACCTCCTGATTGGAAGACTGGACCAATAGCAATAACTTTCTCTGATGGAAGTGACAAAACTTATGGAGCCGTCATGTACTTGAGATGGACCAGTGCACGTGGAGCTAAAGTCCGACTTGTCGAGGCAAAGGCCAAGTTAACACCACTAGATCAGAAGGGCGAACGAGTGAAAGCAGAGATCTGTGGTGCAGTCTTTGCGGCTCGACTTCGCAAGTACTTTGAACGACATTCAAGAATGCAAGTAGAGCGATGGTTTCATCTGGTAGACAGTCAAACTGTGCTGGGAGCCATTCAAAGAGACAGCTATGGCTATCAAACATTCTTTGCCAATCGCATAGGAGAAATCCAAAGATTAGCCCCAGTGGAAGACTGGTGGTGGATCCCTGGATGTCTGAATATCGCTGACGTCATCACAAGGGGCTGTTCAGTGGGCGAGCTGAGGGAAGGATCACCTTGGCAAAGTGGTCCTGACTTTTTGAGGCAACCAGTGGAACAGTGGCCTGTAAAGTCTCCCAGAGAGGTGGCAGCTCAGGCAAAAGATGGTGTGGGCAAGATGCAAAGAAAGTCCTTCGCAGCTGTGATCACAAGAAGTCAGTCGAAACACAACACTCCAGACACCCCAAAATTGACTGATTCTAAAATCAAGGACCCAGGTAGTGAGACAGTTAAAAGTCCACCAGCCGGCTGGATCAATAAGCTCATCACAGTAAAAAGATTCAGTAGTTTGCAAAAACTGGTTGGTGCTGTGGCTTGGACCTGGCGAGCTGCTCAAACCTGGCTGCATAAAGACAAAACCCTTAAAACCAACTCACTAGTACTCACTGCTGCTGAACGCCAACACGCCCTCAGAAATCTGTTTCTTGCAGCTCAAGAAGAACAGATCTTCCCAGACACAGCTCTTAAACGATTAGTTGTGTACAAAGACAAAAATGGACTGTTGATGTGTGGTGGCAGATTTCAAGCGTTTGTGGAGGAGTTAACAGCTGTACCACTCTTACCATTCCAAAGTTGGATCTCAACCTTACTTGCAATGGAAGCTCACAACGAGAATCATGAAGGAGCTGCAGGGACTCTGCTCAGAATGAGAAGAAATGCATGGGTCATTAAAGGCCGGAGGCATGCAAACAAAGTTGTGAACAGCTGTGTAATCTGCAGGAAGAACAAAGCACGGGCTTGTCGACAAGTAATGAGTGACCTTCCTGCAGAAAGAGTAACTCCTGCCCATCCATTTGAATTCACCACTGTTGATCTCCTCGGACCTTACTGGGTGAAGGATGAAATGAAGAAGAGAACAAAACTGAAAGTGTGGGGAATTGTGTTCTGCTGCATGGCGTCAAGAGCCATTCAAGCCGACATTGTCAGTGACCAGTCATCTGAAGGGTTCCTTCTGGCTTTCCAGAGATTTACAGCATTGAGAGGCCATCCAAGAAAACTCTGGTCAGATCCCGGATCGAACTTCGTAGGGGCTAGACCAGCATTAAAAGAGTTGTATGAGTACCTTAACAGACTGAACAAGCAGGAGTTGGAGGATAGGGCTGCGAGGAATGGTTCGGAATGGTCCTGGAAGCTCCATCCTGCAAATTCTCCACACAGAAACGGGGCCGCAGAAGCAGCAGTTCGGCTGGTTAAGAGAGCTCTTCTTAACGTTGGTGGTGATGGTGTCTTCACATGGAGTGAATTCCAAACACTCCTGTTCATGGCCGCTAATCTCGTTAACGAACGCCCAATAGACGCCATTGTGCAAAGCAGGGAAGAGTGTATAAATTTTGTCAGCCCCAACAATCTACTTCTCGGACGAGCAGGCCCAACTGGTAATTTGACAGAATTCGACTTTGAGGGATACCCGTTTAAAAGACTGCAAACCATCCAGGCAGAAGTAAAAAAGTTCTGGAGAAAGTGGTGCCAGTTGGCAGGACCAAACTTATTTGTAAGAAACAAGTGGCATACAAGGGAAAGGAATGTAGCCATCGGCGATATTGTCTGGGTAGCTGACCAAAATGCACTGAGAGGACAGTACAAACTGGGGAGAGTGGTGGATGTAAACAAAGACAAAAAAGGAATTGTCAGAGACGCCAGCATACGAGTCTACCCAAGCTATCCTGTCCCAGTAAAAGTGCAAAAGCAGCCAGTGAAAACAAGGATCCCTGCTACAATCTTACAAAGAGATGTGAGACGCCTCATTGTTCTGCTACCAGTTGAAGAACATGCCAACCGAGACCCGAGAGACTTATCTGTGTGACCTCCTTTGGTCTCCTCCAGGAGCTCAAGTGGGAGGTGTCAAGTCAACATCCAAGACCTCTCTATTCTATCTGTTTTCTCTATCTTCTCTGTCTTCATTCTGTCCTACCTGTCTCATTTTTAGTCTGGAGCCACAGGTAGGAACTGGTAGTGTCTCCTCCCTCTATGATTAGACTTACTAAAACAGGTGCTCAGGTGCTGTGCTCAGACACAGACAAACAAAGAACCATGAATGCTGAGGGAAAGACAGAGATGCTACCGGTGAGTATCTAACTGACTAAAAACATAGTTTTTGAATAAAATACTGTAGTCAACTGAACATAGCTGATTAATTCTGTAACATAAATTTAGGAAAGAAAATGGCTCTGTGGCTCCATAGGCCAGACCTAATCCACTAAATAGAGAGACAAGAGTAAACTGATTAGAGGTTAAAGAGGGATGAAGGAACTGAGTATTTCTTTAATACAATAAGTATTTATTTATATTTAAAGTTTAAAGTATACTATTCAATTATTGTTGAATATTATTTTGGGCTGTTTGAATGTATTCAAACAATACATCATTCAAAAATAATTTCTATTTGAATTGTGGAAGAAAAATGGTTAAATTTAAAAGATTAAAAGTTGTATTAAAAATTTATTAAAAAGTTAACTTTAAAGGTTACATTTAAATTAAATTTATGAACTATTAAAATTTGTTTATAAAACCCTGAAACTTTATTATAGTTAAAATGTTTTGTTTAAAATGCTTAATAAATAAAATGTTGATTTCTATTCAAAGGTTTTTGACCTGCTTTGAAACTGCTTTGAATCTGCTTTGAAACTGCTTTGAAGAGGCATAAAATTGCAATAAAAACAAAGCCGAGTTGAACCTGCGTCTGTGATCTTTCCTGGGTTTTCAAGTCACCTGCATTCATGTAGAAAAAGACTTGACAGTCAAAAAACCGTCAAGTGACTTGACAGTCACACCAACTATCTTCATGTCTTCCTTCACTGTATCCATGAACCTCCTCTTTGGTCTTCCTCTAGTCCTCTTTCCTGGTGGTTCCAAATCCAGCATCCTTCTTCTGATGTACTCTCTCTCTCTCCTCTGCACATGTCCAAACCATCTCAGTCTGACCTCTCTGACTTTAAAACCTCTAACATGTGCTGTTCCTCTGATCCTGTCCATCCTGGTCACTCCCAGAGAGATCCTCAGCATCTTCATCTCTGATACAAACATCTCTGTTTCCTGTCTTGTCCTCAGTGACACTGTCTCTAGACCAATCAGCATGGCCGCTCTCACCACACTGTCTCTAGACCAATCAGCATGGCCGCTCTCACCACACTGTCTCTAGACCAATCAGCATGGCCGCTCTCACCATACTGTCTCTAGACCAATCAGCATGGCCGCTCTCACCACGGTTTTGTACACTTTTCCTTTCATTTTAGCTGAAACTCTTCTGTCACACATCACACCTGTTACTTTTCTCCACCCATTCCAGACTGCCTGAACACGCTTCTTCACCTCTTTTCCACACTCTCCATTGCTCTGGACTGTTGATCCTAGATACTTAAAATCTTCCACCTTCGTCACAGACTCCAAAAATCTCCAGTAACAGCAGAAAAACCGCTAGATTGACACTTTAAAAAAAAATTAGCAACTCTAGCGGCTGACTTCAGGGCAGATGTCATTGTGAGGCTGATGATAGGCTGGCACCAACTTTTTTTTCTTTCTTTTTTTTTTTTTTTTACTTTTTTTTCCCATGCTATCTACCAGTCAATAGCGATTGACGTAATGGCCACCCCTGATCTACACCAACCGTCATCAGAACAGAAGGGAAACCGCTGCGTATCTTCTGCTCCACGGTGTTCCCCAAGGTTCGGTGATTGGTCTCCTACTGTTTGTTCTTTATCTCATTCGTTTCTGCGACATCTTCCGTCAGCACGGACTAGACTTCCATGTCCTGATGACATCAAGCTGTACAGTTCCATCAAACCGATCAGAACCACGTCTCACTGCACACTCACCTGCTGTCTAACAGACATCCAAACATGGCTTCAACACAACTTCCTCAAACTGTGGTGAGACTCACATCGACACGACTGGTTTCAGAATCATTACAGTATCTGTTTCAAAATATCAGTTAAACTTCAACAACAACAACAAACGTTCTCCGTCACCAGTCACCTGAAACCATGGGATTGTTTTTGACAAAAAGCTAGAGAGGGTGAGCTCTGGGCTTCTTGTGTCAGGCTGTTGCCCCCGCAATCCATCCCCTGACGAAGATGATGGAACGAAGTTAACTTAATTCATCTTTTCCATGATGTGCTCCATGTTTCTCACGTACAGTCCTACTCTGACAGGTATTTATGTGTGTTTTCTATTTGTTTCTTCACTGCTCCAAATGCTTCATTTCACTGTCCTCAGTTCACTTCAGCTTCTGTCCACTAGTCTCCTCTTTTCTCCATGTCTTACCATCTAGCAGCTTCTGGTTTTGTTTCAAGTTACAATAAAGTCCACACTCTGTAATTAAAGGATAATCAAGCTTTATAAATGAGTAAAACACTAAATGCAGGAATGTTAGTGAGTCCTAGGATTTCTAAAAGTCTGATTGGAGCCTTTCCTCCAATCAGCTAGCTTTATAGCTGCTAGCCTGGCAGCTATAATACCAGGATCAACGTTCCCACCCTCACCATGGTAACCAGGATCTCCGTTCCTACCCTCACCATGGTAACCAGGATCTACAATCCTACCCTCACCAATGGAACCAGGATTTACGTTCCTAGCCTCACCATGGTAACCAGGATCTACGTTCCTACCCTCACCATGGTAACCAGGATCTATGTTCCTACCCTCACCATGGTAACCAGGATCTACGTTCCTACCCTCACTATGGTAACCAGGATCTACAAACCTACTCTCACCAATGGAACCAGGATTTACGTTCCTAGCCTCACCATGGTAACAAGGATCTACGTTCCTAACCTCACCATGGTAACCGGGATCTAGGTTCCCACCCTCACCATGGTAACCAGAATCCACGTTGCTACCCTCACCATGGTAACCAGAATCTATGTTCCTACCCTCACCATGGTAACCAGGATCTATGTTCCTACCCTCACCATGGTAACCAGGATCTATGTTCCTACCCTCACCATGGTAACCAGGATATATGTTCCTACCCCCACCATGGTAACCAGGATCTACGTTCCTACCCTCACCATGGTAACCAGGATCAATGTTCCTACCCTCACCATGGTAACCAGGATCTATGATCCTACCCTCACCATGGTAACCTGGATCTACAATCCTACCCTCACCAATGGAACCAGGATTTACGTTCCTAGCCTCACCATGGTAACAAGGATCTACGTTCCTAACCTCACCATGGTAACCGGGATCTAGGTTCCCACCCTCACCATGGTAACCAGGATCTATGTTCCTACCCTCACCATGGTAACCAGGATCTACGATCCTACCCTCACCATGGTAACCAGGATCCATTCCTACCCTCACCATGGTAACCAGGATCTATGTTCTTACCCTCACCATGGTAACCAGGATCCATTCCTACCCTCACCATGGTAACCAGGATCTATGTTCTTACCCTCACCATGGTAACCAGGATCTACGATCCCACCCTCATCATGGTAACCAGGATCTACGATCCTACCCTCACCATGGTAACCAGGATCTTCGATTCTACCCTCACCAGGGTAACCAGGATCTATGTTCCTACCCTCACCATGGTAACCAGGATCTATGATCCTACCCTCACCATGGTAACATGGATCTACGTTCCTACCCTCACTATGGTAACCAGGATCTACAAACCTACTCTCACCAATGGAACCAGGATTTACGTTCCTAGCCTCACCATGGTAACAAGGATCTACGTTCCTAACCTCACCATGGTAACCGGGATCTAGGTTCCCACCCTCACCATGGTAACCAGAATCCACGTTGGTACCCTCACCATGGTAACCAGAATCTATGTTCCTACCCTCACCATGGTAACCAGGATCTATGTTCCTACCCTCACCATGGTAACCAGGATCTATGTTCCTACCCTCACCATGGTAACCGGGATCTAGGTTCCTACCCCCACCATGGTAACCAGGATCTACGTTCCTACCCTCACCATGGTAACCAGGATCTATGTTCCTACCCTCACCATGGTAACCAGGATCTACGATCCTACCCTCACCATGGTAACCAGGATCTACAATCCTACCCTCACCAATGGAACCAGGATTTACGTTCCTAGCCTCACCATGGTAACAAGGATCTACGTTCCTAACCTCACCATGGTAACCGGGATCTAGGTTCCCACCCTCACCATGGTAACCAGAATCCACGTTGCTACCCTCACCATGGTAACCAGAATCTATGTTCCTACCCTCACCATGGTAACCAGGATCTATGTTCCTACCCTCACCATGGTAACCAGGATATATGTTCCTACCCCCACCATGGTAACCAGGATCTACGTTCCTACCCTCACCATGGTAAACAGGATCTATGTTCCTACCCTCACCATGGTAACCAGGATCTATGATCCTACCCTCACCATGGTAACCTGGATCTACAATCCTACCCTCTCCAATGGAACCAGGATTTACGTTCCTAGCCTCACCATGGTAACAAGGATCTACGTTCCTAACCTCACCATGGTAACCGGGATCTAGGTTCCCACCCTCACCATGGTAACCAGGATCTATGTTCCTACCCTCACCATGGTAACCAGGATCTACGATCCTACCCTCACCATGGTAACCAGGATCCATTCCTACCCTCACCATGGTAACCAGGATCTACAGTGGTGGTCAAAAGTTTACATACACTTGTAAAGAACATAATGTCATGGCTGTCTTGAGTTTCCAGTTATTTCAACAACTCTGATTTTTCTCTGATATAGTGATTGGAACAGATCCTTCTTTGTCACAAAAAACATTCATGAAGTTTGATTCTTTTATGACTTTATTATGGGTAAACTGAAAATGTGACAAAATCAGCTGGGTCAAAAATATACATACAGCAATGCTAATATTTGGTTACGTGTCCTTTGGCCATTTTTACTTCAATTAGGCGCTTTTGGTAGCCATCCACAAGCTTCTGGCAAGTTCCTGGTTGAATGTTTGACCACTCCTCTTGACAGAATCGGTGCAATTCAGTTAAATTTGTTGGCTTTCTGACATGGACTTGTTTCTTCAGCATTATCCACATGTTCTCAATGGGATTTAAGTCAGGACTTTGGGAAGGCCATTCTAAAACCTTAATTCTAGCCTGATTTAGCCATTCCATTACCACTTTTGATGTGTGTTTGGGGTCATTGTCCTGTTGGAACACCCAACTGCGCCCAAGACCCAACCTTCGGGCTGATGACTTCAGGTTTTCTTGAAGAATTTGAAGGTAATCCTCCTTCTTCATTGTCCCATTGACTCTCTGTAAAGCACCAGTTCCATTGGCAGCAAAACAGGCCCACCGTGCTTGATGGTAGGCACGGTGTTCTTGGGGTTAAAGGCCTCACATTTTCTCCTCCAAACATATTGCTGGGCATTGTGGCCAAACAGCTCAATTTTTGTTTCATCTGACCACAGAACTTTCCTCCAGAAGGTCTTATCTTTGTCCATGTGATCATCAGCAAACTTTAGTCGAGCCTTAAGGTGCCGCTTTTGGAGCAAGGGCTTCCTTCTTGCACGGCAACCTCTCAGTCCATGGCGATGCAAAACACGCTTGACTGTGGACACTGACACCTGTGTTCCAGCAGCTTCTAATTCTTGGCAGATCTGCTTTTTGGTGCTCCTGGGTTGACTCTTCACCCTCCTGACCAGTTTTCTCTCAGCAGCAGGTGACAGCTTGCGTTTTCTTCCTGATCGTGGCAGTGACAAAACAGTGCCATGCACTTTATACTTACAAACAATTGTTTGCACTGTTGCTCTTGGAACCTGCAGCTGCTTTGAAATGGCTCCAAGTGACTTTCCTGACTTGTTCAAGTCAATGATTCTCTTTTTCAAATCTGTGCTGAGCTCCTTTGACTTTCCCATTGTAGCGTTTGTGGGTGTTTTTATCCAATGAGCCCTTTTTAAATGGCCTCAGAGAGGTCACCAGCTGTAGTCACTCATAATCACTCACAAGAAGTTAAGAGGTCATGCTATGAAGCTCATGTCATTGACACAACTTTCTAAGTCTCCAAAATTGCTCATTCATGTTGCTGTATGTATATTTTTGACCCAGCTGATTTCGTCACATTTTCAGTTTACCCATAATAAAGTCATAAAAGAATTAAACTTCATGAATGTTTTTTGTGACAAAGAAGGATCTGTTCCAATCACTATATCAGAGAAAAATCAGAGTTGTTGAAATAACTGGAAACTCAAGACAGCCATGACATTATGTTCTTTACAAGTGTATGTAAACTTTTGACCACCACTGTATGTTCCTACCCTCACCATGGTAACCAGGATCTACGATCCTACCCTCACCATGGTAACCAGAATCTATGTTCCTACCCTCACCATGGTAACCAGGATCTATGTTCTTACCCTCACCATGGTAACCAGGATCTACGATCCCACCCTCATCATGGTAACCAGGATCTACGATCCTACCCTCACCATGGTAACCAGGATCTTCGATTCTACCCTCACCATGGTAACCAGGATCTATGTTCCTACCCTCACCATGGTAACCAGGATCTATGATCCTACCCTCACCATGGTAACATGGATCTACGTTCCTACCCTCACTATGGTAACCAGGATCTACAAACCTACTCTCACCAATGGAACCAGGATTTACGTTCCTAGCCTCACCATGGTAACAAGGATCTACGTTCCTAACCTCACCATGGTAACCGGGATCTAGGTTCCCACCCTCACCATGGTAACCAGAATCCACGTTGCTACCCTCACCATGGTAACCAGAATCTATGTTCCTACCCTCACCATGGTAACCAGGATCTATGTTCCTACCCTCACCATGGTAACCAGGATCTATGTTCCTACCCTCACCATGGTAACCAGGATATATGTTCCTACCCCCACCATGGTAACCAGGATCTACGTTCCTACCCTCACCATGGTAACCAGGATCAATGTTCCTACCCTCACCATGGTAACCAGGATCTATGATCCTACCCTCACCATGGTAACCTGGATCTACAATCCTACCCTCACCAATGGAACCAGGATTTACGTTCCTAGCCTCACCATGGTAACAAGGATCTACGTTCCTAACCTCACCATGGTAACCGGGATCTAGGTTCCCACCCTCACCATGGTAACCAGGATCTATGTTCCTACCCTCACCATGGTAACCAGGATCTACGATCCTACCCTCACCATGGTAACCAGGATCCATTCCTACCCTCACCATGGTAACCAGGATCTATGTTCTTACCCTCACCATGGTAACCAGGATCCATTCCTACCCTCACCATGGTAACCAGGATCTATGTTCTTACCCTCACCATGGTAACCAGGATCTACGATCCCACCCTCATCATGGTAACCAGGATCTACGATCCTACCCTCACCATGGTAACCAGGATCTTCGATTCTACCCTCACCAGGGTAACCAGGATCTATGTTCCTACCCTCACCATGGTAACCAGGATCTATGATCCTACCCTCACCATGGTAACATGGATCTACGTTCTTACCCTCACTATGGTAACCAGGATCTACAAACCTACTCTCACCAATGGAACCAGGATTTACGTTCCTAGCCTCACCATGGTAACAAGGATCTACGTTCCTAACCTCACCATGGTAACCGGGATCTAGGTTCCCACCCTCACCATGGTAACCAGAATCCACGTTGGTACCCTCACCATGGTAACCAGAATCTATGTTCCTACCCTCACCATGGTAACCAGGATCTATGTTCCTACCCTCACCATGGTAACCAGGATCTATGTTCCTACCCTCACCATGGTAACCAGGATCTACGTTCCTACCCCCACCATGGTAACCAGGATCTACGTTCCTACCCTCACCATGGTAACCAGGATCTATGTTCCTACCCTCACCATGGTAACCAGGATCTATGATCCTACCCTCACCATGGTAACCTGGATCTACAATCCTACCCTCACCAATGGAACCAGGATTTACGTTCCCAGCCTCACCAAGGTAACAAGGATCTACGTTCTTAACCTCACCATGGTAACCGGGATCTAGGTTCCCACCCTCACCATGGTAACCAGGATCTATGTTCCTACCCTCACCATGGTAACCAGGATCTACGATCCTACCCTCACCATGGTAACCAGGATCCATTCCTACCCTCACCATGGTAACCAGGATCTATGTTCCTACCCTCACCATGGTAACCAGGATCTACGATCCTACCCTCACCATGGTAACCAGGATCTACAATCCTACCCTCACCAATGGAACCAGGATTTACGTTCCTAGCCTCACCATGGTAACAAGGATCTACGTTCCTAACCTCACCATGGTAACCGGGATCTAGGTTCCCACCCTCACCATGGTAACCAGAATCCACGTTGCTACCCTCACCATGGTAACCAGAATCTATGTTCCTACCCTCACCATGGTAACCAGGATCTATGTTCCTACCCTCACCATGGTAACCAGGATATATGTTCCTACCCCCACCATGGTAACCAGGATCTACGTTCCTACCCTCACCATGGTAAACAGGATCTATGTTCCTACCCTCACCATGGTAACCAGGATCTATGATCCTACCCTCACCATGGTAACCTGGATCTACAATCCTACCCTCTCCAATGGAACCAGGATTTACGTTCCTAGCCTCACCATGGTAACAAGGATCTACGTTCCTAACCTCACCATGGTAACCGGGATCTAGGTTCCCACCCTCACCATGGTAACCAGGATCTATGTTCCTACCCTCACCATGGTAACCAGGATCTACGATCCTACCCTCACCATGGTAACCAGGATCCATTCCTACCCTCACCATGGTAACCAGGATCTACAGTGGTGGTCAAAAGTTTACATACACTTGTAAAGAACATAATGTCATGGCTGTCTTGAGTTTCCAGTTATTTCAACAACTCTGATTTTTCTCTGATATAGTGATTGGAACAGATCCTTCTTTGTCACAAAAAACATTCATGAAGTTTGATTCTTTTATGACTTTATTATGGGTAAACTGAAAATGTGACAAAATCAGCTGGGTCAAAAATATACATACAGCAATGCTAATATTTGGTTACGTGTCCTTTGGCCATTTTTACTTCAATTAGGCGCTTTTGGTAGCCATCCACAAGCTTCTGGCAAGTTCCTGGTTGAATGTTTGACCACTCCTCTTGACAGAATCGGTGCAATTCAGTTAAATTTGTTGGCTTTCTGACATGGACTTGTTTCTTCAGCATTATCCACATGTTCTCAATGGGATTTAAGTCAGGACTTTGGGAAGGCCATTCTAAAACCTTAATTCTAGCCTGATTTAGCCATTCCATTACCACTTTTGATGTGTGTTTGGGGTCATTGTCCTGTTGGAACACCCAACTGCGCCCAAGACCCAACCTTCGGGCTGATGACTTCAGGTTTTCTTGAAGAAATTGAAGGTAATCCTCCTTCTTCATTGTCCCATTGACTCTCTGTAAAGCACCAGTTCCATTGGCAGCAAAACAGGCCCACCGTGCTTGATGGTAGGCACGGTGTTCTTGGGGTTAAAGGCCTCACATTTTCTCCTCCAAACATATTGCTGGGCATTGTGGCCAAACAGCTCAATTTTTGTTTCATCTGACCACAGAACTTTCCTCCAGAAGGTCTTATCTTTGTCCATGTGATCATCAGCAAACTTTAGTCGAGCCTTAAGGTGCCGCTTTTGGAGCAAGGGCTTCCTTCTTGCACGGCAACCTCTCAGTCCATGGCGATGCAAAACACGCTTGACTGTGGACACTGACACCTGTGTTCCAGCAGCTTCTAATTCTTGACAGATCTGCTTTTTGGTGCTCCTGGGTTGACTCTTCACCCTCCTGACCAGTTTTCTCTCAGCAGCAGGTGACAGCTTGCGTTTTCTTCCTGATCGTGGCAGTGACAAAACAGTGCCATGCACTTTATACTTACAAACAATTGTTTGCACTGTTGCTCTTGGAACCTGCAGCTGCTTTGAAATGGCTCCAAGTGACTTTCCTGACTTGTTCAAGTCAATGATTCTCTTTTTCAAATCTGTGCTGAGCTCCTTTGACTTTCCCATTGTAGCGTTTGTGGGTGTTTTTATCCAATGAGCCCTTTTTAAATGGCCTCAGAGAGGTCACCAGCTGTAGTCACTCATAATCACTCACAAGAAGTTAAGAGGTCATGCTATGAAGCTCATGTCATTGACACAACTTTCTAAGTCTCCAAAATTGCTCATTCATGTTGCTGTATGTATATTTTTGACCCAGCTGATTTCGTCACATTTTCAGTTTACCCATAATAAAGTCATAAAAGAATTAAACTTCATGAATGTTTTTTGTGACAAAGAAGGATCTGTTCCAATCACTATATCAGAGAAAAATCAGAGTTGTTGAAATAACTGGAAACTCAAGACAGCCATGACATTATGTTCTTTACAAGTGTATGTAAACTTTTGACCACCACTGTATGTTCCTACCCTCACCATGGTAACCAGGATCTACGATCCTACCCTCACCATGGTAACCAGAATCTATGTTCCTACCCTCACCATGGTAACCAGGATCTATGTTCTTACCCTCACCATGGTAACCAGGATCTACGATCCCACCCTCATCATGGTAACCAGGATCTACGATCCTACCCTCACCATGGTAACCAGGATCTTCGATTCTACCCTCACCATGGTAACCAGGATCTATGTTCCTACCCTCACCATGGTAACCAGGATCTATGATCCTACCCTCACCATGGTAACATGGATCTACGTTCCTACCCTCACTATGGTAACCAGGATCTACAAACCTACTCTCACCAATGGAACCAGGATTTACGTTCCTAGCCTCACCATGGTAACAAGGATCTACGTTCCTAACCTCACCATGGTAACCGGGATCTAGGTTCCCACCCTCACCATGGTAACCAGAATCCACGTTGGTACCCTCACCATGGTAACCAGAATCTATGTTCCTACCCTCACCATGGTAACCAGGATCTATGTTCCTACCCTCACCATGGTAACCAGGATCTATGTTCCTACCCTCACCATGGTAACCAGGATCTACGTTCCTACCCCCACCATGGTAACCAGGATCTATGTTCCTACCCTCACCATGGTAACCAGGATCTATGATCCTACCCTCACCATGGTAACCTGGATCTACAATCCTACCCTCACCAATGGAACCAGGATTTACGTTCCCAGCCTCACCATGGTAACAAGGATCTACGTTCCTAACCTCACCATGGTAACCGGGATCTAGGTTCCCACCCTCACCATGGTAACCAGGATCTATGTTCCTACCCTCACCATGGTAACCAGGATCTACGATCCTACCCTCACCATGGTAACCAGGATCCATTCCTACCCTCACCATTGTAACCAGGATCTATGTTCCTACCCTCACCATGGTAACCAGGATCTACGATCCTACCCTCACCATGGTAACCAGGATCTACGATCCTACCCTCACCATGGTAACCAGGATCTACGATCCTACCCTCACCATGGTAACCAGGATCTATGTTCCTACCCTCACCATGGTAACCAGGATCTATGTTCTTACCCTCACCATGGTAACCAGGATCTACGTTACCACCCTCATCATGGTAACCAGGATCTACAATCCTACCCTCACCATGGTAACCAGGATCTATGTTCCTACCCTCACCATGGTAACCAGGATCTACGATCCTACCCTCACCATGGTAACCAGGATCTATGTTCCTACCCTCACCATGGTAACCAGGATCTATGATCCTACCCTCACCATGGTAACCAGGATCTACGTTCCTACCCTCACTATGGTAACCAGGATCTACAAACCTACTCTCACCAATGGAACCAGGATTTACGTTCCTAGCCTCACCATGGTAACAAGGATCTACGTTCCTAACCTCACCATGGTAACCGGGATCTAGGTTCCCACCCTCACCATGGTAACCAGAATCCACGTTGCTACCCTCACCATGGTAACCAGAATCTATGTTCCTACCCTCACCATGGTAACCAGGATCTATGTTCCTACCCTCACCATGGTAACCAGGATATATGTTCCTACCCCCACCATGGTAACCAGGATCTACGTTCCTACCCTCACCTTGGTAACCAGGATCTATGTTCCTACCCTCACCATGGTAACCAGGATCTATGATCCTACCCTCACCATGGTAACCTGGATCTACAATCCTACCCTCACCAATGGAACCAGGATTTACGTTCCCAGCCTCACCATGGTAACAAGGATCTACGTTCCTAACCTCAACATGGTAACCGGGATCTAGGTTCCCACCCTAACCATGGTAACCAGGATCTATGTTCCTACCCTCACCATGGTAACCAGGATCTACGATCCTACCCTCACCATGGTAACCAGGATCCATTCCTACCCTCACCATGGTAACCAGGATCTATGTTCCTACCCTCACCATGGTAACCAGGATCTACGATCCTACCCTCACCATGGTAACCAGGATCTACGATCCTACCCTCACCATGGTAACCAGGATCTATGTTCCTACCCTCACCATGGTAACCAGGATCTATGTTCTTACCCTCACCATGGTAACCAGGATCTACGATCCCACCCTCATCATGGTAACCAGGATTTACGATCCTACCCTCACCATGGTAACCAGGATCTTCGATTCTACCCTCACCATGGTAACCAGGATCTATGTTCCTACCCTCACCATGGTAACCAGGATCTATGATCCTACCCTCACCATGGTAACCAGTGTGGGTGCACGGTTCATCCACACATACAGACGTGTACAGAAATAACGAGCTTTCTCTTGTATTTTTTTTATTTCTCTAAAATATGATTGTTTAAATTGGTCATACAAACATTTAAAAACAATAAGCACTTTTTGGTTTTTTTCTCACAGGAAGTGAATTGTAAACAAAACAGAAACACGTAAATAAGACTAAAGTCGTTTTTTTGTTACATTTAGATAAAAATTACGATAAGGGAATAAAATAAAAAGTAAAACATGGCAACAGGAAATCAATTCAGAATGTTTAAGAACAAACAAACGATGTAAACGGCGACTTCTTTCATTTTTTTTCCTGCTAAAAAGATGTTTGTGTGTGTTTAATTGTGTGTGTGGAGATCTTCGTCAGCTTATTGATGAACAAAGGAGATTCCCCTCCGTCCTATGAGATGCTTGTTGTCATGGCAACGTCAGCTTCCACACCGGAAACGACAGGTTTCAGCCGATTCCGGAGAAGAAATTAACAATTAATGCTTCATCTTTGGGATAAAAATTCTACAACCGGATACAAAAAAAAAAAATCTGTTTTCTTATCTTCACCAAAACAATTGGTATGTTTGGATTCAGTCCTGCTGAGGAGAGTCTCTACGGCTCCTCACACCGACGTTCCCTAAAGGACAGAGTTCCCCACTTTAGTTTTGCTTTCTTCCTGAGGCTTCTCGTTCCCCTTCTCCATCATGGATGTACTACTTTTAGCTTCTTCCTTCAGTTTCTTTTTCTCCTTGCGCGCCACCCAAGGGATCAGACACAGGATCATCCCTCCGATGATGGGCGGGACACCGGCCAGATAGAAAGCAACGTCATAGGTGCCCAGCGTGTCTCTAAGGTAACCTGGAGGGGAAAAAAAAACATCAAAAAAGATGAAAATACCTTCCTCTTTTTAAATGTGACAAAAACAAGTTGATGTCAAACAACATGGCCACCTTTACCCTAGGTCACAAACTATACCAGGAAAGAATGCCCGAGGTCAGTGAAGCGGTCAATGGAAACGAATGTTGCTTGTTTGGGATGGATGAAGGGGATATCAACAGATGGATTGATGCTGCGTCTGCAATAATTAGGACGCTGCATTGCTCCGTAATGTTGAAGAAAGAGCTGAGCCAAAAAGGAAAGCTCTGGATTTACTAGTCGATCTACATTCCTACCCTCACCATGGTATCCAGGATCTACGTTCCTACCCTCACCATGGTAACCAGAATCTACGTTCCTACCCTCACCATGGTAACCAGAATCTACGTTCCTACCCTCATCATGGTAACCAGGATCTACGTTCCTACCCTCATCATGGTAACCAGGATCTACGTTCCTACCCTCATCATGGTAACCAGGATCTACATTCCTATCCTCACCATGGTAACCAAGATCTATGTTCCTACCCTCTCCATGGTAACCAGGATCTACGTTCCAACCCTCACCATGGTAACCAGGATCTACGTTCTTAGACTCACCATGATAACCAGGACCTACTTTCCTACCCTCACCATGGTAACCAGGATCCACGTTCCTAACCTCACCATGGTAACCAGGATTTACGTTCCTACCCTCACCGTGGTAACCAGGATCAAAATTCCTACCCTCACCGTGGTAACCAGATCTACATTCCTATCTTCACCATGGTAACCAGGATCCACGTTCCTACCCTCACCATGGTAACTAGGATCTACGTTCCTACCCTCACCATGGTAACCATGATCTACGTTCCTACCTTCACCGTGGTAACCAGGATCTACGTTCCTATCCTCACCGTGGTAACCAGGATCTACGTTCCTATCCTCACCATGGTAACCAGGATCTAAATTCCTACCCTCACCATGGTAACCATGATCTACGTTCCTATCCTCACCATGGTAACCAGGATCTAAATTCCTACCCTCACCATGGTAACCATGATCTACGTTCCTACCCTCACCATGGTAACCAGGATCTACGTTCCTACCCTCACCATGGTAACCAGGATCTACGTTCCATGGTAACCAGCTGTGGGTGGTGACCAAAAGAACAAGCGCACGTATACAAGCGGCTGAAATTATCTTCCTACAGGTTGGCTGGGCTCTCACTTAGAAGCTCAGAAAGCTCTCAACAAGAGAGGCAAGGATGAAGTCTGCCACCAGGAAGGAGCTCAGAGTATGGCCGTTGCTTTTCTCGACCCGGTGGTCTTGGCATTTAGTTAGGATGCCTCCTGAGCACCTCGCTGGTGAGGTGTTTTGGGCACATCCCACCGGGATCCAAGGGCAGATCCCGGCCGCAAACACCTCAGGATCCTCCCGGGTGAGCTGGAGGATGCAGCCGGGTGAGAGAAGCCTGGGTTTCCTATTTGAGGCTGTTGCCCCAGCAACGTAACTGACTGGCATAAACAATATCTCTAGTTAAGCCACTACATCAGATGTCCTGCCAGGGTTTCTATTCCTACCTGCAACGGGAGGTCCGACCATCATGGGGATGGACATGAGGCCCAGCATGAAGCCGATAGCCTGAGATACGTCTTTGGGTCCGACCAGCTCAAAAGCGATGGGCGCCATGATGCAGATGAAGCATCCGTCAAACAGCCCCATCAGCAAACATACAGCGATCAGCCCCCCGAAGACTTGGCACACAGGGATCATCATGGACATGGCGCCGATCACAAAGAAAGAGCACACCTACAAAACAAATAAAAGTTAATATCTGCATTGGGGGGCATCGTCTCCGTTCCACCACAAAAAAAACCTCTAAAACTTGGAATATGGATCGTGCAAATGATGTCGTGAATATGAAAATGACCCCAAATGAGCCACCCGTTATTACTCATGCACAAGGGGAACGCCTCATTTAGGTAAGGTCACCACAATAAATACTACCATTACTACTAATGTGCTGTTTTAGATAAACAGCTGCTTGATGCCTCGCAGCCGTCTGGACTACAACCCCCATCATGCCTAGCGCCTACCACTCATGCACAGAGCGGAACTAATTGAACTGTGTAGATCCACTTAGTTCAAAAACACCCAAACTAAACATAAAACAAACGCAGCCCCTCTGTGGCATACACTTGCACCTTTTTAAAGTAATATATTAATAAGTTGACGCATGCATACTTCTGTAGGTACAGTATGTGACAACTGCAAGCTATAGGTGGCCGTATATTGTCCGTACTCATGTGCAGAATCTTGCTCGCTACCTGTCTGGGTGGTCCCAAATTCTGGGCTTCAGATTGGCTTTTGGGGAGGGAAATCTGAAGGCCAGTGTTCCAAGCCTCGTCCTCACCCGGGACGAGAACCCAGACCTTCTTGCTGTGAGGCCCCTGTGCGAACCACTGCGCCATCTAATCTGACTGACTTTATTTCCTTTGGATATTATTTACCATTCTTGACCATGCTTCTGTTTTGGGTTTGACCCTCTAGTTACCCGATAAGACCCTGTGTGGCCCAACCCTCTTCTACAGAGTTCTTCCTGTCCACACAATGGAGTGAGGTGTGTCTGAGGGTTGGATCTGTGATAGCTTTACTGACCTGCAGGAAAACTTTGTTGACTCCTTCGACGTAATCTGCAACCCTGCCAAAGATGAGCCGTCCAAACCCCGATGTGATGCCGATGAACATGAGCAGTATTTCTTTGTTGACATCTTCACCAAAGCGGTCCTTCGTGTGTTTCATCTAGAAGAACGAGAAGGAAGTCAACATCCGCTCCTTCATACTTTTAAAGACTTGTACAGATCTTAAGAGGAGCCAGCATTTTGCTTGGCGTACACGGCGGGTATACGACACGTAAAAACCTCTTTATGTAGCTTCAAGCAACTTAAGCTTAATAGATCACACCAGCAAAAAATCTCATCGACTTGATCTCGATCAAGGAGTGCAGGAGCTTCTCCTGGGTGATTTCAGTTGAGAGGCAGGATACACCCCAAATGGGTCGCCAGTCTGTTGGAGGGCCACACACAGAAACAACCATTCACACACACACATTCCTAGGGGCAATTTTTGGAGATTAGTAGGAAACCGGAGTACCAGGAGAAAGCCCAGGATACACGGGGTAAACATGCAAACTCCACACAGAAAGGCCAGTGTTCAGAGCCTTGCCCTCACTCTTGGACTTGAGCCCCTGACCTTCTTGCTGTGAAGCCACCAGGCAGCAGCCTTGTACTCCTATGTGTGATTCCTCACTGCTTCAAATGCTTCATTTCACTGTCCTCAGTTCACTTCGTCTTCCACGTCTGACCGTTTGGCTGCTTCTGTCTTTGCTTAGAGTTACACTAAAGTCCACGTAAACCTCCGTCTTTATCTGTTGGCATTGAAGTGGGTGCAATTTTGGAATACTCACATGTTATAGGTGCTCTGTAGGAGCCCCAATCGAAACAATGATCCAGACCGAACATCTCAGATCTTGAACCCTCACACAGTCTAAACTCACTCAGACACCCTGCACTGTCCTGGGATCTGAAAGAGGCTCACTGTCTGGCTTCCAGTCACTTTCCAGCTGCTCACAGAGCCTGTCTGTCTGCCGTATGGCCGCTAACTCTTCCATCCTCTCTAACCCCTCCGCTCCCCCTCCTTCTGAATGTCCAGCATCTGTCTGGGTGGACCTCTCCGTAACTTCTGCTCTTTGTCATGTGGAACAACATGGAGCCATCTATGCATCAGCAAGGGAACTCATGACACCCACATGCTTCTGATCCCTGGGGGAGACATTCCTCTAAAGGCCTGTCGTTCCTACATATTCCAGATGTTCTTCCAAAAGTCAGAGTCGAACACATCAGCGGGAGGTTCCTCCAAAAATCAAATATAATCCCAGAGGTTAAAAGTTCTTGTGGAGCAGCAGGTTTAACTCCCCGTGAACTCCTAGATGCCCAGACGATTCTGTATTAAGACCATTGATGTTGAACTACTTAAATGCCCATCCTCCTGAATGCCCATCTACTCTTCCATCTTTTTATGTTCGCTATGACATCTGAAAACAGTCAGGACGGCACCGAAAGAGGATCTCCAGACCTCTTCAGTAGATCTACTCTATGGCCAGCCGCTACGAGTACCAGGAGACTTTGTCCCAGGTTCCACTGCCCCTTGGTCATCATCCATTCAGCGGGCTACCCTTTTCGACAAAACTTTTTACACCAGTCCCTACTTCACAACACGGTCTCTCTCTGTCTCACGTCCCTAAAGGCCTTAAGTCCGCTGGTTAGGTTTTCATTTGTCACGATGCCCACAAAAGTCCCCTTCACCCACCCTACGAGGGCCCATTCAGAGTGTTAGAGGCCGGCAACAAACATTTTGTTGTTGACATGGCCGGCAGACTGGAACAAATTACAATCGACTCCCTTTAGCCAGCCTATTTGGATTTTTCTGAGCCTGTTCAGGTAGCGAGACCCCCTCTGTTGGGACGCCCCCCAGCGGTACCTGCTCCAGCCCTTTCTCTCAAAGAACACTGCAGGGTTCTGGTCCGGCCTCAGTGATGAACGTGCTGAACACATCGCTGCGGAGAAGCCGCTGCGGCCGGTTTATCCGTTCACCTCCGTGGTAGTTTTTTATTTATATGGTGAATTCTGGGGGGACGTGTGTCGCGATCAGACATATTGTATTTTCACGACCATAAGGTGCACATAAAAGTCTGAAATTTTCTTCAAAATGAGCCAGTGCGCTGTATCATGCAGTGCGCCCTATGTGATTTGTGGACGCAGTTGAGAACATGAGAACGTTAAAGGGGGAAGTGTGGGTGTGGATTGTGTCTAAAAGAACAGGTATGTGCTTTATGCTGTTTTAACAACACTGAAAATGGAAAAGAGACACGCTTATGAAGCTCAGTTTAAACTGATGGCGATCAGCCACGCGGAGGAACATGGGAATCGAGCCGCTGCAAGAAAATTTAAAATGAACGAGTCGATGGTTCGTAAGTAGAGGAAGCTGGAAAACGAGCTGTAACAGGTGAAAAAGACGCAGCTGAGTTTCCACAGAAATAAGGTGAGGTGGCTAGAGTCGGAGGAAAGACTCCAGCAGCGATGAATGACCAGAGGAGACCAGGGAGAAGCAACGCCGGGCGAGTTACGCCACAGTTTGCCAGTGGATTGTAGATACTTGGGCTAACGTGTCTGCTGGCACTGTTGTCCGAGCTTTCGCAAAAGCAGGCATCATTTCCGCACGGAGCTGCACGGTACAGAAAGTGACTCTGACAGCGAGGAAAGTGAACCTGCTATGTTAGATTTAGCGCAGCTATTAGATTCTGAAACAGAGGATGAGGACTTGGATGGATTTAATAAATGACTTTATGATAACTGTAACTAATATTTAAATAAAACAAACCAAACTCAGTTTTGCTCCCGATCTATTTTTAAATACGCACACTTGAGTGTGTGCTTGTGCGCGCGTGCGTGTGTGTTGTTGTAAGGTGGACGGTGTAGAGGATATGTATATAAACCCGCGCCCTATCGTCAGGTGCGCCTTATGTGTGTTAAATACAGAGCATGCGACATTTTGGGCTGCAACTTTGAATATGGTGCGCCTTATGGTCGCGAAAATACGGTAATTCAACCAAAGACTGTGTTCAATGTGCCGTTGCTTCTCCTTTAAGGAGGGACGCTGTGATAACTACAGCCACACAACTATTTAGTTTGTAAACTTTCTAATTTATTCACTTTATGAATATAATTTAGATATTTTGTTTGTTAAACCACTTTTCTTTTACTTTGGGCTTAATACAAGTTTAGATTAGTGCACGTTTGATTTATGTTGTTGATTTACATTAATTTGATTTTCTTGAGTTTTGCAGGTGCTCCAGTTCCTGGGCCGGATGATCACCTGCTGTCCTGGGCTGGAGCTACCTAATTGGACTGAACCATTTATTTTCTTTAGGGGTGAAATTGGTTTTGTTAGCTTAGATTTAGTTAAGCTGTTTTGTTAACCCCCCCTTTTTGTGCTGGTAGTGGTTTAGTATTCTTTCATTTAAGGTCATGCTGTTCTCAGTCAGTGAGGTCTGTTTGTTTGAGTTAATTCTCTTTTGTTAAACCTTATCTTGAGTTGAGTTAGTTATTTTGACCTCTTTTATAATTGTTGAACATTTGACGTTTTTTGGGTTCAATAAAAAGACCCCTTTTTTACTTAAAACCTTGTGCCTGTCTATTTGCACTGCTTGGTCCATCACAGACGCGCTTTGATAACGTCATATTTTAAACGTCTATTGTTTTGGGATAAAATTTTACTTGGATTCGTGACTCACTTCTTTTATTTAACAAATCCACACGTTTTTAAATGTCCAGAGATCTCTCTGAATCAAACTTCCTTAGATCTTCCGTTGCTTACTCTACGCAAACTTGGGATTCATCAAAACCCCCGTAATTCTCCTTTAAAAAGGGAAATATTGTGATTTTATAAGATGTTAAAGATGTTTGTATTGTAATCATCCTTGATGTTAATAATTACTAACATGATCATTTTGGTACCCTAACCCTGGTAATTATCTGGGACATTTTGGCAATTAAGAATGACCCTACTTGAGCTGTAATAGATTAGCTCCTGCTTTGAAAGCACCTTCAGATAACCAAGTAAGCAAACATTTACTTTTATGAGTAACGCTATGCCAACAGGAAGTAGGTTCACTCGAAGGAGACACACCTGAGCCGACATGTGAGCGTGTTGTATTCAGGTACACGCCTGTTTCTCTTATCAGAAAAAACACACACGTCTGAAGTTCACTGTTTATGTGATAAGCTGCTTTCTTAGGACAGAGGAAGGTGTCCATCCATCACGTAGGACGACCTCCTTCCTGTGTGTGTTGTTGGTCTGAGATAGACGAGCTGTTTTTACTGCGGGTGCGGAGAGGCCACAGTCTGAGCAGCAGATACCGGAGAAGTGTTGTGGAAACTACAGCTGGGTTTCTCTGCGTCCCGCTGACACGGTCGCCCCGTCCAAACAAACAGGCTCCTCTAAGTCCGTCCAACACGTCCAACCACCACAGGAGAAATCAAACCAGAGCGAGGTCAGGCCCAAGGAAATCTGTTTGCTATTCTGAAGAGTTTCACATGTAACATGAACTCCTCACTGGACGTTATTAGCACAAACATCTGAAACAGATCTTAGGGGAAAAATAAGTTAGTGCTTTAAAAGCAAGGTTTTTCAGGAGCAGGGACAGGTGAGGACAGACCAAAGACGAACGTTTCAAAGTTTTCTACTTTTACTATAATCGGTTTCTTTATGATTTTGTGGCTTTTTTATGATCGTTTTGGTCCAAAAAGCATATTTTTAACCCCAAAACTTTGTTGTTCTTCTTCTTCCATTATTTCCCTCCAGGGGGCGCCTCAGCAAGTCAGTTTCTTCCCTCTAACCCTATCTGCTGCATCCTCTTTGGTCACACCAACTATCTTCATGTCTTCCTTCACTGTATCCATGAACCTCCTCTTTGGTCTTCCTCTAGTCCTCTTTCCTGGTGGTTCCAAACCCAGCATCCTTCTTCTGATGTACTCTCTCTCTCTCCTCTGCACATGTCCGAACCATCTCAGTCTGGCTTCTCTGACTTTAAAACCTCTAACATGTGCTGTTCCTCTGATCCTGTCCATCCTGGTCACTCCCAGAGAGATCCTCAGCATCTTCATCTCTGCTACCTCCATCTCTGCTTCCTGTCTTTTCTTCAGTGCCACTGTCTCTAGACCAATCAGCATGGTTGCTCTCACCACGGTTTTCTACACTTTCATTTTAGCTGAAACTCTTCTATCACACATCACACCTGATACTTTTCTCTACCCGTTCCAGCCTGCCTTTACAATCTATAGAGATGTTAAAAGAAGCAACAAATAAGTTTAAGAATGTGTGGAGATGTTCCTGCTGGAGTGAATCAGAAGGAATGAAGACAGGATCTTCTGAGTGACATCACCAGTGCTTCCTGCTTCACTATGGAACTAAAGATGGTGGACTGCTGCTGTTGTTCCACCACAGTGAAGGATCAACATGTGGCCTGGTGCCAACTGTTGTGTGTCCACTAACGACAGTTCCACCTCTGTTCCACTGAGATGCTGTTTCTACCAAGCGGCCGTCCCATCTCCACTCAATTCAACTCGGCGCCACCTTTCAGCTGTTCTGAAGCTCTATCTTGGACTACTTGAAGCTACCGGACACAAGAATTTCTCCATTCAGGATCAATAAAGTTTTCCTAATATCAAATCCCATAAATCAGGATTAACTTGATTTCCTCCTTTTTATTTTCTGAAGTGTTAAACTCATCTCTGAACATGTGGTTCAGTTGAACATTCCCTCAGATTTAGTTGTGTTCATTTGGTTCCACGTCCTTCTCTTTTGTTTTCTCCATTGCTGAAAACTGGATGTTGTTTTTGATGTATAACTGCTGACACTACGAGCACCCACAGCTTGTTCACACACACACACACACACACACACACACACACACACACACACACACACACACACACACACACACACACACACACACACACACACACACACACACACACATTACACATACAATGAATCACTAAACTCATCTCAAGTAGGATTTAAAAACAGTTGTTGGAGTAAGTTGAATGAAGATTATCGAGAAAATGCAGAGTTTGGTTGATTTTGCAGTCATTGTTCCGATCGGGAAATTTTTCATTCATTCATCTTCAGACCCACTTATCCCTAACAGGGTCGCGGGAATGCCCGAGTCTTTCCTGACTGATTTCAGGGGAAAGGCATGACACACCCCAAAAAGGTTGTCAGCCTGCTGCGGGGCCACACACACAAACAACCATTCACACTCATTCCTACGGGCAATTTTGTAGCGGCCAATCAACCTAACATGCATGTTTTTGGAGGGTGGGAGGAAACTGGATAAAAAAATACATATACACAAGGAGAACATGCAAACTCCACTCAGAAAAAACAATGTTTCAAGTCTTGTCTCTTCTACGGGACCCGAATTCAGGACCTTCTTCCTACGTGCTAACTGTTCCGCCACCGTGCAGCCAATTGTGAGCAGTTTCATTCAAATAATTATAGTGGTTGATAAAAGTTTTACTGACTCATTCCCACACGAACAGACTGGGTACTTAATGCCTGCTCCGCGTTCTGCAGGCGAAAATCTCACAAGTAGCTCGTAATTCAGATGGAGAACTTTCAAAGAGCAAAGTTGAAGACGAATGGTGGACCGCTAAAAATAATTTTTTCTTCATAAAATCTGGGACATCATGTAACTTACAGCAAATTCAAAAAGTTAAAATTAACATTAGTTCAAAAATCATTTTGTTTTAAAGTGAAACAAACAAGCAAATGGCGGACACCTACCAGGTGGACGTAGGGTACAAAGTACCCATAGAGGGCTGCTGGGATACCAAAGGCCCAGATGCGGTATCCCATAGACTTCCAGATTGTTGCGCTGAAGAGCTGACGGAAGCGAGCCTTCCCCGTCTCGGAGGTCTTTCGTTTGAAGGGCAGCTGCTGTTTGTAGGTTAAGCCAGCCAGGATAAGAACAAACATGAGAATGGAGAGGATTCTGAGGGTGTTTTGGAGGCCAACAGATTCCAGAAGGGCTGACATGATGAGTGGTAGTACGATGGTGAAAAAACTGCTGCCCGCCGTTACAATCCCGTTCACAAGGCCCAGGCGCTTCTTAAAGTAGTGTCCCAGGATGACCAGGCTGGGCTGGTAGGCGAAGGAGCACCCGCAGGCGAACACGATGCCATAGGTGAAATACATGAGACCCAGAGACCTGGAGGAGCAACAGAAAGCGCTGAGTCAGGATTTCTTTTACAAATTATGTTAGAAAAGTTCTGTTTTTATGTTTTGTCATACTCTGCTGAATGCAGCTTTCTATCTCTAGGATATCTATAAGTGAGTTTATGAGGTCTGTAGTTACCTGTACCCAGAAAATCTGAATTAATAAATTAAGAGCAAAGATATCTCTGTATAATCTTTGTTACTTTTCTGTTCCTCCTCAGACGCCTTGTTTTGGTTTGGATCCATCTGTTACGTCACTTGTTTTCAGAAGAAGTCACCATATAGGAGAAACAATGTCTGACGTGGGTGTGGCACACATAGGCATGAACAGTAGACCGCACATTGGCTGCTGCAGCCGCCATCTTGGATCGGTAGTCCTACCTGCAGTCAAACTAGACCTGTGGTAGTAGATAAGATGTCTGAGCACTGTGTGGGTGGATTCTGGATCTAATCAAAGGACGATTGAAAGCAGGACTCAGGGATTACTTTTCATATTTTTATGTGAATATGATTTTATTTTTCAGCCCACAGGCTGCGGATTGGGGACATGCAGGTGCTCTTAGGCTGTGCGGAGACGTGAACTCTCTCATTTAAAGACTGCTATTTTAGGTTTTATTAAATCCTTTTAAACCATTCTGATGATTTGTGCCTCTGCTTTCCTGGCGCTCCCTGCCCGATCCCGAATGGGCAGTCCGGTTAAACATATAAATGTTTAGAAACAAGAGAGTCTATATCAAACCTTTTCCATGTTGACTTGGTTTGGTTACGTTGCTTTAGAGGACATGAATTCTATGCAGCGGGTCATTTAGTGAGCGAGCAGATTGGCGAGGTCGGCCCAGCTCAGCTTAACTGAACTGTACTCTTAACTGTACTCTAAACCTGAGGAAAGTCCAGTCAATAAAAATGAACCCAAAGCGTCCACTGAACCTATCACTTGTGTTGATGCTTCGTTGCACCTCAGGGGAAAACTAAGTATCAGCTTCCTCCTTCCTTCCATTACATTTCCACCTGGTCCCAAATGCCTCTCCCTGATGTCTCCACCTGTGTCTCGTCTTCTCTCTGGTGTACGTCACTCTGGTGTCAGATCATCTACTGTTCTTGCTCTCCTGCTGAAGCCATGATGGTGTTCCTCCACATCTGGTCCCTCAGCCTCATGTTTACCATTTGATGGCTCCTCAATCTGGTCCTGCCAAAGCTCCCCAGGTTGGTTTCCAGGTTGTTCATGCCCTATGATTAGCTGTGATAATCTGGTTAAAACTGGCTACGCTTCTGGGTCCTACATCGCCACCTTCACCTCTTCATAAGACATTTTTGGGTGCTTTTAAATAAAAATAGCTGCCTCTGTTGGGAGCGAGTCTTAGCAAACAGAGCATGTGCAATAAAACACTAACTGCTTAGCGTAGAATGTGGGCGTGGCAGAGAACAAAATCCATGTCCGAGATGAACTTAGTGTGTGAAAAGCATCCAAAGACTGAACGACAGAGTTTACAAATTACTCAAAAGTAAATAAATAAAATTTAAAACCACTTCAGGCTTGTTTTTATTGGAGGAATAAGAAACAAATAAATTGTTTTTTTTTCTTACTTGACGAAGGAACTGCTTAAAAGCCCCACGAAGGCCACGGACGCCCCGGCCACGGCGGTCTTTCTGCAGCCCAGTATGTCGGTGAAGATGCTGACGATGGGGGAGCAGAGGAAGATCATCCCCATGGAGATGGAGCCCACCCACGCTGTACAACACAGAACAGAGAAGAAGAAAAAGAAAGGATGAGCTCAGCTGACCTTCCACTTCTTATCATATTTTAAATTTAAAAAGGTTACATATAAAATTTTACTCTCAAAAAGTTATAATAAAATTTATAAATTTAAAAATGAAACATTTCAAATTACGTTCTTCCTGTTTCTGTTTATGGGTTAAATACACATTAGCTTATAAAATATGTGCAATATTTGGGCAAAATCATAAATTACATGGAAGAAACTTAAAATGTAATTCAGAAAAAATCTAAAATAAAACTACCAAACAGAAGATATGAGCCAGCCTCAGGCGGGAAACCCAGGGGTCTTTCACCCCCAGCTGCACCCTTCAGCTCACCCGGGAGGATCTTGAGGTGTTCCCTGTCCAGCAGTGAGACATAGTCTCTTCAGCGGTTCCAGGGTCTGCCTCTGCGTCTCCTCCCGTTGGGAGGGTCCCGAAACATCTCACCAGAGAGGCGTTCAGGAGGCATCCTAACCAGATGCCCGAACTACCCCATCTGGTTTCTCACAATCCAGAGCAGCAACTGTTCCACTCTGAACTCCTCCCGGATGGCAGAGCTCCTCCTTCTATCTCTGAGTGAGAGCCCAGCCACCCTGCAGAAGAAGATCATTTCAGCCGCTTGTATCCAAATCTGGTTATTTTGGCCACTACCCACAGCTGGAGACCATTGCGAGAGTAGGAACGTAGATTCTGGTTACCATGGTGAGGGTAGGAACGTAGATCCTGGTTATCATGGTGAGGATAGGAACGTAGATTCTGGTTACCATGGTGAGGATAGGAACGTAGATCCTGGTTACCATGGTGAGGGTAGGAACGTAGATCCTGGTTACCATGGTGAGGATAGGAACGTAGATCCTGGTTACCATGGTGAGGGTAAGAACGTAGATCCTGGTTACCATGGAGGATAGGAACGTAGATCCTGGTTACCATGGTGAGGGTAGGAACGTAGATCCTGGTTACCATGGTGAGGGTAAGAACGTAGATCCTGGTTACCATGGTGAGGGTAGGAACGTAGATCCTGGTTACCATGGTGAGGGTAAGAACGTAGATCCTGGTTACCATGGAGGATAGGAACGTAGATCCTGGTTACCATGGTGAGGGTAGGAACGTAGATCCTGGTTACCATGGTGAGGGTAAGAACGTAGATCCTGGTTACCATGGTGAGGGTAGGAACCTAGATCCTGGTTACCATGGTGAGGGTAGGAACGTAGATCGACTTGTAAATATACTGTAAAGCTTTTTCTTCACCACATCACGAACCAATGCAGCGTCCAAATTATTGCACACTTTGCACCAATCTGTCTGTCAATCTCCTGCTCCATTCTTCTCTCACTGTTCTAGAAAAAAGACCCAGAGATACTTTAACTCCACTGATTGGGGTAAGACCCCGCCCCTGACTTTCAACACTCTTTTCCGGGTGATGACCATGGTCTCAGATTTGGAGGTGCATTCCCTGCATTCATTTATCTGGTTTAAATTAATCTAAAGTCTTGTTGTGAAACTACACAAATAAAATAGTCTCTGTTCGAGCTGGACAAATATCTCCAGGTATCGCCATCTCTGTTTTCAGGTTTATAACCCAATAACTTCCAGATTGTGTTTTTAACTGACAAAATTTTAGAACGTTTAAATTTGAATTTGACCAACAGGAAAAGGACATACACTGTATGTCAGGAAAGAACTACAGATGTTAGTTAAGTCAACAATAACTGGTTACGATCGGGAGCAATGGTGACCAATAGGAGGCCCAAGCTTAGAGCCTGTGGGACTTCAGATGTGAATGATGAACTACGAGAAGCTCAACATGGAGCTGTGAGGAACTCCACATGTGGTTGATGAACCCAACATAGAACCTTGTGAAACTCCCTTTGTAGATAATTAACTATTAGTGTCTCAAACATTGAGCCAAGTGGAACTCCACATATAGATAATGAACTGTCACAGACCAAACACTGAGCCGTGTGGAACCTCATGTGTGGTTGGTGAAGTATAAGAGATTCAACATGGAGTCTGTATGGAATTCCACAAAATTTTAATGAACCACACGGAACCCGAACATAGAGCCTAGTGGAACTCCATATGTGGTTGGTAAACTGTAAGGAGCCGAACCATGAGTCTTTTTAAATCCCATTTGTAGAACCATAAAGGACTTTTTTTCTGAACACGCGGTACATCCGGCCTTTCTAACAGAGCTGCAACAGAGAACCAAGATTAAGGGGTAAGAAGGAGGAGCTGCTGAAACAGTTTGACGATCTTGAAGAATGAACTCTTTCAGCTCTGTGTGGCTAAAGTCACTGGAGGAACTGCTTTTAAACTCCCCAAGATCCGCATTGTCCGAAAATCCATCACCAGAAATCTAACTGTAATCAATCAGACACAGAAGGAGAACTTGAGGAAGTTCTACAAGAGCGAGAAGTACAAGCCTCTGAATCTAAGAAGACCAGAGCTTTGCGCCCCCGCCTCAACAAGCATGAAGAGAATCTGTGCACCAAGAAACAGTAGAGGAAAGACCTCCTTTACTCTATGCGCAAATTTGCTGTCAAAGCTTAACAGGGTGTTTTTGGTGACAAAATAAACTCTGCCTTGTGGAACTTCATATGCGATTGATAAACCATTCACTCTTCATGTAGATGATTAACCCAACACAGAACCTTGTGGAACATCTCATACTGACAGACACTTTTATCTCAACAATGAACCCCTACCACTTCCTGAGCACCACCATCTTCATCATAAGCAACAAATCCGTGTAGTCCCTCATTCATCCAGGAGTGATCCATAGTAGAAAAAGTTTCAAAAAAGTCTTCTGGACAGTTTAATTCTTGAACGAGACGTATTTCTATTTACTAGGCTTTTAGCATTTTTATAATAGGGTTCCTTTACTGGTCTGTGGCTACAATAGGAGCCATTCACGACCATCTTAGGTAACACAGACTCATTGGTCGAGCCCATCCTTACTATTTTTTTTACCTTTTACTCAGGTTAGTATAAATAGATCTAGTTTTCAGTCCATTTCATTCAGATTGAAAATGATTTCCGGATGGAAGTCGGAACGTCTCGTTCAAGAATTAAACTGTCCAGAAGACTTTTTTGAAACTTTTTCTACTTCATCATAAGCAGCACTTTCATCTCCTCCTAAATTGCCGGCCAGGATAATGACACAGTTCTACACCGCCATCATTGAGTCCGTCCTCACCTCCTTCATCACCGTGTGGTACGATGGAGTCACTGCCAGGGACAAGCAGAGACTACAGCGCATTGAGCGTTCCGCTGACAAGATGATTGGTCAAAGTCTCCTTCTCTCCAGGATCTGTACGACTCCAGGACGAGCAGGTCAGATAGCAGCTGATTCTTCTAACCCTCGCCACAGACTTTTTGAGCTGCTGCCTTCAGGCAGAAGGCTCGTTCAAGTTGGACCAAGACCACTCACAACAGGGACAGTTTTTTTCCCATCAGCCTGATGAACACTACCTGGCTTTTCTCAATAATCTAGACTTTTGGAAACTTTCACTCCTCTACACGTTGCTGCTACTTTATCATTCTCTTTGCACTACATTTTTTAAACTACATGCAGAGTGATTTTTATCTTATAGAATATTTTTACCATATTTTGATTCTATTTAACAGATTTTATGTTTGATGTCGCACACTACGCCGACACAATAGCAACAAATAGTTCTTGATGACGAGCTATTAGGGACCCAAACATAAAGTCTTGTGGGAATAAATTAGGATCTAAAGATAGAACCTTGAGGTCTCCATAAAGAAGCAAACCTTGTGAGATTATAAATGTTCATTCGTTCATCTTTTGAGCCATCCCCCCTAGCGGGGTCGCAGTGAGTGCCAGAATCTATCCCCGCTAATTCAAGGCGAGAAGTAGAATACACCCCAAACAGGTCGTCAGTCTGTCGCAGGGCCAAACACTCATTCATTCTTAGGGACAATTTTGTTGCGGTCAAACAACCTAACATGTATGTTTTTGTAGAGTAGGAGGAAACTGTAAGAAACCCAAACATACACGGAGAGAACATGCAAACTACACACAGAAAGGCTGGTGTTCCAAGCCTTGTCCGACCCGGTTTACAAACCCTGACCTTCTCACTGTGAGGCCACTGTGCCCACCGCACCAAAGCTGTACATTTATAATCAAAACATGACTGCCGACACTAAAAATACAGAAATCCTTTTTTTTCCAATAAACACTTTAACAATGAATAAAATAAACAGAAGCTGAATGTAAACATTGTCACAGTCTCTCTCAGGGCTGTGGGACAGATGAGCGAAAACTCTGTCATGAACAAAATTAATTTGATCTCATTTTGAAATGAAGTTCCCTCTGTTTCAGTGAGAAGCTGGATTCCTGATTCCCAGTTAATCTTGTCAAACAGGATGTATGGTTATCACTACGTATTGGATACACTGTGTATGTTAACGCAGACCAACAGCAAACCAAACCCTGTTTTTATGAGCATTACATTTTCATGACATTACCTCTGGGGGCGTGTCTACTTTGGGTGGAGAGTTTGATTGAGGTGTTGCTCCTGATTCAGGTGGTTGGCTCGTATCAGGATGCATGGCAGAATGAGGTTTATCACTTTGACATTCTTTGAGTTTTGAATCACAGTTTAGATTACGCGCATAGGTGAGCAGCATTTGAAGCAGTGTTTGTTTTCGTTGAGTATGTGTCATAGTTCCCTCGCCTACCACCAGAGGGAGCCCGGATGTTTCCTCATAACCCTGATTCAGGACACCTGAGTATGATTGGCCTGCTGCCTTTCATTCAGTGTCAGGTTAGCATCCCTTCCAGCCAGGTATTCCTGGCCTTTTCTTTACAGCATTAATGGACTCCTTCATTAAATAAGCATGTTTGTCGTCCTCCTCCATCTGGACCCTCATCGTGACAGCATGTTTTGCCTCTCTTGACCTGAAAGGCTCGACATGTGGCTAGGGGATATTTTTTCTTATGGAGGGGCAGATTCACGTTAGCGCTTCATCTTTAACATCACTCGTACCATTTGTGTTTACCTCTGTTTTGTTTACAGGGATTGCTGTTCTGTGGTTTGTCTGTTTGAAAGGCGCTCTCTCACTTTTGTTGACTGGCTGACTGTTACACTCAGCAAAACTCGGATCATTTCTCGCCTTGGCCTCCTCCTGTACAAACCTGGCAAAATACGAGAAGGGTAGAAACGTTACGTTATAACTTTGCCTGTATTTGGCGCCTACAGTAACCCCTTTTCCCTGAAAACTTGGAGAAAGCTTTTCAACTATGGGCTTGACAACAGGTGGGGTATCAACATAAGCGAGATCTGGGAGAACGGCTTTGCTTTTGACCGCCTGAAGATCAAGTAACAAATCTCCAAGCTGTCTGAGTTTTACATGATCTTTGTTTGTAAGGTGAGGGAAAGCGTTTTCAACTATTTCTAGTGTATCATTTCATTCTTTCTGTCTTTCCCAGGACACTTGGAGGGCGTTAGGGTTGGAGGCATGAGCAGCTCTGATACCTCTAATATGCTCTTAGGACTCCCATCCCAGCCACTTAATGAGGAGGCCTAAGTCCTCACTTTATGCGAGCCCAATCTCTTCAGTTACATTCAGGAAGGATGAACGCCATGCTCTGAAATCCTCTGACATTCCATCAAATTTGAAGAGACTTGTTGTTATTATTTCTCTGCTCACAAGAAATCTTTCAAAGTCAGTCATTCGGGGTGTGTCGTTGTCCAGCGAAAAATGGCTGCTTTCTATCTTTATATAGTTGTTCAGTGTGTTTGATGTTTTGTCGTCTATTGGCATGTTTCTGTGTCCAGGTGGAAGCAGAATGAGGTCCACGGGAGGAAATGGTTGACAGTTGAGCTTTAAATACGTATTACTATTAATAATTATCTTTAGGTTTGCACTAGAAAGAATCAGAATGAAGATTAGTCAGAGTAAAACAGAGTACATGTGTGTGAATGAGAGGGATCCAAATGGAAAAGTGAGGTTACAGAGAGAAGAGATAAAGAAGGTGGAAGATTTTACGTATCTAGAATCAACAGTCCAGAGCAATGGAGAGTGTGGAAAAGAGGTGAAGAAGCGTGTGCAGGCAGGCTGGAACGGGTGGAGAAAGGTATTAGGTGTGATGTGTGATAGAAGAGTTTAAGATAAAATGAAAGGGAAAGTGTACAAAACCATGGTGAGAGCGGCCATGCTGATTGGTCTAGAGACAGTGAGACTGAGGAAAAGACAGGAAGCAGAGATGAAGATGCTGAGGATCTCTCTGGGAGTGACCAGGATGGACAGGATCAGAGGAACAGCACATGTTAGAGGTTTTAAAGTCAGAGAGGTCAGACTGAGATGGTTTGGACATGTACAGAGGAGAGAGAGAGAGTACATCGGAAGAAGGATGCTGGATTTGGAACCACCTGGAAAGAGGACTAGAGGAAGACCAAAGGAAGATCATCCCAGCTGATTGGCCAGTTATCAACCTGAATAACATGTGCCCAATGAAAATATTCATCTTCTGTACAGCTTATCCCTGACGAGGTCACAAGAGGGTGCCGGAGCCTAGTTCAACTGATTACAGGCGAAACGCAGGGTATGACTTGAACAGGTTGGCCTGTCTGTCATGGGGGCATACACACAGACAACCATCCACACACACTCATTCCTAGAAACAATTTCACAGTGTGTAATCAACCTAACATGCACCCACATTTTGGCGGTTGGAAGGAAACCGAAAAACCTGGAGAAAACTCAGGCATACAAGAGAACATGCAAACTCCACACAGAGGGAGGGGACAGTGTTCCAAGGCTGGCCCCCTCACCAGGAGTCAAACCCCTGACTCTCTTGCTATGAGGCCACCGTTCCAACCTCTGCACCACCATGCAGCTCCAACCAAGATGACAAAATAAAATCTTTTCTATGGAGAATGACTGGTTACCATGACAATAGGAACGAAGTAGAAGCTGATGATTTTTTAATGTAAGTTTATGAGACTTTTCGGAGCCAGTAACCACTTCCTGTTTGTCACGGACTTGTGTCTACTTTCTACGTACAAACAGACTTTGAAATGGAACCCAGAGCTGACCGGCACAAAGCCTGATTTATTTCAGGTCAGTCGTTAATGTTGAACCAGAAGTCGGACACGAGAGCAGCTGCAGGAAACATCTGCTGGTGGACGTTGCTGGCTCGGCAGAAAAAACCACACAGTCACGCTGCTGCAAACCCGAGTCAGCAAAGATTCCCTGGACATGTCTGCAGCAGCAAAATCTTTAACCAGTCCACGAGCGTGGTCACACGTTCAGCAGTACGGTCACACATTCAGCAGTGTGGTCACACAGGAGCGTCCAGGTCTCATCATGAGCAGCAGAGAGGCTGGTTTAGATCACACACACTGTGTGTGATCTAAAACCTACGCTGCAGAGAGAGAGTTGTTTTTCTCACGTCTGAGGGTCAAATAAAACTTGTGGGAATGAGAAAAGCAGCTGGAGGGTACCTGGGGTTCGGTCTCAGGTTTCAGGACTCTCCCGTCACCCCACATGTCTGCCTGTGGTCAGATGGACGTTCCTCTTCCCACTTCCTCCTGCTGAATGTGTGACGCTGCATGAACTTTGCAGACATTTCTGACGGTCGTTGGTTGAAGAGGTGATGAAAATCACTTTTAGCCAGCATTCCACAAGCCAGACTGGCACCACATGGAGCCCCTAGATCAATTTCATTTCACTCCAGCAACTAGGTCAGGGATTGCTGGCGCTATCTTTCAATGGCAGTGATGGAAAAACTTTTTACCCAATCAGAGAAAAAAGATGACGGTGTGACATGAACATAACTGTCCGTCCACCATGTTTGTAGTTCTGTAGATCCACCATGCCCTACGGTCCGTGTTGGTTTTAAATTTCCCCAGATTGAAAATTTAAAGACAGTGTTTAGAAAATTTACACAGGAAAAGTTTGTTTTTACTCTGTTTTCTGGACGACACTGACTGTTTGGGTGCATTACACACGACCCGTCCGGTCCCGACCAAAATGGAATGATTGGTTCAATAGAAACAGCACCCGTCCACCGTAATGCAAGGAAACTTCAAAGCTGCGAGGTCAGACTGTTTCCATGGATCAGGTTAAATCCCACAGGCATCGGATCCGTCTGAGGGTCTCAAATCTGTATCTCCCACATCTTACAGACTGTTGTGTATCACATAAACCTCAAACATTCATTAATACAGTGTGAGCGGGCGGAGGGTCGGACCTACCTTTCCTTATAAAATAATCACAGTATTTATTCATTTGGTTTACTTGGACTTAATGTGACCCCTAAAATGAGTCAGACCCCCTGCTTTCAAATGTTTTTGATGTGTGAAAGACCCACCTGTCGTGGTCATGCTCCAGTTTCTCTAACCGGGCCAGTAATCTGTCAGAGTTCCCCCAGACAGTCAGAAAATACCTTGGTTTCAGTCCCATTTGTTCTACTTGGCTGCGTATTTGTTGGGATAGCCCGCTTTAAGCTGCATGATGAAATAAATACGACACAAAGGGGAGCAAAGAATGCCTGAGAGACAACAGGAAATTACTGTGGTGGCCGTTTCCATTCAGACAAACTCAGAATGTAATATCAGGAGAGTGGGCATTGGTCGCAGGCCGATGAGATGTCTGTCTGCTTAGCTAAAGGCTTTCTAAGAACCTGCAGAGCTCTGAACCCGCTCACCCCTCTGTGACCTGACCTACATCACACAGCCAGACCAGACCACGTTCAGCCAAGGAGGGCGAGTTCCATTCTTCTGGTTTCCTATGAGAAACTAAACCTTGCTGCTCCGATTGTAAGAGTTGCAAGCGAGTGCTGGTGTGAGAGGCAGGGTGCGCCCTGTACTCTAATATGCTTCCATCTGAGAGGAAACCAGAGTAGATGAAGAAAATCTATGCGTAAACCAGGAGAATGCGCAAACTCCACAGAGAAATGCAAGTGATTCAAACCTCATCCCACTTTGGGCTTAAACTCATGACTTCTTGCTGCGAGGCCACACAGTGCCAACCCCTGTACCACCATGCAGCCAGTATTCCATACGTCTAAATTAATTCATGAGAGCCCGACTGGTCAAGATTTTTTAAAACCAATCGATTCAGAGTGACGGGGAGTGGATGGGCGGGGGGTTAAATATTGGATTAAGTATCTCAGGGTCGTTTTCACAGTGTGGGAAGGATGTAGTGAGGGATCAACAGACGGATCGAACGCCGCCTCGATCCGTTGTGGTGAAAACAGAGCTAAGCCAAAAAGAAGAGCTCTGGATTTACTAGTCGATTTACCTTCCTACCGTCTCCATGGTAACTGAGATCTACGATCCTACCCTCACCATGGTAACCAGGATCTACGTTCCTACCCTCACCATGGTAACCAGGATCTACATTCCTACCCTCACCATGGTAACCAGGATCTACGTTCCTACCCTCACCATAGTAACCACGATCTATGTTCCTACCCTCACCATGGTAACCAGGATCTAGGTTCCTACCCTCACCATGGTAACCAGGATCTACATTCCTACCCTCACCATGGTAACCAGGATCTACGTTCCTACCCTCACCATAGTAACCACGATCTATGTTCCTACCCTCACCATGGTAACCAGGATCTAGGTTCCTACCCTCACCATGGTAACCAGGATCTACATTCCTACCCTCACCATGGTAACCACGATCTATGTTCCTACCCTCACCATGGTAACCAGGATCTAGGTTCCTACCCTCACCATGGTAACCAGGATCTACGTTCCTACCCTCACCATGGTAACCAGGATCTATGTTCCTACTCTCACCATGGTAACCAGGGCTATGTCCCTACCCTCATCATGGTAACCAGGATCTACGTTCCTACCCTCACCATAGTAACCAGGATCTATGTTCCTACCCTCACCATGATAACCAGGATCTATGTTCCTACCCTCACCATGGTTACCAGGATCTACGTTCCTACCCTCACCATGGTAACCAGGATCTAGGTTCCTACCCTCACCATGGTAACCAGGATCTACATTCCTACCCTCACCATGGTAACCAGGATCTATGTTCCTATCCTCACCATGGTAACCAGAATCTACGTTCCTACCCTCACAATGGTAACCAGGATCTATGTTCCTACCCTCACCATGGTAACCAGGGCTATGTTCCTACCCTCACCATGGTAACCAGGATCTACGTTCCTACCCTCACCATAGTAACCAGGATCTATGTTCCTACCCTCACCATGGTAACCAGGATCTATGTTCCTACCCTCACAATGGTAACCAGGATCTATGTTCCTACCCTCACCATGGTAACCAGGGCTATGTTCCTACCCTCACCATGGTAACCAGGATCTACGTTCCTACCCTCACCATAGTAACCAGGATCTATGTTCCTACCCTCACCATGATAACCAGGATCTATGTTCCTACCCTCACCATGGTAACCAGGATCTACGTTCCTACCCTCACCATGGTAACCAGAATCTACGTATGTAGATTCGGTAGGAACCAGGGCTATGTTCCTACCGTAGCCCTGGTTACAATGGTAACCAGGATCTATGTTCCTACCCTCACCATGGTAACCAGGGCTATGTTCCTACCCTCACCATGGTAACCAGGATCTACGTTCCTACCCTCACCATAGTAACCAGGATCTATGTTCCTACCCTCACCATGGTAACCAGGATCTAGGTTCCTACCCTCAACATGGTAACCAGGATCTACATTCCTACCCTCACCATGGTAACCAGGATCTATGTTCCTACCATCACCATGGTTCCCAGGATCTACGTTCCTACCCTCACCATGGTAACCAGGATCTATGTTCCTACCCTCACCATGGTAACCAGGATCTATGTTCCTACCCTCACCATGGTAACCAGAATCTACGTATGTTCCTACCCTCACCATCGTTACCAGGATCTACGTTCCTACCCTCACCATGGTAACCAGGATCTACGTTCCTACCCTCACCATGGTAACCAGCATCTATGTTCCTACCATCACCATGGTAACCAGGATTTACTTTCCTACCTTCACCATGGTAACCAGGTTCTAAGTTCCTACCCTCACCATGGTAACCGGGATCTACGTTCATACCCTCACCATGGTAACCAGGATTTACTTTCCTACCCTCACCATGGTAACCAGGATCTATGTTCCTACCCTCACCGTGGTAACCAGGATCTACGTTCATACCCTCACCATGGTAACCAGGATCTACGTACCTACCCTCACCATGGTAACCAGGATCTACGTTCCTTCCCTCACCATGGTAACCAGCATCTACGTTCCTACCCTCACCATGGTAACAAGTGTAGGTGGTGACCGAAAGAACGAGATCATGGATACAAGCAGCCGAAATGAGCTTCCTCTGCAGGGTGGCTGGGCTCTCACTCAGAGATAGAAGGAGAAGTTCTGCCATCCGGGAGGAGCTCAGAGTAGAGCCGTTGCCCCTCCTGTTCGAGAAAAGCCAGATGGGGCGGTTCGTGCATCTGGTTCGGATGCCTCTAAAACACCTCACTAATGAGGTGTTTCGGGCACGTCCTGCTGGAAAGAGACTCAGAGATGGACTCGAACCTCCTGTAGAGACTATGCCTCTCAGCTGGACAGGGAACACCTCAGGATCCCCCCAAGTGAGCTGGAGGATTCAGCCGGGGTGAGAGAAGCCTGGGCTGCCCATCTGAGGCTGTTGCCCCCGCGACCAGGCCCCGAATGGGCAGAAGACGATAGAATGGAGGGAATTCTCTCAAATCACTCAGTTTGAGTAACAGTGGGCACACACACTTTACTTAATAAATGAGACCCTCAGGTTTTAAGGAATTTGTGAAGATGAAGAAATAATAAGTAATTAAAGATTGATTTTACAAACATTTAAATTCAGGTTTGACTCGTTGGAGACCACTCTTTAGTTTCCAGAGAACTTCAACAGGATGGCTTTAAATCAGCAGCCGGCTGACTCGTGTGTTTAAACAGGAGCTCAGAAGCAACACGTCGACATGAACACACGAATGTATCATCCATTAAAACAACCTGGTAAAATAAACAGAAGCTTGTGGGAAGAAGATTTCTGTGAGCATTTATCAAGAAGGAAAAACAAAGCTGATCCAGTAAAGGTCTGTCCCCTCCTCACCCGTCAGATATGTACCGGGTTTGTCATGATGCCATGTAGCTGTGGTGCTAATTACAAGTTTCCTTTAATAACTGTTTTTAAATTAACACGTGCTTCACTCCAGGAACATGTCAGACTCCACTCCTTCTGGAGGAATCCGGTTCTTACTTCCTGTTTGCTGCTTGATGTAAAATATATTCACAATAAGGATAAAGGATCAATAACTTATTAAAAATCTGAAAGCCTCTGTTTTTATTCAAAAAATCAACATGAAGGTCTTAAACGACTGTTCCACCAAGCGGCTGATACAGCTCCACCCCACCCATCTTGGCACCACCTAGCAACTGCTCTGAAGCTCTTTGGAGCCCTCGATCAGACTGCTTGAAGCTACCAGAACTACCAACTTCCTCAGCAGGGGAAGGATGGCTCAGTGAGTAGGGTGACCGCACTGTGACCGACGGGTGGCCGGGTCAATCCACCCCCTGTAGTTCATGCTGAGGTGTCCTTGACTAAGACGCTGAACCCCTAATGTCTCCTGATGGTGGTTTCCAGCTTGCAGGTCAGCTTCCATCATCAGGTATGAATGTGTGTGAGATGTGAGCCACGATGGAAAGCACTATGAGTGCCAACGCAGGTAGAAAAGAGCAGGAGAAGTAGAAACATTTAATAAAGTAATCTGAATCTAATGAAACAACCTGCTCACATTAGAATGGGGTTGTGATAGAGAACAAAATCCTTGGCCAAGAACAACTGAGTGACACAGACATGAAGGAAGACATGAAGATAGTTGGTGTGACAGATGAAGATGCAGGAGATAGGGTTAGATGGAAGAAACTGACTTGCTGTGGCGCCCCCTGGAGGGAAATGCTGGAAGAAGAAGATTCTGAAACATACACATAAAGGACAGCACGGTGCCACAGTGGGTAGCACAGTGGCCTCATAGCAAGAAGGTCAGGGTTTGAGTCCCGAGTGGGGACAAGGCTTAGATCACTGGCCATCCTGTGTGGAGTTTGCATGTTCTCCCTGTGTATGTGTGGGTTTACTCGGGTACTAGTTGCCTCCCACTCTCCAAAAACATACACGTTAGGTTGAGTGGTCACGACATGATTGCCCCGAGGAATGAGTGTGTATGTCGATGGTTGTATGTGTGTGGCCCTGCGACAGACTGGCGACCTGTTCGGGGTGTACCCCGCCCCTCGCCTCAAATCAAATCCGGCATCCCCCGCAACTCCATAAGGGATAGACAGTCAAGAAGGTGACTGACTGAGGTTTACATAAAAATGATGCTTGGTCGTGTCCTGCGTTGTGACTGAGTGTGAGCAGAGCACGAGCACTAAACTCTGTCTGCTTTCATCAGGATGTGAATGGAATTGGGTTCGAACATCCAAACGCTGGACGTTAGTGATTCAAACATATGAATGAAATAAAAACAGAAAGACTTCAGGAATGTTTCAGATGTTTGAAAAAAGGTAGAAACTTTTAAAAAAAATCACCTGAAACGAGCAAAATCTGGTTGGTCTGAGTGACCATAGGAACCCCGTTCGAGGCCCCCGCCGGCAGCTGGAAGCCATATGTAGGAGGATGCCCCACTGGAGGCAGAACGGGGGGCAGGAAGTGGAGCTCCTGGCTGCTGATTGGATGAACGGAGCCATAGACTGATTCATGTCTGGCCATAAAGAAAAGGAAACACATCATCTGCGTGCCGGGAACGGCCCCACGCTCCTACATGAAAAATGTTAAATGAGAGTTTTGTTTAACGTTGCAGGGAGAGGGGTGGTCTGGAGGAGCTGCATGCTGATTGGGGGAAATCTTCATCCACCTACTTTGTAAATGTAGATGAAGTGGCCGTTAGAGCGGGCCCCCACCAAGACGACTCTAATCCAGATTAAACAAGGTAAAAAAACCCATCTGCATGGTCTGATGTGATTTCTGATCTTCTCCAGAAGTGGAACCAGAGACATCAGTTCACAGAGGAGCCAAACGAGCACGGATCATAAAATTAAACCTGGCCAAAAGTTTAACAAATAAATCCCACAGAAAGCAGTGATTGGTCGTTTGTGGTTTTAAAAGCAGGTCAAAGTAAAACCTAAATTTATTAAATTTACCAAAAAAATCAAACATAAAACAAGTTGGATCAATGTTGCCTGTTAATTCAGTGTGTATGTTTCCAAACACACACACTCCTCTGAATCTAGACACTGTGTGTGTGTGTGTGTGTGTGTGTGTGTGTGTGTGTGTTCTGGGGCGGTGTGTGATGGATGTTGTGTTTAATGCCCTCAGGAAAGTCCAGCGCTCCCAGATGTAGTTTCATCATGTGATTCCTGTTCTTAATGCACGGAGTTTTAAAAGTTTCTTTAACTCTGAAAATGCCTGTTCTTACCCTCACCATGGTAACTAGGATATACGTTCTACCCTCACCATGGTAACCAGGATCTACGTTCTACCCTCACCATGGTAACCAGGATCTGCGTTCTTACCCTCACCGTTGTAACCAGGATCTACGTTCCTACCCTCACCATGGTAACCAGGATCTACGTTCTACCCTCACCATGGTAACTAGGATATACGTTCTACCCTCACCATGGTAACCAGGATCTACGTTCTACCCTCACCATGGTAACCAGGATCTGCGTTCTTACCCTCACCGTTGTAACCAGGATCTACGTTCCTACCCTCACCATGGTAACCAGGATCTACGTTCTACCCTCACCATGGTAACCAGGATCTACGTTCCTACCCTCACCATGGCAACCAGGATCTACGTTTCTACCCTCACCGTGGTAACCAGGATCTACGTTCGTATCCTCACCATGGCAACCAGGATCTACGTTTCTACCCTCACCATGGTAACCAGGATCTACATTCCTACCCTCACCGTAGTAACCAGGATCTACGTTCCTACCGTCAACATGGTAACCAGGATCTACATTCCTACCTTCACCATGGTAACCAGGATCTACGTTCTTACCCTGACCATGGTAACCAGGATCTACGTTCCTACCCTCACCATGGTAACCAGGATCTACGTTCCTACCCTCACCATGGTAACCAGGATCTACGTTCCTACCGTCACCATGGTAACCAGGATCTACATTCCTACCCTCACCATGGTAACCAGGATCCACGTTCCTATCCTCACCATGGCAACCAGGATCTACGTTCCTACCCTCACCATGGTAACTAGGATATACGTTCTACCCTCACCATGGTAACCAGGATCTACGTTCTACCCTCACCATGGTAACCAGGATCTGCGTTCTTACCCTCACCGTTGTAACCAGGATCTACGTTCCTACCCTCACCATGGTAACCAGGATCTACGTTCTACCCTCACCATGGTAACCAGGATCTACGTTCCTACCCTCACCATGGCAACCAGGATCTACGTTTCTACCCTCACCGTGGTAACCAGGATCTACGTTTCTACCCTCACCATGGTAACCAGGATCTACATTCCTACCTTCACCATGGTAACCAGGATCTACGTTCCTACCCTCATCATGGTAACCAGGATCTACGTTCCTACCCTCACCATGGTAACCAGGATCTACGTTCCTACCGTCACCATGGTAACCAGGATCTACATTCCTACCCTCACCATGGTAACCAGGATCTACGTTCTTACCCTCACCATGGTAACCAGGATCCACGTTTCTACCCTCACCATGGTAACCAGGATCTACGTTCCTGCCCTCATCATGGTAACCAGGATCTACTTTCCTATCCTCACCATGGTGACCAGGATCTACAATCCTACCCTCACCATGGTATCCAGGAACTACGTACCTACCCTAACCGTGGTAACCAGGATCTACGTTCCTACCCTCACCATGGTAACCAGGATCTACGTTCCTACCCTAACCGTGGTATCCAGGATCTACGTTCCTACCCTCACCATGGTAACCAGGATCTACGTTCCTACCCTCACCATGGTAACCAGGATCTACATTCCTATCCTCACCATGGTAACCAGGATCTATCTTCCTACCCTCACCATGGTAACCAGGATCTACGTTCCTACCCTCACCATGGTAACCAGGATCTACGTTCCTACCTTCACCATGGTAACCAGGATCTACGTTCCTACCCTCACCATGGTAACCAGGATCTACGTTCCTACCTTCACCATGGTAACCAGGATCTACGTTCCTACCCTCACCATGGTAACCAGGATCTATGTTCCTACCCTCACCATGGTAACCAGGATCTACGTTCCTATCCTCACCATGGTAACCAGGATCTACGTTCCTATCCTCACCATGGTAACCAGGATCTACGTTCCTACCCTCACCATGGTAACCAGCAGTGCGTGGTGACTGAAAGAATGAGATCACGAATAAAAGCGGCCAAAATGATCTTCCTCTACAGGGTGGGTATGCATTCTGGGTGGAGCTTGGATTAGAGCTGTTGCTTCTCTGAGTTGAGAGAAGCCAGATAGGGTAGTTCGAGCCTCCTGCTAGGATGAGTGGCAGTGCACCTCACGCGTTCCAGGTGAGGTGTGTTGGGCACGTCCCACCAAGAGGAGACCCATAGGCAGACCCCCCTATGTCTCACAGCTGGCCAGGAAACACCTCGGGATGCTCCTGGGTGAGCTGGAGAACCCTGAGGGTGACGAAGCCTGGGCTTCCAGTCTGAGGCTGTTGCCCCTGCGGCCCGGCCACTGATAATCAGAAGATAATGGAATGCAAATGGAAGTAAAATGTGTTTATTCAGTGTTTGTTATCAAATATTTCAGATCCGAGTTAATAAATGACCATATTTATCTAAATATCCTACCAGATAAGATCCTTCCACAGAAGCCCCGCCCACTCTCGTGTTGCACATGCTTATACATTTAGAAAATCTCTAAGATTAAAGGAAATAATGTTTAATTTTTAACAATAAACTTGTTAAACTGTTTTTTTTCTGAATAATCTTTGCTTCTGACTGACTTTTATCTCTCCAACCTTCACCTTCACTCTGATGTCGGTACACATCTGGAGTTAAACATTAACGCCCACGTGCTCCAACTTCATCCAGCCAGCTACACCATTTAACCCAAAACGTGAGGTGTTTGTGGAGGTGGGCGGTGGTGGGGAGGGCACGGGTCAGTGGGATCGGGCCAGGTAACTCATGTGACCACTTGCTCGTTCCATTATCACACCATGACGTTTGTGACTGGAAAACAAGGCATCGGGTTAATGAGTGACCTGGTTTCACGGACACTTATGGGGTCACATCTCTTCATGGTTGGCTGAGAAAACAAAGTGTGTGGCACGCTGAGTCGGCAGTAACACCTTCCTCCTTTAAACTTTGACCAGTTTCACAGCTTTCTAACCCTAAACCTGAGTCAGTTTTACACCTGAAGATAAACCATTGGCTTCAAGTCAAACTATTCGCCAATGACGATTTGTTATTCAGCAAACAGCCCGAACTCGCCCGGGTCCAAAGGTTTCCAGCGTCTCCATCATTTGGTGACAAGCGGAGCAGCTTTGATGGCAGAAAGCCCGTGAATATTACCATCTGGTGTTCCCACAGGGAGGGACGTAGGAACAGATGTGAAGACCGCTACACTGACACGTGAGCCGAACGTCGGATCGAACGCTCCCCACCCACACACAACTCAACATCTGATTGGCTGCTTGGACTTCACAGATTTCTACTTAGTCAGGAAATTTTCAGAACAATTTGTTCCGATCCTGCTGTGTTTGTGTGGGCGGGTTCATGAGGAATAAGTCCAGCACACCTTCAGCTTGCAGAGGCACAACAAAATAACGCAGCGGTGGGAAAAGTTTTTGATTCTTGGGTCACAAAGGGTCCAATCAGGGGACCAAAGGACCAAACCCAGAGCAGACACATGGTGTGGAGCACCAAATAATCTTAAAGGGAAAAAAAAATAAATCAGATAAATAAAATACACAAGCTTCATTTTAAAAGTGGTTAATTAAAAACAAAATATTTTCCATCTACATTTGGATTTTTTCACTTGACTGATTTTACGATGAACGATTTGTCCATTTTCTATTGAGATGATCTGTGATCATTCTGGGTAATAAAAACAAGGTGAGTTAAAATGAAAACGTGACCAAATGGGGCCAAAATGCCACTCGGGCCATAGTTTGACGGCCGCTGATACTGGGCGGGGCTACAGGATAAAACATAGAGAAGACTTACACACGCATCGTATCGTCATCTAAACTGGTTCAGCTCTGTTAAACCGGACACCGTAGCACAAATCTACCCGAGATCTGTTGTCAGTAGAGTCAGCGTGAGGCTGAGCCTCCTTTATAAAGTGTGTTTATTCTAAATAACAAGCGAAAGCCAAATTATTCAAATAAAAAGGTGTGGAAGAGCGTGGACATTAACTCTAAACAAAGTCAGAAGCTGCCAAAGTTTTAACAGGTTTTGACAAGTTTTAATCTCAACGGCCATCCCAATGTGATACCTGGGGTTCCGGTGGTCTCCCATCCAAGTACTGCCCAGGCCCAGCCTCCTTAGCTTCTGAGGTCTGACGGGATCAGTCATTGACGGGCTGGTATGGCCACATCAGGTTGGTATGACCACATTTAACGCCCCTTTCGGGCAGGAGTATGAGTTTTTTTTTATGCACCAAGTTCTCAGGCCGTCCCTGCGTCCGTCTGTCTGTGCTTTCATAACACTTTTGTCAACTTAATAATTCCCAAACCATTGAAGGGATTTTTAATGAAACTGCTCACAGTTACTCAGTACCAGCTATAGATGAACTGTTTAGGTTTTCAGGGTAATTCAAATAAAAGTCAAAGTTACAAAATCTAAAAAGTTTTCATACATCTTCAAACACTCTTTGCTGAAATGAGCTTCCTCAGCAGGGTGGCTGGGCTCTCACTCAGAGATCGGGTGAGGAGCTCTGCCATCCAGGAGGAGCTCGGTGTCGAGCGCTCCTCTTCCAGGTCGAGAGGAGCCAGATGGGGTGGTTTGGGGATCTGGTCAGGATGCCCCCCTGAGCGCCTCGCTGGTGAGGTGTTTCGGGTTGTCCCACTGGGAGGAGACTCAGAGGTAGACCCCGGACCCGCTGGAGAGACTACGTATGTCTCACAGCTGGCCGGGGAATGACTCGGGATCCCTCTGGGTGAGCTGGAGGATGCAGCCGGGGTGACTGAAGCCTGGGCTTCCCGTCTGAGGCTGTTGCCCCCGCAACGCAACCCCGGATAAGCGGAAGACAACGGAACCAAAAATCTGCAGACCAGTTTTCACAGCCTGATTTTCTGGTCATTTCAAGCTTTCCGGCTGCGGTATGTTGTTTCAAACTGTGGGGCCGCAGATTGCTATCTACAGGGTTGCACATGGCCGGGGCGCGGGTTAAACCCCCCTGAGTCTGTGCAGAGTGTTTGTATGTTTAACTTTTTGCCAACAGAAGTTTCTTCTTGTGTCGAGTAACGTATGAAAACCTTGTGATCACACACGTCTTATTATCTCCACCAGCATGTGAGAGTATAAGAACACATGCAGCCTGTTGCAACATGCTGTGGTATGCTGGTGGGTTCAACTCCCTCACATCTTTCTCAATGTCTACCTCCTACATTTAACCCCTCGGGCTCTTATCAAGCACTAAAACCAGACCCTTCTCTGTTTGTAATTAAGTTAAACAGCTTAAAAAAATCTGCTTTTGAGTCAAACTTTTTTCTTAATCGTCAGCAGGATTTTTTTAAATGAAACTTTTCTAAACGCAGGATTAATTATTGGTGCGTTAATGTGAGAAGACGAGGCCACACGTATCCGACAGGAAACACAACCTCCAGATATAAATACTTAAATAAGAAAACAAGTCTAATCTTAGCAGCTCACGGCAGCGTGTTAGAGCGACAGAAACATGACGGGTGGTTAAGGAGAGGAAGGAAACTTCACACAACCTGATTGATCAGCACAGTTCCCCCTCACCACAACAGAAACAGGAAAGACTTCTCACTACAGTACAAAATAACTGGGACTGGTACGGCATGTGTATTCATACCAGATCATTTCGATATGACGTGCTCGATTCTAATGTTTCTAAATTTGTGTGTGTTTACAATCCGTCACGTTGTGCACCACCACCAGGAAGGTGTCCAATACAATATATACATTATTCATCCCCCAGAGGGGCAGTTCAAGTCTAAAAAAATAACAAACAAAAAGTACATCTCTATCAAGGGGACCAGGGAGCTCCTGTAGCTCCATCCTGACGGCTGCTGGGACGAATGACTTCCTGAATCTCTCAGCTGTGCAGCACAGGGAACAGAGCCTTCCACTGTAGATCGTAGAAGCTCGCATGAGAATATTTTGTGAAAGAATTTAAATCAGCTACTGAATTTAGAGACTGAGAGCAGGGACGTCCTAATCTGGGAGGTTAGGGTTGGCATCTGGTACTAGCTAGCAGCTCTGTCTATGAGAGTAAGCTTTAGCAGCATTTATTTTTGTTATTTTTTTTGCCCTCAATGTGAAAATTCCTCTGCTGCATTGCACAGCAGCAGGCTGCCAGGACGGTGCACTCAGTGGTTAGAGCATTCACTCGCGGACCGGAAGTCAACCGGAAGTTTGCGGGTTTGCATCCCACTGAGAGCACGTCTAGTGTCCTTGAAGAAGACACCTAACCCCCGTTTCTCCCATCATTGGTGCCGTTGTGGCAGCCTGCTGCGGTGTAGGAGTGCAGCACACAAAATTTCCCTGGTGATGGACGAATAGAGTGAGTAAAAAAAAAAACAAAAGGTGGGAAAAATGGGGGGTCAGGTGTCTTCCCCTAGAACACCTAGGCATGAACTCAGAGGAATTGGACCCGGTGAACTTCCGGACCAAGGGTGAACATTCTACCACTGAGCTATCGCCCTTCCCATAGTGACTTTACAAATTTTTCCACAGGTGATCAATAACATATCTGGAGACGATTAATCTACATTCAAAGGACCGGATATGGTCCACGAGCCTTATGTTTGACATCGCTGTTCTACCTCATCATGAACTCTCACACATCTTAATCTGAACGAGTGTTTTTACTCAGTTTATTGTACAAAGTTCTGAAAACAAACTAGGTAATGTTTGTGAGCAGAAATAAGAACCAGGAGATGAAGTCAGACCTGCTGCTGCTTTCCAGCTTGTTACTCGATTACAAACATACACGCTGCAAACTGGAATGTACTTCCTGTTTATGACCGTGCACCAAAATCCAGAGCCTCTAATTAGCAGGGTTAATCAGGTTCTTTCATCACAGCGTTCAGATTTATGGTTTATTTCAGGTGATGTTCAAGGTTCAACTTCTAAACGCTGCTAGAAAGCCAGCACATGGACTTCTTAAAGGGGAAGTATCACCAGTCACAACGTCTCACTAACACCCCGTCTTTTGTTATTCAGACATACAGCAGATGCAAAGCGTCTGTTTTTCCTTTTTTTGAAAGATATTTGATGACTTTAAGTATGTCTGAGTGTAAATTTGAAGGAACTATTTTAATAACATGAAAACAACCACAAAATCTTCCCATCTTTGAAGGTGACTGTGTCGACTGGTTTCCCCACATTCTTCTCTTTTCAAAATAAGGGTCATAAAAACATCACTCTCTTAAACCTTGCTCTCCTTGGTGGCTCGTTGAATAGAGGGAAGGATGGCTCAGTGGGTAGGGTGACCGTTCTGTAACCAGAGGGTCGCTGGTTTGAACCCTCGCCCAGAGTTCAAACTGAGGTGCAAGACACTGAAACCCCAATTTCTACGCATGATGGTTTCCAGCTTCGTACATGTCAGCTTCCACCATCAGGTACGTGAATGTGATGTAAAGACCTTTGAGAACCAACACAGGTAGAAAAGAGCTGTAGAAGTAGAATCCGTTTGATTGAAAAGGTAACCCCTCTTTCACAGATCAACTCACTTGTAACACCCAGAGGTGTGAGCTGATTGGATCACACTCACTTCTCTTACAACTGAACATACTTGGGATCAAATTGAGCCCCAATGAGCACTAATGTGTGAGTTACGTCTTCAGGATGTTGAAAAATAACATAAAAATTTGATGCCATCAAATTTTTTTTTCCCTCAGCAGGGAAATTTGTGCGCTGCATCACACCGCAGCAGGCTGCCACGATGGCGCCAATGGTGGGAGAACACGGGCTTACGTGTCTTCTCCAAGGACCCTAGACGTGAACTCAGTGGAAATCGAATCCACAAACTTCCAGCCCGCTAGGGAACGCTCTACCACTGAGCCACCGTCTCCCCCCAAGGAAGTCATTAAATATGAAGCGGAAACAAAACAAATGAAACTGTTTTTCAAAATCCATCTCATGCTTCCGATCAGAATGTAGAGACATTAAGCACTCTGCATGTGCTTAACTTACAGCAGGAGTGTCCGACCTTTTTGTCCCAAGATCTACTTTTCAAATATCAAACCTCCTGAGATCTGCCAGTACGGCACTACCATCGCAAACCCCCGGAAATTGTTTCCAACCAGCCTCTCTCTCTCTCTCTCAAACACACACACAGACTTTTTCCACGTGCACGCAGCGCTTTGGAAGGGAATAGCGGCCACAACAACAACAGGTGCTGCACATTGATTTCAGGCTTAACACAATTTCACGTCACAGACTCGAAAATTCTTCAAAAACACTAGAAAAAAATGCCAGATTAGCGCTTTTCTGGGGGGGGGGGGGGGGGGGGGGGGGACGAAGCAACTAGAGGGTCTGAATACTTGCTAAGTATACCGTCAAAGTCTCTGAGTTTGAAACACTGACTTCATTTAATTTTTTTTCCCAACACACCTGGCAGTCAACTTGGAACCAGACCACGGGCTACCGGTAGACTGCGATTGACCGGTTGGAGACCCCTACATACCCAATCTCCCAAACCACAGAAGGGATTTTAATAAAACTGTCCACAGTTACTCAATACCAAGCAAAATGAACTTAAGAAATTACCTAAAAAGTTCTTTCTACTAATAACAGCAACTAAAAAAGTGTTAAAAAAAAAGTCCCAACCTTATTAGTCCCAAAATGGGTGCATTACTTTGGCGGTATTGCACCGCATTAGGCAGCCACAATGGCACAAATGGTAGAAGCAACAAAGGGGTTTATGTGGCTTCTCCAGTGACACCTAGAGCTCAGTGGCATTCAAACCAGCTACTTCCGGTCCAAGGACAAACATTCTACCACCGAGCCAATGTCTCCCCTAACCTCTCACATACGTCTGCTTAGATCTCAAACATTCATTCTGAATAAAGTCTAAAAAGAATTTTGTTTCAACTTTTTGTGGATCAAACTGTTTAAATTCATTCCAAAAAGAAAAGGGTTAAATCTGTGTTTCTAGAACATTTTATTTACACTATAAAATTTATTACAAACAGATTCCAGGAGGCAAGAAAGCAACCACACACGCACGCATGCACACACGCACTCACACAACAGCAGAGAAGCAACGATTCACTTTGGAGGTCTGACAAACATTGGAATGTTGAAAAAATACTCCCCTGATTCAGGGGCGGTTCCAGGGGGGCAGCACATCCACCCCTCCCCCATTTGGGTCCACCAAAAAAAGAAAAAGAAGAAAGGAAAGGTGACTAGTCAAGCTATCCCCTTGCAGGGCCAGCGATTGGGCACCAAAATACAGGAAAGTTACTCTTATTTTTCAAAACGTTCTGGGGGAATGCCTTTAGCACCCCAACTGGCTTTGCCTATGACCTCCCGCCCCCCTCTTTAGAAAACCCTTGATTCGCCCTGTGATTAGCTTTTGACTTTCCTGTAGCAGGACAGCAGCTGCTCTTCTGAACTGCTTGTACCTCATAGGGTCACATGGGGTGCCGGAGCCTATCCCAGCCAATTTCAGGTCAAAAATAGGATACCCCGAACAGGTCACCAACCTGTTGCGGGGCCACACACACAGAGAACCATACATACAAACATTGTGTCCTACAGGCAGTTTCATAACAGCCAATCAACCGAACATGAGCAGAAATTCTTTGTTGACATCTTGACCGAAGCGTTCTTCTGTGGGTTTCATCGGAAGGAAGGAGGAGGAATTCAACCCTCTTACAACAAGTGGAGGAAATATTTTGCCCGGCGTACACACCGAGTATACGACACGTAAAAACCTCTTTAAGTAGCTTCAAGCATTTTAAGCTTCATTTATCACACCAGCAAAAAATCTCATCATCTTGATCTCCATCCAGCCCCCAACCTCCAATAGAACCCCAAATATGGATCATATGCATGTATTTCTTACTATACGCTACCGTGTTTTGTTTTCTGAACACTTATTTGTAATATGGTCGGAGGCTTCCGAACTTGGAGTCAGAAATTTGACTGAGCCTATCCCGGCGGATTTCAGGCGGGAGGCAGGGTACACCCTGAACAGGTCGCGAGTCTGTTGTGGGGCCACACACTCACTCATTCCTAGGCGTAATTTCACAGCAGCCAATCAACCTAACGTTGTCACACATACATGGGGAGAACATGCAAACAACACACAGCCTCGTCCACACTCCTGGACTCAAACCCTGTGTTTCTTAAAACTTTCTTTTAAGCATTTGAATCTTCAAAGACCGGGTTTTTATCAAAAATTTCTGTTTTAAATCCAGACTTGTACGTGTCGGGTTTGACTCGGTTGACCTTTTCAGAGCCCCTAAACTAGAACCAGTCATCCTGCATGCTTCACCACATCACCCGTCGGTGACGGTAGAGAAAATCCTCAAAATAATCTTTTCAGGAAGTTTGGATTAAAATAAACAACCTGCTCATTAAAGACAAAGAAAACCTAAGGTGGGCAGAGGAAGAGCGTCTGGGCCGGAGTGGAGTGTTCTCTAACCCGCATGCTTTCCAGGAAGCAGCCAGAAATCTGCTCGTATAGATTTACTTCACATCCTGAGAAACATTGACGTGAGCGTGAGACGACAGAGTTTAGAGGACAAAATAAACCCCTGTAGTTCTTAAAAGACAGGCTTGATGAGGAAGTAGAGATGGACGGACAGCCCTCTGACACCAGACAAACGCAGACTACCGTCTTTGTTTTCAAGTAAAAATAAGAAGAATTTAAACAAAAACAAAGTTGAAAAATCTTTCCACAAACATCTTGATTAAAAAACATTTTTGTAACGTCCAAAAACTAGAAGCTTTCGGTAAAAAAAAACTTCAATGTTTCGAACCGGAAGTCATGATGGAAAATGTCAAAAAGCAGCCGTGAAGCAACGTGGCGTCGCTATGGAAACAGACTTTGGAACGGTCGTTAGAGCGTACACCTCTCAACTTAAAACTTTCATCTGAGTTTTGGGGGATGGCTCGTGGCGTGGGTGAAAGTAGAAGCTGAAAAACTGGATCATTCATAAAGAAAGTGTGAAGAATTTGTTTGGTTTTGACAGAATTCTGAGTTTTAATTCTGAGTTTGTGGCTGTTTTTTTTAAGGTCTTTCAGATCTGTTTCAGACCTGAAACAGATCTACATTATTGGGACAAGATTTGCACAAACACAACTAGTGATACCAAACAAAAGTGAGGTGGTGTTCCCCAAAGCTCCATACTGGGCCCTAAATAAATTCTACATTACTACATCTATGTGTTGGGTCTTCTTACATTCAGCATCCATGTAGTTTCCCCCAAGTCCCCATAGCGCCCATAAAGCTTCAGAATCTACATGTGGTGTACCCTCAGACTACGGAAGGACTTCATGTTGTTCAGCATCGGGATACGGTGTTCCATGAAGCTCCCTCTTGAGCCCCTAAATCCTCAGGGTGGTCATGTGGTGTTCTAAAAGTACCATGATGGGACTCCCTTCTACATATGGTGTTCCTCAAAACTCCATGCTGGGTCCCTAAATCTTTAATAATTTCTTGTGACCTCTCTCCGTCACCGTGCTGACCCTTCTAACATTTAGCATCAACATGCGGGATCCCCCAAAATCCTGAGCAGGGCCCCTAATTAATCAGCATCTACATATGGTGTTCCTCAAGGCTTCATACTTGGTTCCTTAATTTTCTATATCTTTATGTCATGTTCCCCGAAGTATAATGCTGGGTTCCGAATTAATCAGCATCTACATGTGGTGTTCCTCAAAGCTCCATGCCCCCTAAATCTTTAAAACCTTTATGTGGTGTTCTTCAAGGTACCATGGTGGGCAGCTTATTGGTCAATGTCTTTATGTGGTGTACCCCAGGGTACACTGCTGGGCCTTCTATCATCTACCATTTTTGTTTGGGGTTCCTCAATTCTCGCTGCTGGGCTCCTAACGCTTGGGAATCTACGTGTCATGTTTCTTAAAACCTCTTGTTATAAGTTATTTGTTATGTTTCTAACTTAATAATCGAGAAGCCCCAAAATTTTATCGCCTTAGTGCAATTAAAATAAAAGCTTCTTGCATCTTATTGTTTAGCGTCTAACTGTGGCGTTCCCCAAGGTCAAGTGTTGGGCCTTCACTTATTCCTAAGCCTCCATATAAAATGTCTTCCCCTTTAGTATTTAAATTTGGTGTCTCTCAGGGCCGGAGAGACACCGGGCTTCATTTCAATCAGCATCCACAGGTCTAGTATCTCAGTCAGCCAATAGACATGGCGTTCATCAAGGCTTCGTGAATGTTCTGCATCGACTTGCTGTGTTAAATGAATTTATTAAGGATCTACATGTGAAGAACATGTTAAGACCTGACGCTGGAGATATCCAACATCAACTGTTCTTCTTCTTCCGGCATTTCCCTTCAGGGGGCGCCACAGCAAGTCAGTTTCTTCCATCTAACCCTATCTGCTGCATCTTCTTCAGTCACACCAACTATCTTCATGTTTTCCTTCACTGTATCCATGAACCTCCTCTTTGGTCTTCCTCTATGCCTCTTTCCTGGTGGTTCCAAACTCAGCATCCTTCTTCCGATGTTCGAGCTATTGTTCAGTCAGGAGTTGAGTTGAACGCAATTCATTTTTAAGGAGGAAGGTTGGCTCTGAATAGGGTGACCGCCCGGTAACCAAGGGGTTGCTGGTTTGGGTTCGAGCTCCTGACCGAAGTTCATGCCAATGTGTCCTTAAGCAAGACAATGAACCCCCAATGTCTCCTGATGGTGGCTTCCACCTTACTTGGCAGCTTCCACCATCAGGTATGAATGAGTGTGTGGATGGGTGAATGTGAGTTACGCTGTAGAGCGCCTTGAGTGCCAACGCAGGTGGAAAAGCGTTACAAAAGTAGAGTCCATTTACCATTTTCATTTCAGTGCACGTTTAGATGTACCCCTCTGTGAAACATCTAACTGTTAAACACTCAAATGTGCAATGGGCATTAGCCTACACATGGGTCCAAATCCAGTCCTCGAGGGCCGGTGTCCTGAAGATTTTCCATGTGTTCTTCCATCTTCACACCTGATCCAGTTAATTGAGTCTTTGTGCCAAATTTTATTGGTTGTTGATTTTACTTTCTGTGCATCAGCTGGATTTAACCAGGAACACAATAAAAACCTTCAGGACACCAGCCCTCAAGGAATGACTTTGGACACCCCTGGCCTGGCTAATCACAGGAAGGGCATCCGACGTAAAACTATGCCAAATAAAAATATGCAAGTCCGTTCCGTTCCGATCATCTTCCGCTTGTTCCGGGGTCGGGTCGCGGGGGCAACAGCCTCAAACGGGCAGCTCAGGCCTCTCTCTCCCCGGCTGCATCCTCTAGCTCACCTGGAAGGATCCCAAGTCGTTCCCCGGCCAGCTGTGAGACATAGTCTCTCCAGCGGGTCCGGGGTCTGCCCTTTGGTCTCCTCCCGGTGGGACGTGCCCGAAAAAACCTCGCCTGCGAGGTGTTCAGAGGGCATCCTGACCAGATGCCTGAACCACCCCATATGGCTCCTCTCGACCTGGAGGAGGAGCGGCTCGACAGCGAGCTCCTCCCGGATGGCAGAGCTCCTCACCCGATCTCTGAGTGAGAGGCCAGCCACCCTGCGGAGGAAGCTCATTTCGGCCGCTTGTACCTGCGATCTCATTCTTTCGGTCACCACCCACAGCTGGTTACCATGGTCAGGGTAGGAATGTAGATCCTGGTTACCATGGTGAGGGTAGGAACGTAGATCCTGGTTACCATGGTGAGGGTTGGAACGTAGATGGACTTGTAAATCGAGAGCTTTGCTTTTCGGCTCAGCTCTCTCTTTACCATGACGGACCGATGCAGCGTCCTAGTTATTACTGATCGGATCCTCGGCTGCATAGGCTAGCTCTAGGGACGTGGAATATGCAAGTCAATAAAAGAAATTCAACATCATCTGTTGACGTTTGGTTTAAAACAAACTTCCATCATGAGACAAAAACCCACTCATTCAATGTTTGCTTATGTCCACAGGATTTACTCTGGATTGAATTCAGGGTCCAAAAATCAATACGTGACATAAATCACATCCGTTCACGTGAAGTAAAAACAACTGGTTGTTTTTATTCTTAATGCAAAGATTCAACCAGATTTAAAATGTTGAGAACAAAGAAAAAAAAATGGAAAAATACATTAAAAAACCTTCAAAGAGACGACAGTTAAACCATGTTCATGAACACGTGTGTCACGTTTCGGTTCCTGATTAAGTTTGACTTTTTTCACTCAGAAATCTATTTAAAACATTTCTTTGGATCCACAGGATTATTGTTAAAATCAAATCGCCTCGTACAACAAACATCTTTCACCCTGCATCTGCTGGACTTCTGCATGGAGTAAAACTCGCTTCCAGATGTTGACATCTTGACTAAAATATGCTGTTAACCCTTAAAAGCCTGAATCAAAATGAATGTAAAAGTGTGTTTTTTACTGTTTTAAAAGGTAATAAAACACATTTTTATCATTAATTCAATCTAAATTATTTTGATTTTAATAAATGAAGAATAAAAACTTGCTCCAGATGATGAAAGATTTGTGCAGAAATATGCAGTAAATCTTTCACAATCAGATTTAGAAACGAATGTGGGGTTTTTTGGGCTCAGACGGTGACATTAAGCAGTTATAACTGTTTTTTGTTTTTTTTACATTGATGGGACTTTTTTTTTTATTTTTGCAGCGTGCAGTAGATCAGGTTTCTTGCTGACAGTCTGAAAGTAAAACAGCCCTGCAGACCAGATCCAGCTCTCAGTACTCACATGTCTTGAACTGAAGGTCCTCATCCTTGTCAGAGCCAAACTCCCTGAGCAGGGAAAGGAAAAGGATCCCAAAAGAGTTCTGGATCCCAAAGACAGATCCATTGCACCACATAGAGGCTAACATGACCACCCATCCCCAGCCACCCTCTGGGTGTACAAACTCCTCTTCTTGCTTCTCCAGAAGCCTCTCTGGGACACTGCTGGACTCTGGGATGTCCCTCTTCTTCTCTGCAGGGATCTCTTCGGGGACTTGTAGATCTCCTTCTTCAGTCATCTTCATACAGTTTAAACAATCAGGGATCAGTGGAGCAGCATGGAGGAGTTTTCTTCACGTGGAGGAAAGAACAGCTGCTCAAACTTTTAAATACAGCCCGATGGGAAGTGGGAGGGACTCACACAATCACACAGATTATTATTGGATGCCAAGCTTCAAGCTACAAAAAAAGAAAAAAAAGAACACACGGCAAGTTTTTTACAAGTTTAAAAATCTTCATAGTTTTTTCTTTAACTGTAAATATTGAGTTAATAATATTAATAATCAGTATCAATGATTAACTTCATTGTGCAGGGTTGCTATGGTTACACTGCCCCTAGCAGTCAAGTTTAGGCAATGAAATTAAAAAAAAAGATCCCTCTGATTTTGCTGTCTTAAAAATAATTGATTGTAAAACATGGTAGCTTCGCTCCGCTTCGCTCACAGTTTGATGCCAAACATTAAGATCCAAGAATTTTATTTTCAGTGCAAAGAAGTTCAGAATTTCAGGATTTATAAATAATAAACTCCTAACAAGAGGAACATGACATGTAGATACCGAAGAGATGGGAGCCCAGCAGAGAGCCTGGAGGAACACCACACAAAGATGTTGAATATTAGAAGGCCCAGCAGTGTACCTTGAGGTACACCACTTAAAATGTAGAAAATTTAGAAACCAAGTTCCTAGGGAACGCAACATGTCAATGTTGATTAATTACAATTCTGGAACGCTACCTTGGGGAACACCACATAAAGATTTTGAAGATATAGGGGGCCAGCATGGAGCCTCGATGAACACCACTTGTAGACATTCATTATTTAAGAACCCAGTGTGGACTCCTGAGGAACAATAGGATGCCCATCATGAAGACTTGAGGAACACCATATGTAGATGCTGATTAATTAGGGGCCCAGCATTGGGTCATGGGGCACCCTACATAAACAGCAGAGGTAGAGCTGGGTCTTAGTGAACACCACATGAAGATTCTGAACATTTAGGGGGCCAGCAGGGAGCACCAAGAGCACCACATGTACAGTAGATACTGATTAGTGGCCCAGCAGTGTATCTTGGGGAACACCACATAAAGAAATAGAAGGTTTAGGAACCAAGTATGGAATCCTGAGGAACCCTAAATGAACATATTTAACAACAGGATGCTAACTATGGAGCTAATGAAGATAAAGAAACCCAGTACAGAGCCCTGAGGAACATTACATGTCTTCTTCTTCTCCTTTCGGCATTTCCCTTCAGGGGTCGCCACAGCAAGTCAGTTTCTTCCATCTAACCCTATCTGCTGTATCCTCTTCGGTCACGCCAACTGTCTTCATGTCTTCCTTCACTGTATCCATGAACCTCCTTGACCTCTTCTTCTTTGACCACCAGTAGTCCAATTTCCACTGGCACCCTGTTGATCAACAGCACCGATGGCGGTCGTTGTTAACCCGGGCCACGACCGATCCGGTATGGTATTTCTTGAACTGAGTTGCATATTTTAGTTTGGCATAGTTTTACGTCGGATGCCCTTCCTGACACAACCTCTGTGATTTTCTGGGCCACTCTGCCCATTGCACAATCATTTGGATGGCTAGCGTTTTGATGTGGAAACATCACATGTACATGTTGATTAATAAGCTTGTTCAGCCAGAGGGCGCTGCAGCCACTGTGTAAATAGAAGCTACTGGCATCAGAGGTCAGATTGAACTACTATAAACAGGCGGCACGGTGGTGCAGTGATTGGCACGGTGGTGCAGTGATTAGCACAGATGCCTCACAGCAAGAAGATTGGGGTTCGAATCCCGGGTGGGCATGGGGCTTGGAACACTGGTCTTTCTGTGTGACATTTGCATGTTCTTCCTGTGTATGTGTGGGTTTTCTCTGGTTTCCTTCAAAAACATGCATGTTAGGTTGATTGGCTAACATGCATGGCCCTGGGAATGGTTGTGTATGTGTCCCCAAGGCAGACTGATGACCTGTTTGTGGTTTCCCATGCCACTTACCTTGAATCAGCCGGGATAGGCTCCAGCACACTCACTGCGACCCTGTGAAGGGGATAATTGGTTCAGAAAATGATGAACATTACAAAACCCAAAATAAATCTGCATTATCATCTGTTTCACTTAGAAAATGCTGAAAGTTTTTCCAAAGATTTCTAAAAGTCCATTTGGAGGCAGAGCCTTTAAATCTGCTTTTATGGATTTTTAACCTGTTTAGACACAGTTTACATGTTTATGTTCTTTTAACCAGATTTAGACACGTTTATATTTTAATTCTATTGATGGAAAAAAAATTATTCAAAAAATAAGTCTAAAGAAAGGAATCTGTTTTATTAATGTGGAGTTTTAGGTTGGTGTTGGTGGTGGGGTGCGGAGGGTACTAGGAAGGGGGCAGGGGAGGGAATTTATTATATTTGAGTTAACCTGAATTTTTTTCTGTGTAGAAGTAACATCTGTATTCCAGTGGTGTGTAATTTGCAATAGATCACCAACAGATGGCAGCAGATTATAATCTATAATCCTGCTGCAGGTCACTGCATGAAAAATCATCATGATTTTAATTTTTATCTTTATTAACAAATCAAATTTTATTTATAAAGCACTTTTTAAACATGAAGCTAGAAGTAACATCTGTATTCGTACCTATGTCCTTCGCTACATACAGTAGGTGTCAAGTAGCGAAGTAGAACTACTTCCTTACTTTACTCAAGCAGGAAATCTCGTTATCTTTACTTTAACGAAGTAATTATGTTTTTGTCTACTTTTTACTTTTACTCACTACTTTTTTATGCAATTATCTGTACTTTTACTTCGTTACTTTTATAAAAAGTATTTGCTACTTTCGCCATTTTGTCACCGTTTAAAAAAACAAAAAAAAAAGTCATTAAAAACCAATCCAGATTACCGTAATCGCGCCATTCAATTTGAATGTGGTTGGATGAGGAGAGCTAACGCAATCTCGATAAGACTTCTTGCCACCTTCAAATTTGAGGAAACATGTCGAGGTAAACTGAAAATGTATTACTATCTGAATAATGAATAATCAACCTCGTTAAAACGTAGGAGCGCATGCGCACGGATTTCGCGTTGCATGCCATAGCTAGCTACATACTAAAACCTGTGTTTACTTATTGTTCAACTTTTCAACTTCGTTTGTTTCTCTGTTTATCATTGAGAGTTTTATTGTAAGATGTGTGATTTTATATGGTTACTATGTGTAATATTGTCTGCTTTACAATGAGATAGAAATGTAGGCAACACTCCTGCAAATAAAAAAAAAAGAATTACTCTATTCGTCCCTCACCGGGGAAATTTGCGTGCTGCACTCCTTACACCGCAGCAGGCTGCCCTTCGACGGCGCCAATGGTGGGAGAAGCGGGGGTTATGTGTCTTCTCCAAGGACCCTAGACGTGCTCTCAGAGGGTGGCGAACCCGCGCCCTTCCGGTCCGCGCTAGTCACTGTGCTACCGTCTCCCAGCAACAGAGTAGGAACATTTTTATGTCGTCCTGTTGGACTTGTTCATTTATTTATTGTGTTTGTACCAAAAAAAAGCCTTTTGGAATTTATTTATTTTTTTACATTGAGTGTGTTTGTGTCTGCTGAAGTTGGTTAAATTAGGTGATGCAGAGTGACCATAGGTGAGGGTTGGAACGAGGGTTGGAAGCAAAGCTCTCGACCCTCGTTCCAACCCTCACCTATGGTCACCAGCTGTGGGTGGTGACCGAAAGAATGAGATCGTGGGTACAAGCGGCCGAAATGAGCTTCCTTTGCAGGGTGGCTGGGCTCTCACTCAGAGATCGGGTGATTAGCTCTGCCATCCGGTAGGAGCTCTGTGTCGAGCCGCTCCTCCTCCAGGTCGAGAGGAGCCAGATGGGGTGGTTCGGGCATCTGGTCAGGATGCCCCCCGAGTGCCTCGCGGGCGAGGTGTTTCGGGTACATCCCACCGGGAGGAGACCAAGGGGCAGACCCCGGACCCGCTGGAGAGACTATGTCTCACAGCTGGCCGGGGAACGACTTGGGATCCTTTCGGGTGAGCTGGAGGATGCAGCCGGGGAGAGAGGCCCGGGCTGCCCGTTTGAGGTTGTTGCCCCCGCGACCCGACCCTGGAACAAGCGGAAGATGACGGAACGGATTGATTATATTTCCTGCTCTTTGAAGCATGAGATAATGGTTAAAAAATATGTTCATCCGCTTTTGTTAATAATATTTCTTTTTCCTGAAAATTACTTTTACTTTTCTACTTTAAGTAGTTTTGACAATAGGTTACTTTTTACTTTTACTTAAGTAGAAAACTTGAGTTGATACTTCTACTTTTACTAAAGTAGTTTTTTAACTCGGTATCTATACTTCTACTTGAGTAGAAAATGTTGGTACTTTGGTCCACCATTATTAGTAATACTAATTACTAATTAGTATTACTAATAATTACCACCATTATTACTAATAATGGTGGACCAACCAGACACTGTGGTGTGGATAAGAAGCAGAGGAAAGCAGGAGTGATGGATGTGGTGATACCATGTGATGGTAGAAACTGGAGAGGTACCAAAACCTCAGGGAAGAGCTGGAGAAGGCTTGGGTAGTGAAGGTAACAGTGATACCTGTACTGATCAGGGTACACAGGGCAGTGACCCCCAAACTAGAGGAGTGGCTCCAACAGATCCCTACACCAGATATCCAAGTCCAGAAGAGTGCAGTCCTAAGAACAGCAAGGATACACCACAGAACCCTCAAGCTCCCTGGCCTCTGGTAGAACCACCCATGGAGGGGATAGAAAGGAATTATTTATTCTAAATTTAATATATTTAATCTGTTGTTTTTAAATAATTATTGTATATTTTATAATCATGTAAATATGGTTGACGGTGACCTTAAGTGACCCCCGAGGCGACTGAGAAATAAAATGTTATTTATATTAATTTTTTAAAAAAAAATCTTTTCTACAGAGACACAGAAAAAATGCAAATCTGAAACTAAACAATAGAAAAAAAACCAGAAAGGTTTATGGTTTTATTTTCAGAGCAGTTTATTTAATAAAAGAAAATTTTTTGACAAATTACAAGAAGTGACGAGACAATCACTGGATCTCTGTTTTTGCAGTTTTGGGGTCCGGAGCGTCTCCAGAGACCACCTCCCCCTTCCTCTTCTTCAGACCCTTCATCTTCCGGGTCTGTAGTTTGGACAGATCCTGCTTCTGCATGTGGACACGTCCAAACTTTGTACCGAAGGCATCGTAAGAAATGTTCTTCTTCTTCTTTGGCTGAAAATCAGAAGAAAATCAGTCAATTAGAAGTTTTTTAATTAAAAATTTAATAGAATCAGAATTAATCGAACACTTGATTATTTTTTAACTATTAAAAGTTTCAGAAAAATAACTCATTAGTCATTGGTTACAAAAAAAAAACCTGTGTCTTTAAAAGGATTTACACACTTTTAATGTTTAAACCAGAACCTACAAATATTTTGAAGTGTGACAAACTCAAGTTTCTGTCATCATGATCATCCATTCTGTTTTCTTCTGCTTATCCGGGGTTGGGTCACGGGGCAACAGCCTCAGACTTCCGGGAAGCCCAGGTTTCTCTCACCTTGGCTCCAACCTCCAGTTCACCCAGAAGGATCCCAAGTCATTCCCCGGCCAACTGTGGGACATAGTCTCTCCAGCAGCTCCAGGGTCTGCCTCTTGATCTCCTCCCAGTGGGACTTGTCCGAAACACCTCACCAGCGAGGTGTTCGGAGGGCATTCTAAACAGATGCCCGAACCACCCCATCTGGCTCCTCTTCACCTGGAGGAGGAGCGGCTCGACTCTGAGCTCCTCTTGGGTAGCAGAACTCCTCACCTGATCTCTGAGTGAGAGCCCAGCCACCGTGCATAGGGAGCTCATTGTGGCTGTTTGTATCTGTGAACTCGTTCTTTCAGGTCACCACCCAAAGCTGATTACCATGGTGAGGGTAGGAACTTAGATTCTGGTTACCATGGTGACGGTGGGAACGTAGATCCTGGTTACCATAGTGAGGGTAGGAATGTAGATCCTGGTTATCATGGTGAGGCTAGGAACGTAGATCCTGGTTACCATGGTGAGGGTAGGAACGTAGATCCTGGTTACCATGGTGAGGGTAGGAACGTAGATCCTGGTTACCATGGTGAGGGTAGGAACGTAGATCCTGGTTAACATGGTGAGGGTAAGAACGTAGATCCTGGTTACCATGGTGAGGGTAGGAACATAGATCCTGGTTACCATGGTGAGGGTAGGAACATAGATCCTGGTTACCATGGTGAGGGTAGGAACATAGATCCTGGTTACCATGGTGAGGGTAGGAACAAAAATTGACTTGTAAGTCGAGAGCTTTGTTTTTCGGCTCAGCTCTTTATTTACCACGATGGATCGATGCAGCGTCCTAGTTACTGCTGACAGTGCACCGATCCGTCTGTCGATCTCCCACTCCATCCTTCTCCCACTCGTGAACAAGAGCCAGAGATACTTAAACCCTAATGTGGGGTTTAAGTGGAGGTGTAATGTGGAGTAACTGGTGGTCTCTGATTGGAGAGACCACCGTACGTTCCAGTGTATGAGCTGGAAAACTCAGGTGACAACGATCAAGATGGGAGCGACTCTTCTGGAGTAGTTTTAGGTACAGATATGATTTCTCATTCTTCTTCTTTCGGTCTTCTTACCTTCAAGGCTTTGGGTTCTTTGTGAGCCAGCTTATACAGGTCATCTGATGCCAGGTGTGTCCTTCTGAGAACCAGATCCAGAGAGGGTCCGGAGTTCTCCAGCTCGATCCGGGGCGTCCGGCAGCCAGACTTTTTCAGCAGACACCTGTGGGCAGGTCACAGTGTGAGCTGAGCGTGCACGTGACAAAAACAAAAAGTAGATTCATTCACCTGTAGCCGCGCATGTAGATCTTCCCTTCCACCGCCGTGAAGTGCAGAACGTGCTCCAGACCGGCCAGACGCACGGCGGGCACACACGGACCTCTGAAGAAATCTGACGACAGGAAACAGTACGTGAGTTAAAATCCAAGCAGACAGAAATATCAGTAAAGATGGGCGAGTGCGTGGACTTCCAGCTCCGCTCCACCCAACTCAGCACCAACTAGCAGCTGTTCTGAAGCTGCTTGGAGCTTTCTCTTGGACTCCTCTGAATATGTCCTAATATTTCTCCAGTAGGGGTTAATAAAGTATCGTGTATCCGTTCACATGAAGAGTACGAATGACTTATTTGGTCACCTCCGATGCCCGACATACAGCAATCACTTTTTTATTTCAGTGACGTTGTGTGTCCTGTACGCCACTTCCAAAGTTACCATGGTGACCACCTTCCACCCCGCTGTGGTTTGCACAGAGCACTAATTTCCACTCCTCTTTAGAAGACCAACATCTCCCGCTAGATCACAACCTGGCAGGTGCCATCACCTGCCAGCATGACCTGGTCTACCTACCGATAAGAAGACTCTTGAGCCTCTTGTGCTCCGGATCCAAGTCAAAAGCTTCCCCGGCGAACACCAACATGGGTTTGGTTCCTTCCGGACACTTTGAGGTCTGAAAGCAGAAGCTGGTGATTGGAGGGTTTCCACGGTAACGTTTCAGGTTTCCGGACAGCGGGATGTTACCTTGATCTCATTCAGAGAAACGAACTTCTCGATGCCGAGTTCTATCATGTCGAGGACGTGGAAGTCAAACAGACGACCTGCCGAGAAGAAAAACAGACTGAAAACTGCATCAGGACCAGTTCCTTCTGCTCTGGACCGGCCTGAACGAACACACATCAGACATGACAAAGAACGGCTCTCTAAAGCTAGACTCAGCTTTTTGGAGGTTTAAATTACGTTTGAACGTTATTCAGAAAAGATACATTGTTTGGGATTTTTTCCCTTGTCTTCCGGATGCCTTAACCGGTGCCAGATAAGGCACCGACCAGGCTTATCTGGGGCCGGGTCTCGGTGGCAACAGTCTCAGATGGTAAACCCAGGCTTCTCTCACCCTGGCAGCATCCTCCATCTCACCCAGAAGGATCCTGAGGTGTTCCCTGTCCAGCTGTGAGACACAGTCTCTCCAGTGGAAACATTTTTTACACATTTGTAGGAAAATTAAGAATCTTTCTGACGCTTTAAAATTCTTTAGCATCTGAAACCTGCTTCAAGAGCGACCGTAAACACCGTTATGCACTGCTGTATTCACCGCTAAGCAGAGGAAACCCTGCAACGCTGACAAATGTTCTGCGTGGTAGTGCCCGTATGAAACACATGAAACTCAAGAATTCTAACATTAAAATTATGCAGCAAAATATCAAGACGTACTTCTTTATTTTTACAATGAAAAAGGTCGTTTCTGCTTCCTTCCTTCATGTCATAACAGTGATCACGTTCACTAGACGACATTTTGGACTTTGTTTTGTGTCGGAATGACTGCTTATGGAGTCATTCTGCTGTTGATATCACAACCAGCTGCTGGTTCTCAGAGCCACATCAGTGTGTGGCTGGAGAAGTTGGTTTGGGCCAGAAAGAGCTGAGGAGAAGGAGACATCTACAGAAGGTGCTTCCTGTGCTTTTGTGGTTTCCATGGAAACGTCCGGTTGCTCGCTTGAGGAACTGGAGGCGCTTACTCGGACCCAGTGAAATACAGAGAGACCAGTTTGGTGTTCTTCACTGCGGCCTGGATTTGTGACCCATTCTGGACGCCAGCTTTTGGGTTGCCAGAATGGACACGGTGCTACCGGAGTGGGACGCCGATGGATAGGTGTTAGAAATGAAAAATGAATTACTCTATTCATCCCTCACCGGGGAAATTTGTGTGCTGCACTCCTTACACCGCAGCAGGCTGCCCTTCGACAGCGCCAATGGTGGGAGAAGGGAGAAGCGGGGGTTAGGTGTCTTCTCCAAGGACCCTAGACGTGCTCTCTGTGGGACGCTATCCCGCGAACTTCCGGTCCGCACGCGAACGCTCTAACCACTGAGCTGCCGTCTCCTCCCATCGAGTGATGATTCCCCCATATCAGGTTATTTATGACTGAAATTTTCAGATACATGCGGTTGAAATGATTTTCCTCTGCAGGGTGGCTGGACTCTCACTCAGAGACAGAGGGAGGAGCTCTAAGTAGAGCCGCTGCTCCTCCAGGTTGAGAGAAGCCAGATGGGGTGGTTAAGGCATCTACAAACCGGATTCCGAAAAAGTTGGGACACTTTAGAAATTGTGAATAAAAACTGAATGCAATGATGTGGAGGTGCCAACTTCTAATATTTTATTCAGAATACAACATAAATCACAGGTCAATAGTTTAAACTGAGAAATTGTATGATATTAAGGAAAAATATACTCATTCAAAATTTCATGGTGTCAACAAATCCCAAAAAAGTTGGGACAAGGCCATTTTCACCACTGTGTGACACCCCCCCTTCTTCTTAGAACACTCAACAGACGTCTGGGCATTGAGGAGACCAGCTTCTCAAGTGTAGACATAGGAATGTTCTCCCATTCTTGTCTAATACAGGCCTCTAAGTGTTCAATCGTCTTGGGTCTTCTTTGTCTGACCTTCCTCTTAATGATGCGCCAAATGTTTTCTATAGGTGAAAGATCTGGACTGTTGGCTGGCCAGGTCAGTACCCGAATCCTTCTCCCACGCAGCCATGATGTTGTGATTGATGCAGAATGTGGTCTGGCATTATCTTGTTGAAAAATGCAGGGTCTTCCATGAAAGAGACGACGTTTGGATGGGAGCATATGTTGCTCTAGAACCTGAATATATTTTTCTGCATTGATGGTGCCTTTCCAGATGTGCAAGCTGCCCATGCCACACGCATTCATGCAACCCCATACCATCAGAGATGCAGGCTTCTGAACAGAGCGTTGATAGCAACTTGGGTTGTCACTGTCCTCTTTGGTCCTGATGACATGGCGCCCCAGATTTCCAAAAAGAACCTCAAAACGTGATTCGTCTGACCACAGAACAGTCTTCCATTTTGCCACACTCCATTTTAAATGACTCCTGGCCCAGTGAAAACGTCTTCGCTTGTGGATCTTTGTTAGAAATGGCTTCTTCTTTGCAGAATAGAGTTTCAGCTGGCAACGGCGGATGGCACGGTGGATTGTGTTCACTGACAATGGTTTCTGGAAGTACTCCTGAGCCCATGCTGTGATTTCCTTCACAGTAGCACTCCTGTTTTTGATGCAGTGTCGTTTAAGGGCCCGGAGATCACGGGCATTCAGTATGGTTCTCCGGCCTTGACCTTTACGCACAGAGATTTTTCCAGATTCTCTGAATCTTCTGATGATATTATTCACAGTTGATGATGACAACTGCAAACTCTTTGCAATTTTTCGCTGGGTAACACCTCTCTGATACTGTTCCACTATCTTTTTACGCAACATTGTGGGAGTTGGTGATCCTCTACCCATCTTGGCTTCTGAGAGACACTGCCAATCTGAGAAGCACTTTTTATACCCATCATATTGCCAATTGACCTGATTAGTGCTGATTGGTCTTCCAGGTGTTTGTTGTATGCTCAAATGACTTTTTCCAGCCTCTAATAGGTTCTTGTCCCAACTTTTTTGGGATTTGTTGACACCATGAAATTTTGAATGAGCATATTTTTCCTTAATATCATACAATTTCTCAGTTTAAACTATTGACCTGTGATTTATGTTGTATTCTGAATAAAATATTAGAAGTTGGCACCTCCACATCATTGCATTCAGTTTTTATTCACAATTTCTAAAGTGTCCCAACTTTTTTGGAATCCGGTTGTAGTTAGGATGCCTGCCGAGCGCCTCGCTTTTCAGGTGTTTCAGGCACAAGCCACCAGGAGGCAGACCCCAGACCTGCTGGAGAGACTATGTCTCACAGCTGAACAGAGAACACCTCAGGATCCTTCTGGCTGAGCTGGAGGATGAAGCTAGGGTGAGAGAAGTCTGGGCTTCCCGTCTGAGTCTGTTGCCTTCACGACCCGGCCACGTATAAACGCAAGAACTGAATTTTCAAATGTTTTGCAGATATGAGTCAGAACTCACCGAAGACCAGATTGTTCGGTCGTTTCTTGTTGTGCGAGCCAAACAGAAACAAAGAGCTGTCCGTTTTCTTGGAGAAAAACTCCTGAAAAGATGTAAAGAAAAATTAAATAAATAAAAAGTGAGACGATGAGTAACATTAGAAACTAATGAGCAGGATTTCTGGTTTTCTCACCAGTGACGTGGAATCCTCAAATGGCCGAGTGATGTTTTTCCTGCAGAATACAATTTTTTTTATTAACAAACATCACGTTCACATCCCGGTCCAGATGTTTACGACAGCTCAGAGGACTCGTTTACTAAGAACCACGTAGATTTCAGGCCGAGAGGTGATGCTTAAACTACGCAGAGTTAAAATTCATCAAGTTAAAAAGTTTTTTAAATTCAATTTTCTCCTTCCCCTTCAGGTGGCGCCACAGCAAGTCAGTTTCTTCCATCTAACCCTATCTGCTGCATCTTCTTCAGTCACACCAACTATCTTCATGTCTTCCTTCACTGTATTCATGAACCTCCTCTTTGGTCTTCCTCTAGGCCTCTTTCCTGGTGGTTCCAAATCCAGCATCCTTCTTCCAATGTACTCTCTCTCTCTCCTCTGCACATGTCCAAACCATCTCAGTCTGACCTCTCTGACTTTATCCCCAAAACCTCTAACATGTGCTGTTCCTCTGATCCTGTCCATCCTGGTCACTCCCAGAGAGATCCTCAGCATCTTCATCTCTGCTACCTCCATCTCTGTTTCCTGTCTTTTCCTCAGTGACACTGTCTCTAGACCAATCAGCATGGCCGCTCTCACCACGGTTTTGTACACTTTTCCTTTCATTTTATCTGAAACTCTTCTATCACACATCACACCTGATACTTTCCTCCACCCATTCCAGCCTGCCTGCACATGCTTCTTCACCTCTTTTCCACACTCTCTATTGCTCTGATAGTAAATACCAATATGTCGTGTTTAATAAACGAGTCGTCTGATTAAAAAGCACCATCTTGGAGGTACTTACTTTTTGTAGAGCACCGCGTTGGGTTTCTTCAGGAGGTACTGTGGACGGGATGAGATCACATGATCAAAACCATTCCATTTAAACTCAAATAAAAAACAAACCAGTCAAATCTTAATGGTTTCAATGGTCATTAATAGAGACGCTTTAGGATATTTTTTTAAATACAGGACTTTTTTTTTAAAGCGATATAAACAAGTTTTTTCTTTTGAAATTATATTTTATTTCACACACAGAACGTCGTGGTCGGAACTATTCGGATGTGACTTTTTATTGAAAAAATAAGATAAAGAGTAAATAAATGATAAACGTTCTACTTCTACAGCGCTTTTCTACCTGAGATGAAGCTCACATTTACACACACATTCATACCTGATGGTGGAAGCTGCCATGCAAGCTGGAAACCACCATCAGGAGACATGGGGGGTCAGTGTCTTGCTCAGGGACACCTTGGCCTTAACTCATGGCGCGGGATCAAACTGGCAACCTTTCGGTTACAGGACGGTCACCCTACACCGAACCATCCTTCATCTAAACCAAATAAAGTCACTGTAAACAATCTAATGTTAGTTTCTTTCTTAAATAATAACAGTAAAAGTGGGGTAACGCCCTCCGAGGGGTCTGATACCCTAAATTAAAAGACTTTAAAGAAGCAACCGTCGAACAACAAACACCTTATCAGACATTTACTCTTAAAAAAATTCTTGCTTTGAGTTGGAATTAAAAAAAAAAAAAAAGCTTTTAAAAGTAATAAAATGAAGTTAAATGTCTTTTGTTTTAAGTTTAAATAGTTAATTTTAAATTAAATTGGGGGGAGACGGTGGCTCAGTGGTAAGAGTGTTTGCCCATGGATCGGAAGTCAACTGGAAGTTTGTGGGTTTGCATCCCACTGAGTTCACATCTAGGGTCTTTGGAGAAGACACCTAACCCCCCGTTTCTTCCATCATTGATGCCGTCATAGGTGGCAGCCTGCTGCGGTGTAATGCAGCACATAAATTTCCCCATGACGAAAAAAATAAAGTATATTAAGAAAAAAAAAGTATCGGTGAGAACTCAAGTATTTATACCAGTTATAAAAACACATAGTAGACCACCGTCATGGACCACAGTCCTGTGGGTGCTCAGTGTCTCTGCTCCACCCCTCCTGCCTCCAGGTAAGCGGACGCTGTGACTTACAATGTCTTTGAGTGCCTGGGTGACGGTCTGCGAAGTGTTCCCTCCTTTCATGATCATGACGTTCTTCACATCCTCCGTCAGTTTGGGCTCCCTGTTCTCCAGGAAGCGCTTCGACCGTCTCGTCTTTGGTTTCCTAAAGAAACGAGATGCAAACACACGAGCTGTCACAGTTTTCAGGGAGCTCATTTACTAAGAACAGTGTGGATCTCGGGATGATCAAAATTTAAAACAAGATGTTTTGGAGACAATCGATTAAACTCAGCTCGTTCAACAAGTTCTGATACCCTAAATTAAAAGACTTTAATTTATCTTAAAGTCTTTTAATTTAGGGGATTTTCGTGTGGCGAAAATCCCATCTTCGCCACACGAAGATGGGATTTATAAACAACCCTCTCCTTTTGCAACGCAAGCAACTGACTTTCTCTCCATCCTGTCCCGGCCACGCCTCAAAAACTCAATCATGGGAATGATGGGATGTTTAAACATGGTCTTCAAATCAATTCCTGCTGCAAAAATGAACCCTTCACATACTTATTAGGTGTGATGTAACGAGTCACATGACTGGACGTATGTAGGTAAACAAACAGTGACGAACCCTGGAGGTTTGTTTACAGGATAAACATATTTTATAGACATATTTTATTGAATTCTGGTGGAATTTATTCAAAATGCCTCATTGACGTGTGGCGGCGGACTGTTCCCATGGAACCAGGTGGGCAAGGTGGATTCCAGTATTTTTATTTCTGAAAGACGAGAAGCTGAGGAAACAGTGGACGAGGTGGGTCCAACGAACCAGGACTCACTGAAAACCACTCAGCTCCAAGCAGCTGCTAGGTGGTATCAAGTTGGGTGGAGTTGGAACAGCCGCTTGGTGGAACACTCAACAGTTGGCTCTGCACTGGGTAGAATGTGGGTTACTGTGGTAACGATGTTTTTCAGCTCCAGTGAATCCTAATAAGATGTTAAACTGTCACTAAAAGCTCCACATGTTGATCCTTCACTGTGGTGGAACAACACCAGCAGTCCACCATCTTTAGTTCCATAGTGAAGCCGGGTATGTTCAGACAGGAAGCACTGATGATGTCACTCAGAAGATCCTGTCTTCATTCCTTCTGATTCACTCCAGCAAGAACATGTCCACACGTCCATGAAGACTCCACATGAAGGAGCTGATGAAGGACATCAGCACTTCAAACTCCAACAAAAAACACGCTACACGGACCTGCTGCCATCACGAGTAGCACATTTTTGGGCAAAGATGTTGACAGTTAAAAGACCCTGAGGTACTTAAATTCCTCTACTTGGGGTATGACCCTGTCCTTGACCTGCAGGAGGCATTCCACTCTTTTCCAGACGAGGAACA
>LR738560.1:19592500-19775000 GCA_902685375.1 Neostethus bicornis | reverse complement strand
GGGGTTAGGTGTCTTCCTCAAGGACGCTTAAACATGAGCTCAGTGGGATTCGACCTGGTGACCTTCCGGTCTAAGGGCGGACATTCTACCACTGAGTCATTGCCTCCCGATGTGCTTGCTGTATTATTATTGGCAAAGGTAGCATAGGTTTTGTTCCGTTTTGTCATCCTACACTTATCCAGGGCCGGGTCGCAGGGCAACAGCCTCAGACGGGAAGCCCAGGCTTCTCTCACCCCAGCTGCATTCTCCATCTCACCCAGAAGGATCCCGAGTCGTTACCCGGCCAGCTGTGAGATATTGTCTCTCCAGCGGGTCTGGGGCCTGCCTTTTGATCTACTTCCGGTGGGACGTACCAGAAACACCCCTACAGCGAGGCACTCAGGAGGCATACTAACCAGATGCCCAAACCACCCCATCTGGCTCCTCTTGACCTGGAGGAGGAGCAGCTTGACACCAAACTCCACCCGAATGGCAGAACTCCTCAACCAATCTCCGAGGCACAGCTGCTCAGGTAAATTTCTTTCTATTGATGCTCTTTCTGTGTTTACCCACCAGTACGTCACGTTACCCTACCTGGTATAAACACAGTTGGTTCAGATTCAAAGGGCACCGGGTTAGACTCCCAAAAAGGACGAGTGGCTCTGAAGATGAGTGAATGTTCAGTATCAGGAATTTGTGTCAACAACTAGGGGTTCGAGTACTTCCTTGTTTGATGTTTGAATGATACGGTTTTCTGTAAATAAACCAGGACGCAGCTTCAAAATGAGTTCAGATGAAGTTTACAATGAGAACAGGAAGTCACAAGAACAACAACGCATGCCAAAGGAAGGGTGGCCCAGTGCATAGGGCAACCAATCTGTTACCAGAGGGCCTCTGGACAGGGTTTGATTCCCTGCCAGGAGTTTATACTGAGGTGTCCCTGATCAACAATTGAACCCCCAATGTTTCCTAATGGTGGTTTCCAGCTTGTATGTCAGCTTCCACCATCAGGTATGAATGTGTTCGCTCCGAGTTACAGACTGGTCCACACTATTGTTAAAGATGACTCTATTCTGGCGTGGTCCAAGGGCAAACATTCTACCACTGAGCCATCGCCTCCCGATGTGCCTGCTATATTATTATGGGCAAAGGTAGCAAAGCTTTTGTTCCGTTTCGTTGTCTTTCGCTTATCCAGTTGTCAGGTCGTGGGGGTAACAGCCTCAGATGGGAAGCCCAGGCTTCTAACAACACATGTGTATTCTCCAGCTCACCCGGAAGGATCCTGTGTCGTTCCTCCGAGATGAATCAGGATCGTCATCAGAGACTCAGATTCAGAGACTCAGATTCAGAGACTCAGATTCAGAGACTCAGACTCAGAGACTCCGACTCAGAGACTCCGACTCAGAGACTCCGACTCAGAGACTCCGACTCAGAGACTCCGACTCAGAGACTCAGAATCTGATCAGATTATTTGAAATAAATCAAGACAAATAAAACTTTATAGAATTTATTGAAGCATCAAGCTCATAGCACAGATATATTCAGCACATCTCGACCATTCAAAGAACAGCAAAAGAAAGAAAGAGCAAAGTGTCCTTCCGTTACATCCCCACAGATTGTGACCGCCTCCTTTCAGAGACCCGGACTCCCCTCCCCAACACCGTCAGTAAAATTAAATCTTTTCAGAACAAAACATGTGCTTTACAAAAACATCTGGACAAAAAAGTGAAAGTAAACGTTGGTCCACAGCAGAAATAATCAGTAAAAACCAGCCAACTGCAACAGTGCCTTTTCACTGTGGAATAAAAAGGTTTAAAATGCCCCTTTCACCCCCACAGAACGGAGAGATGGGCCAACGAACGAGAAGAAAAGCCGGTTTCTCCCGGCGAGCTTCACAGATGCTGCTACGCTAAGCAACACGGTACAGTCACATGCAGCAGGGTCACAGGACATCCCCCCCTCACCCCCAATGGGAGACAAAGGCCATTCATGTAACAGGGGGTAAAATGCTGGAGGGATGAGGTGAAAACGAGTGGGCACAATTAATTTAATAAAACGGCAGGTTAGGCAGGAGTTACATGTGGAATGATCCGGGATCGCCCTGGCATGCTCAGACCGGTGCGCCTCGATTGTCCTTTCAGAAATTTGTATGGGGAGAGGGGTAAGAGGGGGGCGGAAAGGGAGAGAAAAAAAAAAAAAAAAGCTTTGCTGGACAGCTGAGCGAAACATGCAAGTCATAGTTTCCTCATTCAGAGCGGGACGGAGGTTTAGCCCCGCCCCCACCATCGATGAGGGGGCAGGGGTGGGTGTGGGGGGCGGTGTCGCACAGTGTGTAAAACTAGAGGTTAAGGGTTGTGGTAGAATGTGAGGTGAAGGGCAAGGAAGTGGGTGAGTTAGAGGGTCAGGGTTGTGATGACCGTGGGGCTTGGGGGGCTTAGAAGTGGGTCAAGCGAGGTATACGTGGCAGGATTAAATATGTGGGGGGTACATTCATCAGAACAGTCACAGGACGAGTCGCCATGGCACTGTTGCAACACCATGGTTGCCATGGCGTCGGCAGGTCAGCTTATTTATTTGCTACATTCAGGTGATTTAATAAAAAAAAAAAAAAAGGGTGAGGGCGAGCGGGACGGGGTGGGAGGAGCTTGGAAGGGGGTGGGAGGGGCTTGGATGGGGCAGATGGCTGATCAGTGGACGCTGAGCAACATTCAGACTTCTATTTAAACAGAGAATAAAAACAAATTAAAAACAGGTTTAAAGTGCTTCGGTAGCCGGAAACCTGCAGCTAAGCTAACAGACGGATCGGTTTGAGCATGTCAGGGTCCCGGTCTAGTGTGGGCGGAAGCCTTGTCTGTGGGCGATGAGGGGGGACACCTGCAGGAAGGTGTACTGGACGCAGGTGGACAGTTTTAAATCTTCTACATGCACCTCAACATCACAGCAAGAGAGAGCTAAGAGAAAGGAGCTTTCATGCAGGAAGTCACAGGTACAACAACGCACGCTGGGAGGCGAGGACGAGCGGGAAGACGAGCTTTCTGCGAGGGTGTGGCGGCAGGGGGACCCCGAAGGCCCGCCTTTCTTCCTGCGCCGCCTCTTCATCCTCCACCCTCAGCTCTGCTGGTTCTGCTGGCGGTTCTTAGTGTAGCTTGTGAAGACAAAGTTGTAGTCGTTAAACTGGGCCAACTGGCGGTCCAGACGCTTGAAGCCCTCCAGTTTCTGGGGCGAGGAGAAGACGCTGCGACATTTGGAGCTCTGCAGGGAAATAAAAACATACTGGGGTCACACAAACTGCTCCTTCGGTTAAACGAGAAGCGAAAGATTTAAAAGTAAAAGAAAAACTGCTGCTCAAAACAAAAATGTGGCTCCTCGTTAAGCGGGAAATTATAGCTCTTTATTTTTCGATACACTTCACGACGTTTCTCTGGCGGTATTTTTAAGACACACCTCGTCTTCATCTGAAGTCACAGTGAAACCCAAGCATTCCACACACACTTCCTCATATTTCATCCTCTTAGTTTCTGGGAGACATTTTTTCTCTCAGTCTTACTTTACATCCTGGTTATAAAGCGGAGGTCGCCCAACCAGTCGATCGCGGTCGGACTGGTTCCAAGTCGACCGCCAGGTGTGTCGGAAAAAAAAAATGAAATGAAGTCAGTGTTTCCAACTCGGCGACTGCGACGCTATATTTAGCAAGTATTCAGACCCTCTAGTCGCTAGTTTTATTTTGTTTTTTCTAGTATTATTGACAAATTTTGGAGTCTGTGACGTGAAATCGCGTTAAGCCTGAAATCAATGAGGAGCGCCTGTTGCTGTTGTGGCCGCTATCCCCTCCCAAAGCGCTGCGTGCGAGAGGAAAAACTTTGTGTGTGAGTGTGTGTATGTGTTAGAGAGAGAAAAGGGAGCAAGTGAGAGGAATTTGTCGGTGTGTGTGTGTGTGTGTGTGTTTGAGAGAGAGAGAGAGGCTGGTTGCAAACTACCTCCAGGGGTTTGCGATGGTAACACCGGACTGGTAAATCTCAGAAGGTTTGATATTTGAAAAGAGAATTTTGGGACAAAAAGGTTGGGGACTCCTGGTATAAAATGTCTTCATTGTTTATTTACTACACTTAATATCGTCTGCTCCGTGTGAGAAAAAAAACTCACACTACGGAGCCAACAGTCCCAGTAAAAACTGTCAAGAGCACCACTGCCAACTACTGCAGTGGAGGTGCAATTACACCTTATTTTAAAGTTGTTTAAAAAACATGTTCCCCAGGGGTACAAGCAGGTACACACCACTATTTAAGGACGACTATAAGAAGATGCAGCAAAAAAAAAACCACGCTGGTCGACGTTATTATGGTGTCAACTGTAAACAACATGAAAAGAGCATGTCGGAGGAGTTCATTTGGTTAGAAACTAGAGTCTGATTTATACATTAGGGTGTCGTCCAGGTTCTAGTTGGGCTGAATTATTACAGGATGTGTAAATAACATAGGGTGCAACAACAATGACCCACTTCAAAGCCCCCAAACCCATTGTCACCACAACCCCAACCCTTTCCATCTCCATTCAAACTCTAAAAACTCAGCTCTTCTTTCTTACTTTATGTAACTGGACATGCCATAAAGCCATTTTCTGTTAAAGAATGCCCAAAAACAGCTTCCCTCATTGGACTGAAGCATACTGTACCAGTGGATCCAGGACCTGAAAAACCACCATGAGCTGGGTTATAAGCCTAAAGATTCTAAAATGAACGATTGAACTGTGAATTTGAACCAAATGTTTTATCAGAAACGACATGAGTTTAAGAGTCGATTTAAAGGCTTAAACATAGAACATCAAGGGGAGCGGGCGGTAATGTTTCACACCATAAGAACCAATCAGGAGAGACGCAAAACGTTATGGAGATGTTTACATTTTTGCTAAACACAGCATTTAACGCATCGGAACCCTTTTGCATGCCGACGTTGAACGTTCGCACAAAAGTAGGGAAGAAAACTGCCGTTTTTTAAAATTATTTTTAACTAAAAACATTCAGTTAAGAAAATGTCTTAAAAGATTTGTTTGAAATGGCGTTTTATTCGGATTCAAAGATCTAAAAAAAAAAAAAATAATAATAATTTGTGAATAAATTTGATTCATGCTTTTTTTTTTTTTTTTAAACTTAACTATTCCATTTAATTTTCTATCGTTGTCATGGCGACACATGTGTAAGAAACGCATTGCAAGGAGTCGTGTGCGTGCGCGGTTGTGATCGTGAGCCAAGTGGAGTGCTCTAACCGTTTCCTTCACATTTACGATCAATGGTGCGTCCTGCACAAACACTACCAACCAAAGTTTCCTCTTATTTTTTATGTGTCTGATTAAGCACAAGCTACCTGAGCAGAAAGGGGTGGAGCCAAAACTTTTACTCTTTTGTGACATCATCAACAGCGACGAGCCAAAGTCCAAAGCAATGGTTTGAAGCATTTTGTTTTAGAAAGAAGAAAGGGCTATGCTCCAGAGCTTCGTCTTATTTTACAATCTTTAAATTAAATTTTTTGCGCTCCTCAGGTTTTCCTGTGCACTATTAATCTGTCAGCAGGTGTGCAGCCTGGAGGGAACACTGCTGCCAAAGCTGATTGTGAACAGAGACTCCTGGCCGACCGGTGGGTCAGATCTTAAAGACGTTTCAGTTTGAAGAATTTTTCTTGTAAAACAGGTTCGGTCGGAAATATTAAGGATTAAAATTTGAGTTAAAAAGACAAATGTTTAAAACAAAATAGGAAACAATTTACTGTATTGATTTAATTTGTTGAAATGATTTAAATGTTATTTTTATTTGCGAAAGTTTTTCACCTGCTGTTTTATTTTTTTTCAACCTTATTAAATCCATATAAAACTAATCCTGAACGAGCTGCTTCTCGTAGAGCAGTGGTCCCCAACCACCGGGCCGCGGACCGGTACTGGACCGTGGGTGATGTCGTACCGGGCCGCATAGAATGAAGAAATAACCTCCATTATTTCCATTTGGTTTATTATTTGATCCATGACGATGTTTTAATTTGAAAAGTGACCGGATGCAGAGTTACGAAGCAGACTGGACTTTAGAAACACTCTTCAGGTTTCAGGTCAAAATGGAACTGTCTGGTTCCAGCAAAACAAACTCAGTCTCCTCACAGCAAGACTAGATCAATCGGAGTTTTAACTGGTATTTTTCTTCATTTTGTTTTTGTGATGTCCTTTATTTTGAAGGTATGTTTACCGTAACCAAAGCAACCAGAGTGCGTTGGAGCAAAGAGAATGTTTCCATGTTATAAAGACGCAGCTAATAAATTTGAGATGTCGTATCGTAGAAACTGTGAGGAACTAAAGCATGTTCAACCGGTTCGTTCGACTCACCTGGTTGACAAAAAGGGTGGTGACAAACTTTCCCGGCTTGAAAACATCCACCACCTTCCTGACCAGCTCGTCGTAGGACGTCTGGGACAGGTTGGTCTCGAAGCTGACGTAGGAGAACTCTGGTTCTGGGGTGATGTGGATGGTCCAGTACGTTCCCTGCGGACAGGAACATGGCTTAGATGTTGGGACGAGGTAAAACGGGGAGTAAGGTGAATGGACGGGGCACTTACGTCCGTCTTCATTCCATTCATCGAGTAACCACACGGGTTGAACATTGTCGCGTCGATCACAGAACCTGGTATCAGGTCACGAATTCCACTCATCTGGAAAAAGAGAGTTTTTATTTAAAAACTTAAGTTTTTTAACAGTTGAACCAACGAATGAAATCCTTTAAATAAACACTTTAAAACAACGGACGGAGTTTATTATTCTTTCACCCCGAACAAGTCACCAGACTGTCGGGCCAAACACTCATTCATCGGGGCAAAAATTATACCGATCAATCAACCGGAAATGTATGTTTTTAGAGGGTGAGAGGAAACTAGAGAAAACCCACATATACACTGGGAGAACATGCAAACTACACACAGAAAGATCAGTGATTCACATCTCGTCCCCACACCAACACTTGAACCCTGACTTGAGGTCACTGTGCTAACCACTGCACCACCATGACGCCTGAAATGATTTCCGTTCTGTTAAGTCGTTTCTCCACTTATCCAGGGCCAGGTTGTGGGGTCAACAGCCCTAGATGGAAGCCCAGGTTTCTCTCACCCGGCTGCATCCTCCTGCTCACCCAGGAGGATCCCCAGTCGTTCTCCGGCCAGCTGCGAGACAAAGTCTCTCCAGCAGGTCCAGGGTCTGCTTTTGGGTTGCTTCCCGGTGGGACGTGCCCAAAACACCTCACCAGTGAAGCACTTGAACTACCCAATCTGGCTTCTCTCGACCCGGAGGAGGAGCAGCTTGACACCTCATCACCTTTCTCCGATAAAACAAATATATCCCACATCTGCCAACTCGATGCACTTCACACCTCAAACGAGAGCTAAGCTGTTGGCGTACGCTGGTGTGTCGAGTTGTGCCGCCTCATCCAGATAAGCCTATCGTCTTTAGAGACAGAATGATGCCAGCTGTACTAGAACACCAGAACATGTAACCATAACAGGTTACATGAGAGCAGAAGTGCTAGGTGGCTCATATCGACGGGTAGAGAAGCTGGAGGGGAAAGTGGACTCTGAGTTCTGGGCAAAGCAGATCAACTCGACAGAACACCGGGAGCGAGAGGAAGGGGAATTAAAAGTGAGGCCTAATTTATCCTTCCACTCAAATAGAAATGTTTCTAAGCATGGAAACTAAATTAATGAAGCTGAACTTTGTGTAGTTTTTGATCAAATAAATAACCAGATATTTATTTCTATACGTCTGTATTTTTAGTTTCAGCCCACGTAACGTTTCAGACCGTTATGTTCGACTCTTAAAATCTTAATGAAACATTTTCTCATTGTTTTATTAAGAATTATTCCGCAGGTTTTTATCAAAAAGACTTTTGATGCAAAAACATCTTAAAATAATCATTTTATTAAGAAAAAGCTGAAAAATTCATTTGTTTTTTTAGAATCTGAGATTAAGTTATTTCAGTTTTGAGGGGAAAAAAATGACAAAACTGATAAAAAAAAAGTGCATAAAGTATAATTAATAAGATTAAACGAACAAAAGAATCAATATTCCAATTGATTAGTGAAATATCAGCAGCCTTAATTACATCCAATCATTCCAAATCGAGTTCAATTGATTCAGTTCCATCCAAAGTGGACACGTCCCAACTCATTCAAAACTTTCTTCTGGCCAAAAACAGGATGTTACATCTAGATCATTCTTAAAGGCAGTGTTTTCAGGACTTTACCAAAGCCTTCTTCAAGTCTAATCTACTACAGATGACTTTTTGGGACTTACACGAGTGACCTCACTTGCAGAAACACCATCTTTCATGTAGAACTGGTCCATTATGGCTGGATCAAGGTCGCTCATCAGAACTTCCAGGGTCTGATCTGCGTGCTTGTTCTCCCAGTACTCCGGTAGGTCCAGGGTGAACAGGTACCTGTTGGGCAGGAAGGGAGAGGAGGTGAGGACAAGCTGCAGCAGGGACAAAAAGGAGAATGTGGAGGAGTGGGCTCACCAGCAGTCAGAGTTCAAACGTCCCATGCAGTAAGCTGCTCCGTCTGAGGAGGAGAAGTCAGAGTTACTGAAACCACCTTCATTAATGAGACACAGCGTCTCACTATTAATACCAAGCATGCAGCAGCTCTGGTTCCTTCTTCATCTGCAGCTCCATTACTTTTAACTTAAAAACTACAACCTTTCTTCTAAAGTTTTCCATGACGAGAGTGTGTTAAATGAGTGTGTGGCTGAAATGATCTTCCTCTGCAGGGTGGCTGGGCTCTCACTCAGATTGGGTGAGGAGCTCTGCCATCCGGAAGGAGCTCGGAGTAGAGCCACTACTCCTCCATGTCGAGAGAAGCCAGATGAGACGTTTCGAGTACGTCCCACCGGGAGGAGACCAAGAGACAGACCCCGGATCCGCTGGAGAGACAATGTCTCACAGCTGAACAGGGAACACCTCAGGATCCTCCTGGATGAAATGGAGGATGCAGGTGGCGTGAGAGAAGCATGGGCTTCCCATCTGAGGCAGTTGCCCTGCAACTCTCTCCTGGATAAGCGGAAGACGATGGAATGGAGAGTGTGTTTATGTTTTTATTTACGAGACACAAAAGTGATTTGTACTCAGACTTGTGTAAAAGAGGAAATGATGAGTTGTATTTCCAGTTCTCTTATTGTGTTAACTGTTGAACCAGAACCGGTAGTAATGTTATGAAGATTGGTGGAAAAGATAAAGTTAGATGGTGGATTGTTCCTTGTTTATCTTCCTGTTTCCATCCATCAGTGCAAACACAAACACCCGGCTACACTAGCGTCTCACTAGAACCTTCTCTGTCGGTCATTAAAAAAGATCCATAAATAAACTGCATCGTTGGAAAAGCAAAGTCTTGTTCACAAGTGAGAGAAGAATAGAGCGGGAGAGGAACAGAAGGATCGGTGCGCCGTCTGCGAAAATCAGGATGCTATCCGGATCTATTGTGGTGAAGAAAGAGCAGAGCCGAAAAGCAAAGCTTTCTATTTACCAGTTGATCTACGTTCCTACCCTCACCATGGTAACCAGGATCTACGTTCCTACCCTCACCGTGGTAACCAGGATCTACGTTCCTACCCTCACCATGGCAACCAGGATCTACGTTCCTACCCTCACCGTGGTAACCAGGATCTACGTTCATTATCTACGCTCCTACCCTCACTATGGTAACCAGGTTCTACGTTCCTACCCTCACCATGGTAACCAGTGTGGGTGGTGACCAAAAGAACGAGCTCACGGATACAAGCGGCTGAAATGAGCTTCCTTTCTCCTGAGTAAGAGCCCAGCCACGATGCGAGGAAACTCATTTTAGCCGCTTTCATCTGTGATCTTGTTTTTTTGGTCACCACCCAAAGAGGGAAGAGCTTTGCCACAGTAGAGCCGTTGCTCCTCCGGGTCGAAATAAGTCAGATGGATTGGTCCTTTTGTTCCACCACCGTGAAACAGCCGAGGTCCAAACTGAAGCTTGATTTTACCGTACAGTTTCATCCCTCGTTTTCAAAATCAATCTTTTCCGTATTTGATTGCTCAGCACTCAGTTTGCTTTCGGTTGTGATTAACGAGCCTGGCGGAGTGTGGCAGGTCATACTTGGGAATATCTGGCTGAGGAAATCCACTTCTTCCTGGAAGTTTCGATGAGGGAACTCTTGATGGGTTGGCTTCATGAAGTTCTTGCGGGAGTAGAAAAAGTTCTGGAGGAAAGAAATAAAAAAGGAGAGCTGAATTAGGAAGAGAGGTTTAGGGTCAGCAGTGATGAGGATGGGTACCACAGGCCTGACCTCGATGGCGTCGAAGCCGCAGTACTCCCGGGCGAGCTCCAGCAGAGGCACCAGTGCTTGCAGTAAGAGGGTGGTTCCACACGTTTTCAAAATGAAACGTCTCTTGGAGACAAACATGCTACTCTCACTGTGAACAGAAAAAAAAAAAACAGGGTCACTTCAATTAAATTTTTTCTTTTTCTTAAAAGTTATTAAATAATAAGTCATTAAAAATATCTAAACTATTCATGTTTAAAGAGAGACTTTCAAATGAAATTCTTCACAAAGTTTAGGCATTTAAAGTTTAAACCTTCATGGTTAAAACAGCGTGCACTCCTGTGTGAGTGTACGTGTGTATGTGTGTGTGTGTGTGTGTGTGTGTAAATGTGTGTGTGGCCACTGGGCCAAAGCTTTCTCTGGGACTACGGGGGTAAAAACTGAAAGGACAAACTGGAACAAAAATAAAAGTTTTTATCTAAATTTTTTATTTCAATCAAATTTTTCCGCAACAAATAAAGTAGGGAGGAGACGATGGCTCAGTGGAAGAACGTTCGCCCTTTGACCACAAGTTCTCCGGAAGTTCGCGAGATCGAATCCCACTCAGCTAATGTCGCTGTGTCCTTGGGATGACACCAAACCCCCCATTTCTCCCACCATTGGTGTCGTCGTGGCAGCCTGCAGCGGTGTAATGCAGCACACAAATTTCTCGTTGAGAGATGAATAAAGTAGAATTCTTTCTTTCTAAAGAAAACACTTGGAACAAATTGTAACCGTATTCTTTTTTAACTTTAGAGTTAAGGTCCTAAATCTGACAAAAACAAAACAAAAAAATGTCTCTTTAAGCCCAAATTTTCCTTTTGGGAATAAATAAAGTATTTAAATTTAAATTCAATTCATTGCATGAAATAATAATAATAATACTGCATCATACTTCTACAGCGCTTTTCCAGGACCCTCAAAGACACTTCACAGATTCATTATTCATTCACTCCATACCAGGTACTGGTAAGCTACTGTTGTAGGCACAACTGCCCTGGAGCCAACAGACAGAAGCCATCGACCCCTCTGACCATCACTAACCAATCACACACACCATCCAGACTGGGCAATGTGGGTGAAGTGTCTTGTCCAGGGACACAGTGACAATTTGATCTCAACGGCCATCCCACTGTAGCACCTGGGGTTCCAGCGGTCTCCCATCCAAGTACAGCCCAGACCCAGCATGCTTAGCTTCTGAGGTCTGACGGGATCAGGCATTGACAGGCTGGTTTGGCCACACCATGCCTACACACCATAGCATCAGTCTGCTAACTAAACGTAACATACTCTACAGATAAAAGCAGTAATCTTTCTTTGGGTCCAAACACCAGCTTTCTTTCCTTCTAGATTTTCTCATGGATGTCAATCTGTAATGTTTAGAAGCTCTGATAGCGTCGAAAACCCAAGACCTGAAAATCCAAATTAATGGATACATTGTGGAGCCCCTGCAGACTGTAAAGACGTCCCGTTACACTCCGACTTAATTAGTGATTAAAGTGCCTTGTTTGTGTTTTAACCCACGGTCACATGTTTGTTTAAATAAAGAGCAACTGATTCACTCACTGCTTTTATCAGATGGGAGGGGGTGTTGCCGTGGGCAACCGGGACTTACCTGAGTATATAAGCTTCCTGCTTGTCAGTCTTAGTCACACTTATGATCAAACAATGCACATTCTCCAGAAGTTTGTCCCACTCAAACCTGGAAGAGAGGAAAACAGAGAGAGGAGGGGGGGTGGATTACTGAGCATGCTCAGATGCTGCCGCCGCAGTGGAAAAAGCAGCTGCGTCACCGTTTGGAAGAACGGCCTGGTCCGCTGGCGAGATGCTCAGCAGCCTACCGTGCACATTAACCCCCCCCCACTGCTAGTCAGGTCGGAGTACCCCCCCTCCCACTCACCCACCCCCGATGCTAGACAGCCTGGAGCCCCAGCAGCTGCCCCGATAAGGCAGGTGGGGGGGTGTAAATCACCCCTCTCTGTACTGAACAGCAGCACCAATAGCTGGTGATACTGAAAACAAATAACTAGATTATTTATGATGCGTGCCGTCTGATTGGTCCAACCTCTGGTTTGGGGACCAGAAAGTGTCTCATTACCACAAGAAAAGTTTAATGTGTGTTTTTTTTTTTTTAAATAATCATAAACTGGCTGCACGGTGGCCTCACAGCAAGAATGTCGGAGTTTGGGTCTCAGACTGAGGACGAGACTTGGAATCACTGGTCTTTCTGTACGGAGTTTGCATGTTCTCTCGTTGTATGTGTGTTTTTTCTCTGGTTCCTCCCACCCTCTAAAAACATACATGTTAGACTTGACTGGCCACTTAAGACACTGCCCTTGGGAATGAGTGCGAACGCGGATGGTTGTCTGTGTGTGTGGCCACACAACAGAATGATAACCTGTTTGGGATGTCCCCTGCCTCTCACCTGTAATCAGCCGGGATAGGCTCCTGCACTCGCCTGCGGCCCAATCAGTGATAATCAGTTCAGGAGATGAATTAAAAACTCTTTATAAATACCGAGCAAAAATTAAAACCCACTTTGATCTAATTTGGATTCGTTTGGTTTGCTTCAACCAATAGAAAGACAGCCTGGTGACCAAAACCAGGAAGTACCAGTTATTGACAGGCTGTGGGGCCAATAGTTTTCATTCACCGTTTCTTCCAGGTGTTAAAATTATTCACACAGAAAAAAAAAACCTAAACATTGTGAAGTGATTTCCATTTTATTCATACACACATTTCTACCACCCATCACCTCCTTCACCCAACCCCTATGGCCCCTCCTGCAGGTGGCGAGTCCGCTGGAAGGGTGGCCCATGTCCCCTGTTCGGGCTGAGCCCAGCCGGGCCCCATGGGTAAAAGCCCGGTCACCAGGCACTCGCTCTCATGCCCCACCCTTGGGCCTGGCTCCAGGGGGGGGGCCCCGGTGACCCACGTCCGGGCAAGGGCAACTTGGCCATGTTTGGTAACTTCATAGGTGGTTTTCGAGCCACGCTTTGTCTATTCCTCCTCCAGGTCGAGAGGAGCGTTTTGGGCACGTCCCACCGGGAGGAAACCAAGGGGCAGACCCCGGACCCGCTGGAGAGACTATGTCTCACAGCTGGCCGGGGAAAGACTTGGGATCCTTCCGAGTGAGCTGGATGATGCAGCCGGGGGGAGAGAGGCCTGGGCTGCCCGTTTGAGGCTGTTGCCCCCGCGACCCGACCCCGGAACAAGCGGAAGATGACGGAACGGAACACATTTCTACAGCCTGGTGTTTTGATCCCATCCAAACACCGGTGTTGAGTCAAGTTGTGAGGCTCATCGAGATGTGAGGCTTTGTGACTGATTCTCTGATGACTCCAACCTTAACCACTACCTTTACTTATGCCTTAACGCAACCCCCATCCAATTAGAAGCTCTGTTAGACAGGCCTTGCGTCATGGGTATGCGTAGATTTGCCAGGCCCCTCATCTCGACGGGCCTCACAGATCACTGGGTTATTATTGGCTGTGGATTTTGTTCTCCACCACGCCCACAATCCAATGTAAACAGGAAATGTTGTAGTGCAGGTGCTCTGCTCAAGCTTGATCTCAACAGGTAGTCCGACTTTTCTGTAAATGTACCCAGATAATTAAAATAATATGCGACAGTTTTGCTAACTTGATGAACTTTACACTGTGTTGTGCACACGCCCTGGAGGCGGGGTTGAGCAGGGAATAAGGCGAGTGGCATTTGATATCTAAAAAGTTCTATTGAGAAAAAAAGAAATTTCATTTAAGACCCAAAAAAATTCATTTTGTTTATTTATATGTTATTACTTCATCTTTCATTTATTTTTTTAATCAAATACCTTCTTTGATTCAAAGAATAAATTTAAATGTTTGTCCTTTGAAAAAAGACTTAAACTAAAATCATGAATCATCCTTTTCTTTAAGTTTATGTAACATTTACAGGTTAAAACATGCGTCTCAGCCGGCGGGGTTAAACCGTTTAATACGCAGACCAAGCAGATGAAAAGGTTCACAGAAGCTTTCAAACCAGAATCTAATCTAAGGAGATTATTTTATGGTGGTAAAACTATAAAAAAATATAACAGAGCTTCATCGGACCGTGATCTCCAGCTCTCGCTGGATCGATTTGCTGCCGAGTGTGAAGCGGCCGGGATGGGAATTAGTGCCTCCAAATCAGAGACTATGGTCCTCGCCCGGAAAAGGGTGGAATGCCCCCTGCGGGTCAGGGACAGGGTCCTGCCCCAAGTGGAGGAGTTTAAGTATCTCGGGGTCTTGTTCACGAGTGGGGGAAGGATGGAGCGGGAGATCGACAGGCGGATCGGTGCAGCGTCTGCAGTAACTAGGACGCGGCATCGGTCCGTCGTGGTAAAGAGAGAGCTGAGCCAAAAAGCAAAGCTCTCGATTTACAAGTCGATCTACGTTCCAACCCTCACCTATGATCACCAGCTGTGGGTGGTGACCGAAAGAATGAGATCGCGGGTACAAGCGGCCGAAATGAGCTTCCTCCGCAGGGTGGCTGGGCTCTCACTCAGAGATTGGGTGAGGAGCTCTGCCATCCAGGAGGAGCTCGGTGTCGATCCGCTCCTCCTCCAGGTCGAGAGGAGCCAGATGGGGTGGTTCGGGCATCTGGTCAGGAAGCCCCCCGAGCGCCTCGCGGGCGAGGTGTTTCGGGCACGTCCCACCGGGAGGAGACCAAGGGGCAGACCCCGGACCCGCTGGAGAGACTGTCTCACAGCTGGCTGGGGAACGACTTGGGATCCTTCCAGGTGAGCTAGAGGATGCAGCCGGGGAGAGAGAGGCCTGGGCTGCCCGCTTGAGGCTGTTGCCCCCGCGACCCGACCCCGGAACAAGTGGAAGATGACGGAACGGAACGGTAAAACTATAAACTCATTCCTGTTATCGAGAAGACATACTGTGACAAATTATTTCTAAGACAAAGATCCTTCAGTCTTTAACAAGTCAGACAAGATTCTTGGACGGGCTTTGATATTACAGGCAAAAAAACAGCCAACCTGAACTCCATCCCGCCCCAAACCAGCATCTTCAAGATAAAAGAATTTGCATCTTTGATGAAATACCTTGAAAAATATTGATATTTGAACCATTTTCGATACAATGGGGAAAAAAAGTTGCCAAAATATTAATTATGGGATTTTTCATTTCGTCTTCTGAACCGCTTATTCCTCATGGGGTCGGAGCCTATACAGGCTGATTTCAGGCGAGAGGCAGGGTACACCCCGAACAGGTCGCCAGTCTGTTGCAGGGCTACACATACACACAACCATCCACATATACACTCATCCCTAGGGGCAATTTTATAGCAGCCAATGGTTATAGCACACATTCACACACCCATTCATACCTGATGGGGATGCTGGCATGCGAGGTGCAAACCACCATCAGGAGACATTGGGGGTTCATTGTCTTGCTCAAAGACTCCTGGCAGGGGATCAAACTGGCAATCCTCCGGTTACAGGGCGGTCGCCCTACTCGCCGAGCCATCCTTCCCCCAATCAACCTAACATACTTGTTTTTGGAGGATGGGAGGAAAATCATTCATACACGGAGAACATGCAAACTCCACACAGAAAGGCCAGTGTTTCAATCCACTCGGTGACTTTGGGACTCGATCCTCAACCTTCTTGCTGTGAGACCCACAGTGCCAACTGCGCTACCCTGCAGCCCATTGTGGGATTTTTAATTGAACGAGGCTGGAACGGGATTATTTCACGTTAAAAAAAACCTCCACTGTACTGCAAGTAAAAAAAATAATAATAATAAATAATAAAATCTAATCTTCTGTGTAGTCCCTCATTCATCCAGGAGTGATCCATAGTAGAAAAAAGTTTCAAAAAAGTCTTCTGGACAGTTCAGTTCTTGAATGAGGCGGGAAATCGGGAAATCATTTTCAATCTGAAAGAAATGGTCGAGCCCTGCCTTACTATTTTTTTACCTTTTACTCAGGTTAGTATAAATAGATCCAGTTTTCAGTCCATTTCATTCAGATTGAAAATGATTTCCCGATGGAAGTCGAAACGTCTCATTCAAGAACTGAACTGTCCAGAAGACTTTTTTTAACCTTTTTTTCTACTATAAAAATCTAATCTTCTGAATTTACAAGTGAAATTTCTGCTCTTCAGTTTCATTTGACTTTGTTTCTTATATTCTTTGCCGTGAAGTCTCGGTTCTAAATTTGTTGATTTTGTTGCTGTCTGGCTAGTTTCGATATTTTGGAAATTATTAATGGTATTGTTCAGATATTTTACTATCGATATCCATGGTACTTCACAGAAGTTAGAGCGTTCGCGCGCGGACCGGAAGTTTGCGGGTTCACGTCCCACAGAGAGCACGTCTAGGGTCCTTGGAGAAGAAACCTAACCCACGTTTCTCCCACCATTGGCACCGTCGAAGGGCAGCCTGCTGCGGTGTAAGGAGTGCAGCAAACAAATTTCCCTGGTGAGGGATGAATACAGTAATTTATTTTATTTATGTATTTATTACATCAAGATTTGACTAAACTACCCCAAATACCGTAAAACAAACAAACAAACAAAAAAAACGTATTTTCCGCACCATAACACGCACCTTCAATGAAACGGCCATTTTAAAACTTATTTCATATATAAGGCGCATTGAAAGAAACTACCCTACTGTGGTGTCTTGGGTTGCGTTATGCATCCACTAGATCAGGGTTCCCCTATCTTTTCTGCGCCATGGACCGGTTTAGTGTCAGACAATATTTTGACAGACCGGTTTAAAGGTGATAAAAAAAATCACCCTGAAAAAATGGCTTTTTTAATCAATAATAAACTTATACCCACTTTGTCTTCACGAGAAAATTTCTTAGCAGCGTCTTAATAACGTGAAAACATTCTCTCAGCTCGAATGCACATGCTATGGTAATGGTAAACATACCTTCAAAATAAAAGACATCACAAAACAAAGTGAATAAAAATACCAGTTAGTCTCCTCACAGTAAGACTAGATCAATCAGAGTTCTGGGTTTGTTTTGCTGGAACCAGACAGTCCCATCTAGACCTGAAACCTGAAGAGTGTTTCTAAAGTCCAGTCTGCTTCGGAACTCTGTAACTCCCCTTAAAGAAGCTTTCAATAGATCTTTGTTTTTCACTCATTTTGCTAGTTTAGGGGTTTAAATTTAATGGAATGATGCGTCAAAGGTGAGTCATTGACAGATGTAAGGAAGAAAATCAGGTGACTTTTCAAAATAAAACATCGGTAGCCACAATGAACCAGTATTGATCCATATAAAAAGCATACTGTTGGCTTTTGAGAGAATAAAAGGCTTTCAGGTGCAGAAAATACAGTAAATTATGCAAATGATGTGATGAGTTTACAATAATCCTCAAATGAGCCGGTGCCACCCGTCATTACTCACGCACCACAGTTGAGTGTTGTGACGGCAGAGTAGGAGGCGAGCGAGCGAATCCTAAATGCTGCAAAGCCGGACTGTTTCGATGGAGAGAAAGAAACAGTCTGATGAGGTTAATATTTACTAATCTTCTGAAACACTTATTCTTGTCGAGTACAGGCCGGGTACATATCGAACAGGTGCAAGTCTGTCGCGCACACACACACCCACACTCCGTGTCAGCCTCTAGAGGTGGTCCTGGTAATTCTCAGTTGGATGTTTGAGTGAAATAATTATTCATCTGTAATTACCTTTAAGTGTAGGATGTGAAATTTACTAAGAAATGTGCGCACAATAGCGCGCGTTTTCAAACACTGTGATTAACAAAGTGCATAAATATCAACCACCTTTTACATGATGTGCTCCAGTTTTCTTATGTACAGTCCTACACTGACAGGTATTTATTTCTAATAGTTTCCTCACTGCTTTAAATGCTTCATTTCACTGTCCTCTGTTCACAAGTCTCACTTTTCCCCACATCTTTCTACTTGGCAACTTCTGACTTTGCTTAGAGTTACGAATAAGTCCTCTCACTTTTTGACGTTCGCAGAAGCATGGATTTTAGTTTAAGCTAGCTTCATAAATGAAGCTCCTGACCATCCATGGATGTTTTCTAATAGTATTTATTTGCTTTCCTTCTAAATTCCTCTCCATCACTACTTCGCCACCTAGTGCCTCTACCACATTTCACTCCATCTACTAGGACAGTTATCGCACTGACTAGCTTACAGTTAAATGAGTCTCTTGAAAATGGCCGGACGATGAGCGAGTAGAGATGACGATGACCATGTAGGTCAGGGCGATATGAACTAAAAACAAAATCTTCACATTTTGTTCCACGCAAAACACAATTTCTGATTTCAATTGATATTTTTTCCCAACTTTACTTAAAAAAACCCAAAACATTAAAAATGGCTCAGATGAAGTTTTACACAAAAGACCCCACACTTAAATGTTCCAAATCTCCTGTAACACATCTGTAAACACAACGTGACGTGTTATTTTACACCTGGCAAGGACAGGAAAGTTTTTAAAATTATTATACCGATAGTAACCCTTCTAGTTGAGCAACCCTCAGGTGTAGTAAATATACCACATCCTTCTTTGGTCCAAACCCCAGCTTTCTTTTTCTCAGTTGCTATCGTTTTTTTAAATAAAATACTTTAAGTTATTTTCATACTATCAGAGTTTAATGTGCCAAAGCTGTAAACTGAAAATGATCTATTTAATCGATCTGTCACACAGCTCTGCCATCAGAATCTGCTTGTAGCTCAGTAACTACCGGCATGGATGTCGGCCAAGCTCTACGGGCAATTTAAACAACCATTCCTGAAATTTAGAATTCAAAGCCCGAACAAAGATGATGTTTAGAAAGTTTTATTTAGGGGAAAGACGTGGCTGCCCTGCTGGCAACGAGATTTGGGTTAAGTTTAATCTTTCAGTTAGCCCCGTTAGCTCATTACCCACGTTACATCAGGTTACAACCAGAAAGCGGCCAGTGGTTAAAGCCAACACTACCTTTCCTTTAAAGAGGGAACAAACCCAAATGCTGCGAGGTCAGACTGTTTCCATGAAGAGAAAAAACAAACAAACAAACAAAAAAACAGTGATGCATCAGGTTAGGGATGAGGTCACTTCCTTTTTTCAGACTTCCACCAATCAGAAGTCCTGGCCAAAACAGGAGAGTAAAAAACATTTACATTCAAGATGGCTGCATTTTAAAAGTTTAAAAATACAGAAAAACGGGATCTGGTTTTCTAGTTTTTCTGAGCTCTTTTGGTTATTTTGCTCTTCAACTTAGTTTTGTACGTCAACAAAACCTTTTAGGGAAAATATGCCAAGTGCCACGACAACCTCGTGTCTACCAGAAAGACTTTGCAGGCTATGCCTGACCATTCCCTCAAAAGCCTGCACTCTACTGGGAAAAATCTGCTTTAATTAACAGGGATTCAAAGAGCTCAAACTGTGCTCAATGAGATCGAATCAATCCATCAACACAGATTGTTACTTGCTCAGTGGAATCCCCGTTCACCCACCTGGCATGGAACACAGAATCCCCATGTGAACAAGGAGATCATTGACGATCCATCTGCTGTCTGATCTCACCCAGCGTATTCCCAAAGTCTACTTTGAGGACCAGGGACACGCTGCGAGTAGTCTTCCTCATTGATGGAGGCATCCTGAATGACCCTCCAGTAGGAATTGTTGATGAGACCCTGCGCCTGATCCAGGACACTGAGATGGAGAGGTTTACCCCACTGGATGGAAGCCAAGCAGCAACAGTCATTCCCAATCCTTCTGGAAGTATTTAGACAAATCATACTGAACAATAATTTACAAGTTGATCTATGTTCCTACCCTCTCCGTGCTAATCAGGATCTACGTACGTTCCTATTTTCAACCTGGTAACCGGGATCTACGTTCCTACCCTGGCCGTGGTAGCCGGGACCTACGTTCCCTACCCTCGCCGTGGCAACCGGGACCCACGTTCCTACCCTCGCCGTGGCAACCGGGACCCACGTTCCTACCCTCGCCGTGGTAACCGGGACCTACGTTCCTACCCTCCCCGTGGTAACCGGGACCTACGTTCCTACCCTCACCGTGGGAACCAGGACCTACGTTCCTACCCTCGCCATGGTAACCAGGACCTACGTTCCAATCCTCACCGTGGCAACCAGGACCTACGTTCCAATCCTCGCCTCAGGATCCTCCCGGGTGAGCTGGAGGATGCACCTAGGGTGAGAGAAGCCTGGGCTTCCCGTTTGAGGCTGTTGGCCCTGCGACCAGGCCCTGGACCAGCGGAAGATGGCGGAACACTGAACAACATTTGTTTTTCAGTCTGAAATTCTGCCCTCCTAAGTTTATCGCTTTATGTTAAAGCTACAGACTTCCCATCTCGTTTTAGTCCTCAGAGGCTCACTGGATCTAATCAATTAAATGATTAGAGTTAAATATTTTCCGTTCCGTTATCTTCCGCTTGTTCCGGGGTCGGGTCGCAGGGGCAACAGCCTCAAACAGGCAGCCCAGGCCTCTCTCTCCCCGGCTGCATCCTCTAGCTCACCTGGAAGGATCCCAAGTCATTCCCCGGCCAGCCGTGAGACATAGTCTCTCCAGCGGGTCCGGGGTCTGCCCCTTTGTCTCCTCCCGGTGGGACGTGCCCAAAACACCTTGCATGCGAGGCGCTCGGGAACCACCCCATCTGGCTCCTCTCGACCTGGAGGAGGAGCGGCTCGACACCGAGCTCCTCCCGGATGGCAGAACTCCTCACCCGATCTCTGAGTGAGAGCCCAGCCACCCTGTGGAGGAACTCATTTCAGCCGCTTGTACCCGGGATCTCATTCTTTCGGTCACCACCCACAGCTGGTGACCATAGATGAGGGTAGGAACGTAGATCGACTTGTAAATCGAGAGCTTTGCTTTTCGGCTCAGCTCTCTCTTTACCACGACGGACCGATGCAGCGCCCTAGTTATTGCTGATGCCGCACCGATCCGCCTGTCGATCTCCCGCTCCATTCTTCCCCCACTCGTGAACAAGACCCCAAGATACTTAAACTCCTCCATTTGTGGCAGGACCCTGTCCCTGACCCGCAGGGGGCATTCCACCCTTTTCCGGGCGAGGACCATGGTCTCGGATTTGGAGGCGCTAATTTCCCATCCCGGCCGCTTCACACTCGGCAGCAAATCGATTAATAATTTCTTTTACTAATTTATCAGACAGTGATTAAATCATTCTGTAAAAGAACTATCATTTTGTGTTTCCTAACTCTTCTAAGTTCATCTTTATTTCAAGGCATGCATTGAATCTTTGAATGGTTAGAAATACAAATCGTAAAAAAAAACAAAAAACAAGGAACGTCAAACTAAAATCTTTAAAATATTTTGATATTAAGATCTACATTTTGCTCCACATTCGACCAATCAGTGTCTGGATGTAAAACAACTTCCTCCAGTTAAACTCAAACAGAAACACATGTCATCAGTTCCCTTCAATCTCTCTCTCTAGAACCAACAAACCAGGTTAGAAATCTGGGAATAATAATAATAATGGACTCAGTCTTCAACTTTAAGTCTCATTATCAGCCTTAAAAACAGCAGAAATCAGAGGTTTGGAGTCAAACCAGACTTGGAGGATCTTATCCATTCTTTTGTTTCCAGCAGGTTAGGTTATTTTAACGGTTCCGAACAAAAAGACCTGAGATCAGTCCCCTGCTCAGGTCTCTGGACCGGCTTCCTGACTTTAAAACTGTAATGTTTTTAATTATAATGCTTTTTTTCTGTCTTTTAAAAAAAATTTAACTGCCTTGTGGATGAATTGTGCAACAAATAAAATAATCTCGTCATGCTTTTCTTTATCAAGGATAAATGTTGACATTCTTTTGCTCATTTTTGTCTTTTCAGGGTTTTTATTTTCTGTCCTTTCTTTGTTTTTGTGTCTTTTCTGTGGTCCCAAGGACTTGGGCCTAGCGGGAATCGAACCAGGTTCTCCCGGTCGAAAGACTGTATCTCTACCACTAAGCCAACACCCCCCAGGACCCTTTTGCTCATTTTCAATTTGGTGGAAGTTAAAACTCTAGAAGGAGTCGATGAAAAACCACATAATCCTTCTGTATGCATCAGGAACACATGTTAGCAAGAAGAGCAGCCCATATGATGATGAACCAGTTAAAATTAATAGGTTTTAGGTAAAGTCTTGCCCGTTAGGACCTTTATCAATTTGAAGAGCTGAAAAACAGATTGATTCAAACTGAAAAATGTTTCCTAATGCTTTTTTTTAAAAAGTTTTAAATTGTGGATTTTTAAAAAGTTAGTTTCTTTCTTTAGAGATTTAAAGAACGAGTTGTTTGAACCTCAGAATAAAGTCCTGATGATTAAGAAACCTGAGATTGGAGTCAGGAATGAGGAAAGTGTAAATAAAAAAAAAATAAAAGAATTACTCTATTCATCCCTCACTGGGAAAATTTGTGTGCTGCACTCCTTACACCGCAGCAGGCTGCCCTTCGACAGCACCAATGGTGGGAGAAGCGGTGGTTAGGTGTCTTCTCCAAGAACCCTAGACGTGCTCTCTGTGGGACGCAAACCCGTAACCTTCCGGTTTGTGCGCGAACGCTCTAACCACTGAGCTGCCGTCTCCCCCAAATGGTAAGTAGACTCAAATTAAACAGCTCTTTTCTACCTGCGTTGGTTCTCAAAGTTCTTTACATGGTAGCTCACATTCACACATATTTATACCTGATGGTGGAAGCTGACATGCAGACTGGAAACCACCATCAGGAGACATTGGGGGTCCAGTGTCTTGTTCAGAGACACCTCAGCATGAACTCCGGGCTGGGGATCAAACCCACAACCCTCCGGTTACAGGACAGTCCGCCTACTCACTGAGCCATCCTGTAGAAGTGTCTTGAACACATTCCATGGCGTGTTAATCTTTTTATTGTCGTTACAGAAAACAAGAAAGCTTAATCTCTGCACAACAAGAGGTGTTATCACTTATTTAGTTAATTAAGATGTAAACACGTTAAAATAATTAAAACATCCTGTTTCTTCTTTGTTTGATCGCCAGGATGCTTGTTTGAATAAGTTGTTAAAAAATTTTTTTTTTTGCATTCATTGGCTCTTTTTTTTATATATTGAAATAAATGTTTATATTTTCTACATAGAAGAGGAGTGAGATCAGAGCAGGAAGATCTGGGCATCCCCTCGCCATGGCAACAAGGAGTTAAAACTTCCACTTCTTCTGATTGGTTCAGGTTAAAAGCTGTAAAAACAGTTTGGAGTTTAAAGGGTTAAGACGGACGGACGGTGTTTGAGCGAGCTGCCATTTCCTTCAGGCTGCTGCAGGCAGCCGATCGGCTCCCATTTCAGAGTGAAACGCACACCAGCGGCTATTTATGGATCAGATTAGACCGCCTGGAAACAACCACAACTCTTTATTCACTCTGAAAGCTCTCAGAACGGCAGAAACGGGCGTCTGATCACCGGAGCCTGACCGACACCAGCGGGGTAGTTGTGAATTAGATGCCCTTGTGTACTTATATGGACACTGGCTGATGTCCAGAGATCCGCTGCGTGGCTTTAAGCCGGTAATCTGCCCTCTGGCTGAAAGTTAATACCAGGTCATTCAGAGCACCTTCTCTCCTGCTGACTTATGAGCAGGTTAAAGGCAAGAAAAGAACGTTTTAGAAGCAAACGCGCAGGTTAAACATGCTTAACTTCTTTTAAACTAATCTAATTAGAGAACAGCAGCTTGTTGATGAGAAACTTTGAGCTCAGTTGGACTGAAATATCTCAAAATTCTGAGATGCATCAGTCACATTTATACATTCTCTCATTTATTAATCAATATTTATCCAAAAAAGATTGAAACTGAACTCTTTAAAGGAGTTTATTTTTAGTGGTGATGAAGCAGAAATAACCTGAACTCCTTATCAGGTGCTGCAGGACCTCCGAACAGCTATGTGGTCCTGCACCAGGGCGAAGGTCAGGGGGCTTTTTAAAACAGCGTATGGATCTCAGTGAATGTCACATCAGGGCCTCCTTCTGAAAGCAGCCCAATGCCTGCAGGCGAGCAGAGGACTGGGAGCGGCAGACCAATCAGAGCCACTGGGAGGAGAGCGTCCTCATGGCTGCAAACGTGACCTAAAGAGGAACTACGTTCATGGCTGACATGAGCACGTTTTCATGGCTGCTCAGCAGAATCCCGGAGAAGAAAAGCAGGAGAACTCTGCTGCAGTTTGAGTAAAACCTGAGAGGCTGTGAGCATGTGGCGTCAGACCCCCGTGAATTTAGGAAAGAATGCAGAAAGCTTGCAGCTACAATATATTTACCCCGTAGTTTAGTGTCTAAAAGTGGGTTAAACTCAATGAATTAGGATTTGGAGGTGCTCTACTTTATTTACAAAGAGCTCCATGCTCAAACTGGACAGGGTTTTAAAACCTCATCAACATGCCAAGACGAGATTTACCACCAGAAAAACAAGTGTTTGCACCAAAAAAAACAGTGTGCAAACATTAAACCTGGAAATATCAAAGTACTGCCAAGGTTTTAAAAAAAAACTGAGTTTACTACCATCAAACCAGCCAAACCCAAAGTCCGAGCACAGTTTACAAACAAACAAACAAATACTAGTCATTAGAGAGTCTTCAAACCTAGTCATACCAGAGAGTTGGCATGGTTTACCAACCTTAAATCAGTTAAAACCAGAGTTTAATAACAAAATAGGTAAAACAGAGACTTGGCATGATTTAATAAACATTGAATGAGCCAATTCTGAAGAACTGACATGGTTTGCCAACATTAAACCAGCTACGATCAGAGTCTTGGCATGGGCTACAAAACTTAAACCTTCTAATTCAAGAGTCTTGATATGATTTCAAATTAAACCTGGTGAAATCGGAGTCTTGCATAGTTTAAAAGCTAATATATCGGTTAATACCAGCATCCTGGCATAGTTTACACAGCTTAGACCTTGTAAAACAAGATTCCCGGCATAGTTTACAAACATTAAACCAGATAAAACAAGAGTCTCGACATGGTTTACCAACATTAAACCAGATAAAACAAGAGTCTCGGCATGGTTTACCAACATTAAACCAGATAAAACAAGAGTCTGGGCATGGTTTACCAACATTAAACCAGATAAAACAAGAGTCTCGGCCTGGTTTACCAACATTAAACCAGATAAAACAAGAGTCTCGGCCTGGTTTACCAACATTAAACCAGATAAAACAAGAGTCTCGGCATGGTTTACCAACATTAAACCAGATAAAACAAGAATCTCGAGCTGGTTTACCAACATTAAACCAGAAAAAACAAGAGTCTCTGCATGGTTTACCAACATTAAACCAGATAAAACAAGAATCTCGGCATGGTTTACCAACATTAAACCAGATAAAACAAGAATCTCGAGCTGGTTTACCAACATTAAACCAGAAAAAACAAGAGTCTCTGCATGGTTTACCAACATTAAACCAGATAAAACAAGAATCTCGGCATAGTTTACCAACATTAAACCAGATAAAACAAGAGTCTTGGCATGGTTTACCAACATTAAACCTTGTCAAACAAGAGTCTCGGCATGGTTTACCAACATTAAACAGATCAAACAAGAGTCTTGGCATGATTTATCAACATTAAACCAGATAAAACAAGAGTCTCAGCATGATTTACCAACATTAAACCAGATAAAACAAGAGTCTCGGCATGGTTTACCAACATTAAACCAGATAAAACAAGAGTCTGGGCATGGTTTACCAACATTAAACCAGATAAAACAAGAGTCTCTGCATGGTTTACCAACATTAAACCAGAAAAAACAAGAGTCTTGGCCTGGTTTACCAACATTAAACCTTGTCAAACAAGAGTCTCGGCATGGTTTACCAACATTAAACAGATCAAACAAGAGTCTTGGCATGGTTTACCAACATTAAACAGATCAAACAAGAGTCTTGGCATGATTTACCAACATTAAACCAGATAAAACAAGAATCTCGAGCTGGTTTACCAACATTAAACCACATAAAACCAGAGTCTTGGCCTGGTTTACCAACATTAAACAGATCAAACAAGAGTCTCGGCATGGTTTACCAACATTAAACCAGATAAAACTAGCACACCAGTTTGTTTTCATTCATTTATTTTCTGAACTATCCATCCTTAACGGGGTTATGCGGTGTGCCAGAGCCTATACCAGCTGGTTTCTTTAAACCAACAGATTCAGTCTCTAGCTTGGCATTGATTACGAGGCTGGATATTCAGATATGTTCACAAATGGCACGGTTGACCATCGCTAGAGTAACTAAAACCAGAATTTACCAACATTAAATAGGTAAAACCAGGGTCCTGGCATGGTTTGCCAACATTGTACTAGCAATAAACCTTTTAAACCAGTCTCTGCATGATTAAATAAGTTAATACTGGAGTCCTGGTGGGGGTCTTAAACTTACCAGAGTTCAAACACGGCTAACAACCAACCGAATACCAGTCACTGAATACCATTTAGCGCCCAGTCGTTCAACCATTTAATACCAGAGAGTTGGCATGGTTACCAACTTTAAACCGGCTAAACTGAAATCTTTCACGGTTTAAAAACAATGACTGAAGCTCGTTAAGATGATCGTCTTCTGATCATAAAGCTGTACAAATATGATTAAACTGAATAAACTAAAGCCAGTCTTCTATAGTTGGTAAACTGGAGTCCTGGTCTTGTTTACAAAATGCCAGTCCTAGTCCTGGCATAGCTAACTAACCTAGTAAAACTAGAGGCCTGATTATTTACAAACATTAAACTGGGTAAAAGGATTTTAAAAAGACTGGATTAGATCAAACCAGTTGGGTTTACCTGCCAGCAAATAAACCACCTGCTAAATATTCAAATATTTTATCAGCAGGTAAAAAAAAAATTTTCATGACTCATGTTTGAATTGTTTAGACACGATTACTCAGACTGGTTCCCAGTCAGGTTAGTCAGACACTTGCTGTGTCCCCGGTTAGTCAGACACCCTGGGTCCCCAAGTCAGATCAAGTCAAACACTCTGTGGGTGCCCGGTCAGACCAAGTCAAACGCTCGGTGGGTCCTCGGTCAGACCAAGTCAAACGCTCGGTGGGTCCCCAAGTCAGACCAAGTTAAACGCTCGGTGGGTCCCCGGTCAGACCAAGTCAAAGGCTCGGTGGGTCCCCAAGTCAGACCAAGTTAAACGCTCGGTGGGTCCCCGGTCAGACCAAGTCAAAGGCTCGGTGGGTCCCCGGTCAGACCAAGTCAAACGCTCGGTGGGTCCCCAAGTCAGACCAAGTCAAACACTCGGTGGGTCCCCAATCAGACCAAGTCAAACGCTCGGTGGGTCCTCAGTCAGACCAAGTCAAATGCTCGGTGGGTCCTCAGTCAGATCAAGTCAAACACTCGGTGGGTCCCCAAGTCAGACCAAGTCAAACACTCGGTGGGTCCCCAATCAGACCAAGTCAAACGCTCGGTGGGTCCTCAGTCAGATCAAGTCAAACACACACTGGTCTCCAGTCAGATCAAGTCAAACACACACTGGTCTCCAGTCGGATCAAGACAAACACACTTGGGTCTCCAAGTCAGATCAAGACACTCGGGGTCCCCAGCCAGATAAAGTCAAACACACACAGGGGCCCCAGTCAGATCCAGTCGAACATACACTCGGGTCCCTAGTTAGATCAAGACACACACACACACACACATTGGTTCCCAGTCAGATCGTTGGTCTCCAGTCAGTCAGTATTAGTGGTGACATGTAGAGCAGCATGTTGCAGAATGAATGACTCAGCTCCACAGACAGTTAAAAAAGGGGGAGGTGGTATTTTTTTTTTCAAGGCCAGAACCAGCCTGTGATGATCAGAGCCGCTCTAGAAAGCCCTGCCTTAACATGTTAAAAACATGTTAAGTAACACGTGGTCATGTTAAACATGCGGGCCTTGGTGACAGGAGGGTTCTTACCTGGGGATGGTCCGAAGGTCTCCTGTTCCTTTACTCTCATCCTGACGAGAGAACCAAACCTCCAGCAGCTTCTCGGTTCCCTCAAAGAAGTGTGCACCGTTATCCTCCATTTCCACACACCCAACTAAAAAAATATTAGGACCAAAAGTCGCTTTGTAATTAATTAGCTTGATTAATCCTTCTTGATTTGGTTTGGATGTGTTGCGGTTGAGTCTTTAAATCAATCCGGAGGTTATTTTGCTTTAGTTTCCGTCTTCCCTTTTGCAGAGAATACTGTTAGCAGATGCTAGCTAATATCGCCGGCCATACTGTGGAAAGCTCTGAATGAAGCTGCAGTGGGCTTTTATAGCCTCAGTGAGACCCGCCCTCAACAGGATTGGTCCACTCAGCTGTCCATCATCTGACACAAATGACGTTTATTTTTAAATGTTTACGTAATTTTGAAAAAACGTTTTAAAAAATAAACAACATAATCTGAATTTTTGTCATTTTTTTATGTTTGAAAACATTCAATTTTAAATAAAAATGACTTTTAAAATTGATTTTAGCGTGTTTTAGCTGTTTTATTACAATTTAACTTGTTTTTTATTTGCATTTTCTGCTTTTATTTCTTTTTGAGTTGTTTTGCTTATTTTTTGTTCATTTTATCAAAGCTTTTTATACGTTTCTATTTATACTTTCAGTTGTTTTTTAGGGGTTTATTCATTGTTTACCTATTTTTTTAAAAATAATTTTTTATATTTAATTTTGAAATTTATCAATATTTTATTTTACTTTTTGTTAAAATATTTTTATTTTAATAATATTTTTTGTTTTCAAATATTTTACATGTTTTTTGTCATATGTTTTATTTTACACATTATTTTATTTTGTAAGTATTTTTTATTTCATTATTCACATATTGTTTTAATGTATACATTTTTAATTATATTCAATCAATTATTGATTATATTATTATTCATAAAATTGCAGGAATATATTTTGATTTATTATTAATGTCAGATTTTTTTATATCCCTAATTTTATGTTTTATATAATTTTTTGAAGACGTACAATTTTCAAAATAATAGTTTTAATCATATTTTTTCTGTAATTAAATAAATATTTAATCTTCATTTAACTTTTTAAAAACTCCATTTGTTTTTTGAATTATTTTTTTTAGTATTTTTATTGTTTTTATTTTTAAAATATTTAAGTTGATTCATAATTATATTAATATTTGTATCAAATTTTTTAAATGATTTTATTTAAATTTATTTATACTTTTTGTTCAAAATTTTAGCCAAAAATTAAATGCTTATGTTTTAATTGATGTATTTTCACATTGTTTTAAGTATTTTAATTTATGCCAACGATGCAGAGCTTTTATTTTGTTTGTATTTCTTTGTGTTTTATGCATGTTTGTTTGTTTTTTGTCTTGTGTTCTTTAAGCTAGTTTAATCGATCCTCTTAACTGACTTTCTTTGCATTCTTATGTTGTTTGTATTTTTGTTTTAGTTTCGAACCATTTACATAACAAATGACTGCAGACTGAGAGCTGGGACGACCTAGTACGGGAGGTTAGGGTCAAACAAGCACAATTTTATTTATGTGTTTGCGTTGGGAAGGCTAGCCTATGCAGCCGAGGATCTGGCCGTTGGCTGCCACCCATCTCCTCCTTCACCCGACCCCTAGGGGTCAGGATGCCCCCTGACCGCCTCGCGGGCGAGGTGTTTCGGGCACGTCCCACTGGGAGGAGACCAAGGGGCAGACCCCGGACCGGCTGGAGAGACTATGTCTCACAGCTGGCCGGGGAAAGACTTGGGATCCTTCCAGGTGAGCTGGAGGATGCAGCCGGGTGAGAGAGGCCTGGGCTGCCCGCTTAAGGCTGTTGCCCCCGCGACCCGACCCCGGAGCAAGCGGAAGATGACGGAATGGAACGGAGCGTTGGGAAGGCATTCAAAAACAGAATTACATCAAATTGTTGAACTTCTGCTGATTAAACTTTGGTTTGCATGAACTTCCAATGCTGCAGAATTCAATCTTTTTACTTCAATAAATTCTATTTTTTACTTCTTATTTGTGTGACAACTTATAAAGGAAATTCCACAACAAAACATAACTCTTTGTACTCACTTTTTGAGGATGATGTGGGCCTATTTGCTTCGTCGGGACGTGATCTCCAACTCTCAGCGGACTGACTAGCTGCCGATCGTGAAGCGGATGGGATGCGAATTAGCGCCTCCAAATTCGGGACCATGGTCCTCGCCTGGAAAAGTGTGGAATACCCTCTGCAGGTCAGGAACAGGGTCCTACCCCAAGTGGAGGACTTTAAGTATCTCGGGGTCTTGTTCAGGAGTGGGGAAAGGATAGAGTTCGACCGGGAGCTCGACCGGCGGATCGGTGCGGCGTATGCAATATATAGGACACTGAATCGGTTCATCATGATGAAGAAAGAGCTGAGCCAAACAGCAAAGAACTGGATTTACCAATTGATCTATGTTCCTACCCTCACCGTGGTAACCAGGATCTACCTTCCTATGGTCACCAGCTGTGGGTGGTGACTGAAAGAACAAGATCACAGATCCAAGCGGCTGAAATGATCTTCCTTTGCAGGGGGCAGCGATCTCACTATAGGTAGAGCGAGGAGCTCTGCCGTCCAGGAGGAGCTCCTGGGTGAGCTGGAGGATGCGGTTAGGGTAAGAGAAGCCTGGTTTTCCAGTCTGAGGTTGTTACCCCCACCACCGGGCCCCAGATAAGCGGAAGACAAAGGAACAGAAGAAAACGTATCACACAACAACAGCAACATTGTTAAAGAATTTGAAAGTATAACCAGACAGGAGATAGAGTGATCAGCACATTCCAGCAATGGTTTAAGATAAGATGAGATACAGAATGTAGTAATGTTTATCCAGACCGTTCCAGAGTTTCAAACAGAAACTCTGACAGGTCGTCTGAGTAGTGGACAGTTGAAAAGGCACTTTTAAATTATGACTTGGTCAGATTGATGACAAACAACCAGTAGTTTCAGCAGTTATGAGGTGAAATTAATTTTATTTTGTACACAATAAACAGTGGGCGGCACGGTGGCGCAGTGGGTAGCCCAGTGGCCTCACAACAAGAAGGTCATGGGTTCGAGTCCCGGGTGGGGACGAGGCTTGGAACACTGTCCTTTCTGTGTAGAGTTTGCATGTTCTCCCCATGTTTACGTGGGTTTCCTCCCACCCTCCAAAGGCATGCATGCTAGGTTGATTGACTGGTGCTAAATTGCCCCTAGGAATGAGTGTGTGTGTGGATGGTTGTATGTGTGTGGCCCCACAACAGACTGGCGACCTGCTCGGGGTGTACCTTGAATCAGCCGGGATGGGCTCTGGCACCCCCCCCCCCGTAAGGGATAGACGGATAAGTAGGTGACTGACTGACAATAAACAGTGAGTGTAAAGCCAGAGTGCGGGCGGCACTCGACATTCCCAAAAGGCACTTTAAAATATCAGAAAAATATTCTTCTAGATTCATTTTTCAGCATCATGATGCCAACTTTCTATGTGTTAGAACCTCCGTCACTACATCCCACAAGACTTTATGTAGGACTGTGTGAGTGAGGATGAGTGAGTTCTGGAATCATGGTCTTCTTGTGCCTGTCATAATCGTCCTCCATCCCAGAACGTTTCCGCCCTCCTAAAACTGACCTTTCCCCTAATTCAGCACACCTAGTCCCAATTGCCTCACCCTGCCAAGCCTACACCTCTTCCCTAACCTCTGATTAACAGCAATTAACTGGGTATTAGTTTGGGTTCCACATCTCCACCTTCCCCACTACGTGGCAGAGCTAAACCGAGCTCAATCATTCATTCATCTTCTGAATCACTTATTCCCTAACGGGATCACGGAGGGAGCCGGAGTGTACCCCGGCTGATTCAAGGCAAGAGGCAAAGTCGCCAGTCTGTTGCAGGGCCACACAACCGTTCACACACACACTCATTCTGAAGGACAATTTCATAGCATGTTCTTAACCTGCATGTTTTTGGACGGTGAGAGGAAACCCACACATACACGAGGAAAACATGCAAACTCCATACAGAAAGGCCAGTGTTCCAAGCCTCGTCCCAACCCGAGAGTTGAACCTCAACCTTCTTGCTCTGAGGTCACTGTGCTAACCTCATGCTGCCAACCTGAGCTCAATTAAATAAATAATGATCAATCACATCCCATAGTCTAGCTTTTTAAAATCTTCTCTAAAACAGATACTAGATGTGGCGTGTCGTCATACTCCTCCTGATTGATCACATATCTGGGTATTTCCAGTTCTGATATCTTCCTGGTGTCAATTTTATGTTAGCAGAAGCTCCTTGTGTTAATTACCAATGCAGGCGTGGCTTCGTTTGGCATCACAGAAAAAAGACAAATGAAAGAAACAAAAATGTTATAGTTTTAGTGACACAGCTTTTCTCGTAAATCGACATCAAATCTCACCCAAAGTATCTCTCTGGTTTCTAAGTTGTTGCTTTTTATGCAGCTGATAAAGATTAAATATCCTCTGAGAGGGAAACAAGTTTTTTTCTGTTTGGTGGATAGTCAGAAAATCTTCAAACGACTATGATGCTGCTCTTCTGCACTCCAGTTTAAATGTAGATCATTTACTTAGAGGTGCGTGCTTGTAGTCATAATTCGTCTTCCGAATCGCTTATTACGTAATGGGATCCCGGGGGTGCAGGAGCCTATAGAGGTTGATTTAAGGCGAGAGGCAGGGTATACCCTGAACAGGTCGCCAGTCTGTTGTGGGGCCACACACACATACACAACCATTCACCCACACACTCACTCCGAGGGGCAATTTGTTATCGGCCAAACCAACATGAGATGCATGTTTTTGGAAGGTGGAAGAAACCGGAGTACCTCAAGGAACACACACATACACAACATTAATGTTGTTTAATGGAAGGAAAAATGCTGTTTAATTATAAAGGAATTAATTAGAAACATTTTGAGTAACAGAGTAATCTATCTAGTTTCTTTTTCTACAGTTACAACACCTGCAGAATATAAGGTGGGGTCTAAAAAAGCCTGTTCTCCCATGCTGCAGATTTACCTACAACTGCTTAGAAAAGTGTGTCCTTCTTCACTAAAACCAACGGGTGTTCTTATGAGTGGTAAACCAGACTGGCAGCATGTACCAGCATGGACGTCACCTATCGAAGGGACCTGGGCAGGGTGTACCACCCGGGAAAGCTCAGGGCCGTCAACTCCTACTGTGGGATGATCTCTTTCTTCTGGGGTTCCATCATGGAGAAGGTCCCCATGTCCTGTTCTTCTCTGTGATCTGTAGAGGAGCTGGTGTGGAGACCAAATGAATCTAGCAAACTAAACTAGCTGACCGGAAGCTGTCCTCCTCTTTTGGAGAAAGTTCTGTTTCAGATTCCTGATGGATCCTGTGTTCCTGTCCTGGGCATGGCCAGAATGAGGCGGCCTCTGTGTTTGACCTTCCATCCCGTTTCCATCAGGATGAAGAACATCTACTGATTTCTTCAGATTTAAAGCTGTAGAGTAGAATAAGATAATATTGAATTAATAGTCTGCTCGTCCTGGGGGAGGGATCTCTCTTTCATGTGGATCTCCATGAAGTTTCTTTTTTTTCCCCACTGCTGTTTTTTTTTTTTTTTTTTACTTTTTCCTTATTGAGAAGAAGAGTCTAAGGGCAGAAATTTGATGAAAATGTACTTATTCAGCAGTGTATTTGTGTACCGACAATTTTTGTTCTTGTACTTTTTTTATCTACAAAGTGAAGCCGGTTGAGACATTTTTTTTGTGAAGTTAATCTGTAAAAATATAATTGAACTGAATAAACTCATGGTTTCAACTGGTTTAATGTAATAAAATAAGGGGTTCAAAGTAAATCTAATATTATTCTATTATTACCATCATATTATTATGTTGTTGTTTTCAAACCAAAGCCTTTCCGTTTCAAAGCTCAGTTTGTAGTTTTTAACTTCTAACATCTTCCTTTGAGAGAACAGCATGGCGCTCTATTAAAAACTACATTACCCAGCGACCCCTGCGCGCCAATTAGAGACGTCAAGGAGCCAGTGAACATTAAGCGGAGCAGACCAAAATCCCAAACAAGGAAATGGTGGGGGAATAAAAGCAGCAGATGATTTAATTAATGCATGTAATTATTAATATTTGATTTGATTGTAAATGAAGAGGTATTTATGGCTTAAAATGGATTACGACTTCAAAACCAAGCTGGCAGCAGAGAGGGAGAGAGTGGAGGATCTGTTCGAATATGAAGGTTGTAAAGTGGGTCGCGGAACCTACGGTCATGTTTATAAAGCAAAGCGCAAAGACGGGTAAGACAACCAGCAGCTAGACTGCCTTTCTACCGGGGTTCTACCAGGGTTACACCGGGATTACACTGGTCTTTCTGAGGCTGCAAGATCCTTCCTCAAAGAGAGAAACCCCCTCCCTGTCTGTGTTTTTGTTTTCACACACATACACACACACACACCTCCTACTCCCCCCTCCACCATAACCACACAGATCCAAACCAAAACCTTAGATTCGCGGTAGAACCAGAGACGGCTCTTTTCTCCGTTTCCATTGAGTTTTTTTTTTTTACTATCAACATCTTCCCGCCTTTAATTCACTACGTTCATCCCTGCTGGAAAAATGAGTCCAGGAGCTCCAAGCAGCTCCATGCAGCTCCAAACCTCTAACCTGAGGTACAAAACACCTGGTTCCATAGGTTCAGGTTCCGTAGGTGGAGCTGAGTTAGGTGGGGTGGAGCTGGACAGCCACTAGGTTGAAGAGAGCAGGAATATCGGTACTGAACTTGAACGTACCGCTTGGTGGAACAGAGGTACTGTAGAACAGCTGCTTAGTGGAACAGAGTTTGAACAGCCGCCTGGTGGAATAGAACAGCCTGTTGGTGGACTGGTGACTTCACCAAGCAGCTGCCCAGCTCCACTCCACTCAGCTCGGCACTAACTACCAAACCTAAACTTACTGAACCAGTTTTTCACAAACTGGAACTACTGGAAACACGCATTTCCCCAGCAAGGGATTGACAAAGTAAATAGAATTTTTCAAAATTATCATGATACGGGCAGCAGTTAGCACAGTGGCCTCACAGCAAGAAGGTCAGGGTTCGAATCCCTGGTGGGTTGAAGCTTGAAACACTGGTCTTTTTATGTGGAGTTTGCATGTTCTCCCTGTGTACATGTGGGTTTCCTCACTCCCTCCAAAAACATAGATGTTAGGTTAATTGGCCACTGTGAAATTGCATTTAGGAATGAGGGTGTATGGTTGTCTCCGCAACAGACAGGTCACCTGTTCGGGGTGTATCCTGTCTCTTACCTCCAATCCGCCAGGATAGGCCCCTGGGATCCTGTTAGGTACAAGCGATTCAGAAGATCAGATGGATTTCACTGGTTTGTCGCCGTGCCATCTTTTAGTCAGGAGGATTTTGTCACTCAGAAATGATGTTGGTCACAAATGATGAAAGTAAAGGGTTTTGATTGAACGGTTCTGTTAGGAGGTGGTCACCACACTGAAATTTGCAGCAACACATCATTCTGAACCCCAGGCAAATAGAATATAGTGTTGTTCCACCACATTGAAGGATGTGAGTTGTTGTGATGTGGAGCTTTCAGTGGTCAGTTTAAGCTCTTGTTTCATCCACTGGAGCTTTCAAACATCAAGAATAACCTACGTTCTGCCACATTCAGAGCCAACTGTCGTGTGTAACTGCCACCCAGTGGCTGTTTCAGTACAGTTCCACCAAGCGGCTGTTCTACATCCACCCCACCCAGCCGCTGTTCTAAAGCTGTTTGGAGCTCTCTTTTGGACTGCTTGGAGCTACCAGACACACAAATTTTCCCAGTAGGGAACTGATAAAGTATTTTTAATTTGATTAAATTGAATAATAATAATTAAAATGTTGCTTTTCAGGTTTGGCTCGTATCTAACTTACTCTTTTCTCTGTGAGAAGGATAGCTGATCTGTTTTTTTTGTCATCTTTCATGTTTAAAACTATGCAAACAGAGTGTTTTTAAGCTCGTAGAACTCTGAGCACATGTAAATAAAAGATGTAAACGAGCAAAACTACTTCATAAAATCCACCGCTGCTCGTCTCTGAGTGGGCGTGGCTCTTATTTAGATCACTCCGGAACAGAAAGTATTCATCTGCTTTTTAAAGAACGAAACATTAAAAAATTTCAGAGTCAGGATTAATTATGGAACTGAGCATCCAGTAGGATCACTGATGGAAACGAGGGACGTTCAAGTGATGAAAATTTTTTTGAATGCTTTTTGTTTTTGAAACACTTGTGTCATTAAAAAGTCATTTGTCAGGTTTTTCTGGCCCTTTAACTGTTAAAAACCATCCCAAACAAAACAGAAAAATGTTTCTTATTGCCCATTAACACAATTATCTTATCAGCCAATCAGACGACAGATACAGTAGAAAAAGAAGAAAGGATCAATCATACTGATCTTTCTATCACAGTGACGTCACTCTTACGTAAGCTCTGTAACAATATGTTTAAATGTTTAAGATTCCTTCATGTGCGTTGTTTTTTTTTTTTCCCCAAAAGCCGCTGCCTCACTGAAAATATTATTGCTCTGAAGATGTGTTTAATTTTTGTGCAAAATTAGATGTTTCATGTTTAAGAACTATATACTATGACCGATTCTTCAACGGAGGGTTATTTATTATCTGACGTGTCAGCAACACATCATAACAATTTATCATTTGTTTTACCAGGAGTTTGAGTTTCATGATGATTTTCATTTACAGAATAAAACAGTGTTATTCCTAGAGCCACCTTTTAAATGACGTATAAACTCTCTTCATATAATTACCTTTAAGAAAGAAAGAAGTATACTTTATTCATCCCTCAATGGCAAAATTTCTTCGCTGCATTACACCGCAGTAGGCTGCCAAGATGGCGCCATTAGTGGGAGAAACGAGGGGGTTAGGTGTCTTCCTCAAGGACACCTAGACATGAGCTCACTGGGATTCGATCCCACAAACTTCCAGAAAACTTCTGGTCCAAGGGCGAACGTTCTACCACCAAGCTACCACCTCCCCCCAATCATTTAGGTACGAGTAGTTATTCGTTTGTTCATTCATCTTCTAAACTATTCATCCCTAATGGGTCGTCGGGTGCCGGAGTCGAGAGGCAGGATACACCCTGAGCGGCTTGCCAGTCCAATTCAGGGCCATACACAGACAACCACCCACATGCACACTCACTCCTGGGGGCAGTTTTTATAGCAGCCAATTAACCTAACATGCATGTTTTTGGATGATGGTAGGAAACAAGAAAAAACCCGCACATACCCGGGGAGAATATGTAGACTCGACACAGAAAGGACAGTGTTCCAAGCCTCGTCACATCCAAGACTTGAACCGTGACCTCGCTGTGAGGCCACTTTGCTAACCACTGCCGCGCGATTATTAATAGTTGAAAACTTTCTTCCTCTAGTCACCATTTTTTTTTTTTTTTTGGGATATACTTTATTCATCCCTCACCGGGAAATTTGTGTGCTGCATCACACCGCAGCAGGCTGCCACCTATGACGGCACAATGGTGGGAGAAACGGTGGGTTAGGTCTTCTCCAAGGACCCTAGACGGGAACTCAGTGGGATGCGAAGTTCGTGGGCGAGCGCTCTAACCACTGAGCCACCTCTCCCCTAGTTGAAGTTACATGTAAACTCTATTCACATAATTACCTTTAATTAGGACAAGTTAATACCTCAGTATTACCGGTGGTTTTATCCATATCTTTAGAGGTTGGCATCCAAAACTGGCATTTCAAATTAATTTAAGAGTTTCGATGGTTGATACCATAATACTCCCTCCACCAAACGTCACCGATGGCCAAACACCGACTCATTTGATTAGCAGATGTTTAAACAAACATCCTTCCAGAAAAGTTTGTTTTTGTTTTTATAATACAGCTGATTGTGGAATATTTTAGCCAGCCTGGCACCGCCACCAGGCTCTCCTGAATTTCCTTTTCCTCCAGCAACTAGGTCAGGGATTACAGGCATTATCTTATGATTGCAGCGAAGGGAAAACATCCTGCCCAATCAGATAACAGAGATGACTATGTGACATGAGTCTGTCCGCCATGTTTGTAGTTCTATATCTGAAATAAGGAGATGAACTATTCTGTACTATCCATGTTGGCAACGATTCCCAAGATTGAGAATTTAAAGGCAGTGTTTTGAAAGTTTCTTCAGGAAAAGTTTGTTTTTATGCTCTCTTATGCTCTGTTTTCGTGACTGTTCATGCCACCTGATCCCAGTTTCACCCTGGAAATGATAAAGCCCTTCAGAGTGACTAAATATTTCAGAAATCTTTGTAAAAATAGTCTGAATGCCTATGTGCTGACTTTGTGTACTTGTGGCCGGGGGCGCAACATATCACCTGACCTCTTTATTTTTATGGTTGAGCAAACATGTAGAATGAGGCTGGTTCTCACTTCTGATTGGCTGAGATGCACAAACACTTTCAACATAATTTTATTGATAGTTTTTTCTAATTTACACTAGAGTTTTGGTCTGTGAGATTGTTTATTCAGCGTTTTAAGAGAAGGTCTAGATGTTGAACCTGTAAAATGGAGTGATGAGGATTTATTGGCAGTAAACGGTGAATTCAGTAGCTTATCTCGCTGCTACTGATATGAATTTACACACGGAGCTTTTGAAACAGATTAGATTGTTACTGCCAATCGATGGGCTGGCGGCCAGAATGAGTCCGATTAAAAACACTGCAACAAGCTTCAGGGTTCTCAGTAAAAGCAGCTACCAGTTCCTCATTCTTAGAGACACTTTATTCATTCTTGGAGACACTTTACTCATTCTTGGAGACACTTTACTCATTCTTAGAGAATAGAGAAGAACTATGGTATTGTATGAGGAAGTCTGGTGTGACAGAGAAGTATGTTAGAGTGGTCCAGGACATGTATGAGAACTGTAAGACAGTGGTGAGGTGTGCTGTAGGTGAGACAGGGGAGTTCAGTGTGGGGGTGGGACTACACCAAGGATCTGCTCTGAGTCCTTTGCTGTTTGCTATGGTGATGGAGAGGCTGACAGACGAGGTCAGACAGGAATCCCCATGGACAATGATGTTTGCAGATGACATTGTGATCTGTAATGAGAGGAGGGAGGAGGTAGAGGAAAAGCTGGAGAGGTGGAGGTTTGCACTAGAAAGAAGAGGAATGAAGATTAGTCAGAGTAAAACAGAGTACATGTGTGTGAATGAGAGGGATCCAAATGGAAAAGTGAGGTTACAGGGAGAAGAGATAAACAAGGTGGAAGATTTTAAGTATCTAGGATCAACAGTCCAGAGCAATGGAGAGTGTGGAAAAGAGGTGAAGAAGCGTGTGCAAGCAGGCTGGAACGGGTGGAGAAAAATATCAGGTGTGATGTGCGACAGAAGAGTTTCAGATAAAATGAAAGAAAAGTGTACAAAACCGTGGTGAGAGCGGCCATGCTGATTGTTCTAGAGACAGTGTCACTGAGGAAAAGACAGGAAGCAGAGATGGAGGTAGCAGAGATGAAGATGCTGAGGATCTCTCTGGGAGTGACCAGGATGGACAGGATCAGAGGAACAGCACATGTTAGAGGTTTTAAAGTCAGAGAGGCCAGACTGAGATGGTTTGGACATGTACAGAGGAGAGAGAGAGAGTACATCAGAAGAAGGATGCTGGGTTTGGAACCACCAGGAAAGGGGCCTAGAGGAAGACCAAAGAGGAGGTTCATGGATACAGTGAAGGAAGACATGAAGATAGTTGGTGTGACCAAAGAAGATGCAGCAGATAGGGTTAGATGGAAGAGACTGACTTGATGTGGCGCCCCCTGAAGGGAAATGCCGAAAGGAGAAAAAGAAGAGACACTTTCCTCAGTCTAAAGACACATTTTAAGCATACTCTCTCTTTAAGCTCCCGTCCACCTCCTCAGATTAGGACACAGCCTTGACAATAAAAACAGAAACTTTTTGTAACCGTCTGATTATCTGAGTTGTCGTAAGGTTTGATTGTTGCCCGGAAGCGTGGCCTTCTCATTCTTAAACATTTCTCAGTCCGATAACAACAACATTTTGTGGTGAAACATCAGACATCTGCTGACTCGGCTTTTGTTTTTACCTCCGCAGGAAAGATGAGAAGGAATATGCACTGAAACAGATAGAAGGCACTGGAATCTCCATGTCCGCCTGCAGGGAGATCGCTGTAAGTCCTCCATCCTCATATCACACGTCTGCACAAACACCTGATAGGATTTAGGAATTTAACAAAACCAAGCACACTTTCTAATACGATGCCAAACAAGTAGGAAATCTGGAAAAAAAACAAGAAAAAGTTGACACAACACGTCAAACAATGTAAATTTGTGACCTTCGAAACAACCCTGAAAATTTAATTTGTCAATCTGTAGATTTAAGATCTTTTTTAATTGAGAGTCATGAACACCACATGTTTTAAATGTAATTTTATGAGCCATAAAATATGTTTAAAATAAAAAATATGAGTAAATATGTACATGATCTGTTATTTCAACACATTTCAAGTGCAATGAGTCTCTGAATTCTTTTGAATAAGACTGTTATGATGCTGCTAATCAGTGATAAGTTCAGTATTTCTTATCCATCAATGTTGCTTCTGGTGCTACACGGGTCATTAGTCTGGTTTATACTGTGCATGGTGATGTTAAGACTTTCATTCTTTAACCAACTTCATTCAAAAAGTTGTCATAACAGTAATGATTGTACTTCTATAGCGCTTTTCAGGACACTCAAAGACGCTTTACATATTCATTCACTCCATACCAGGTGATGGTAAGCTACTGTTGTAGCCACACCTGTCCTGAAGCAGACTGACAGAAGGCAGGCTGCCATTTTTGCGCCATCGGACTCTCCGACCATCACAACCCAATGTTGTTTTTGGCTGCCATCTAAGTTTTAGTCTGTCAAAGGAAAATCAATTTAAGTTTTATCACATTTAGTTTTAGTCAAGTTTTAGTGAAAAAAAAGCAAAATCAACAATTATTTTTACTTTAACAATTGTGTCTTTATTACTGAGAATGATGCAGGTTATTTGTTTAAAAAAAAAAAGACAACTCTCCTGAGCTTTAAGTTGCGCAAAACATCAAACGTTGTAAAACAAAGTAAAATAAATAGAAATTCTTCAGTGAGTGAGGAACGTTGTAACTTATACATACTTAAAAATGACACCTCTTAATGACCCTGTAAACAAAGTAAACATTGCATTGTGTCTTTAAAGCAGTCTATAGAGCAACCAAGCTAATTAAGGAAGTTAGCAGCGCCGACAAGCTAGCATTAGCTTGAAGTTAGCATGCTGTTTGCGCAAAATATGTGGAAAACTTTAAGTTTCTGACCACCAAGCCTTTTTGTTACTGTTTTCACCATGGTGTGTGACTTCCTCATGGCTGCAGGTGTGTTGTGTAGACGGTGTGAACGTGCAGCATTGTGGGGGGCGTGCCGCCGTGAGAGACAGATGCAGCTGCTGTGTTTTTTTTTTGTTTGTTTTTTTTTTTTTGTTTTAGTATTTTCGTTTTTCTTTTTGGAAATTTCCTTCATTGGTCTCAGGGAAACTATGCTTCCAGCGGGATACGAACCCTGTTCACCCGGTCGACAGCTCATGTCGTAACCACCAGCTACATCACCAGAGACCGAGCCGCTGTGTGTTTTTCTTTTCTCAGACAGAAATGTGAAAGTCTGATGCCTATTTCGTTATGTTTTCATCTCGTCAACAGAAACTTGCAAACGTCTCGTCACATTTTCGTCACCAGACAGCTAATTTTTATTTCGTTTTCGTTACGTAAAAAAAAAGCTTCATCAACAAAATCATTTCGTTGTTGTTATCGTTGACAAAAACAACACTGTCACCAACCAATCCCACACACAACATTCAGATAATTTAAATTCAACAATCGGCCCATTGTGGTACCTGGGGTTCCAGTGGTCTCCCGTCCAAATCATGTACGGGTCCAGCCTACTTAGCTTCTGAAATTATGAAGTTAATTGGTAACATCAACTTCATGATGGCTTCAAACACAAACTTGCTGCCGAGTGTTTGCACTTCTAATTGTAGATCTTGAGATGCTTGCTTCCTGCTGTTCCTCGCAGGATGTTTCAATGCAAATGTAACATTGCGTGTCGAAGTGCCGCTTCATATTTGACCGTTTTTTAGATGTGATTTTTATTGATGAGAGTGTGTTTATGTTTTCATCTACGAGACAAACCAAAAAAAAAATACAGTAAAGTTCAAATGTGTGTAAAAGAGAAAATGATGAGTTTATTTCTGGCTCTTTTATTTAAGTTTTGAACCAAACGTGGAACCGGTTGATGTTGTTCTTCCTGCTTCCATCCATCGATACAAACACCCGGCTACTTCGTATTCTTTGTACGTTTTCTGCTCAAGTGTCCCATTAGAATAATCTATAAACAATCCGCAGGGTTGAAAGCGCAGGAAAATAGTTGCGGCTTCTAAACCGGAAATTAAAGTACCTAAAATGACTATAAAGTACTGTCAAACCTTAGATTGTTAGCAGTGATCTAAGTCATAATGACCGTCTTGTCTTCGTTTCTAACTGCAATCAAAGACCCCCACAATAAATTTACCGTATTTTCATGACCATATAAAAGTCAGAGATTTTCTTCAAAATGAGCGGCGCGCCCTATGTGTGCTGTGTGTTGAGGTGACCGGATGGTTTTTTCCACGCATCACCATCGCTTCTGATTTTCGACTCTATGCGTGCTCATTTTACCGCCAACATGAAAAAACAAGTGAAGCAGATGAACACTACGCTTGCTGTGATTTCGGGAGGTCTGACAAAAGAACTTCAACCACTGGACATCGGCGTGAATCGGCCGTTCAAAGTAAGGCTGCGAGCGGCGTGGGAGCGAGGCATGACCGAAGGAGACCACAGCTTCATGAAGGGTGGAAGGCAGCGCCGGGCGAGTTACGCCACAGTTTGCCAGTGGATTGTAGATGTTTAGGCTAATGTGTCTGCTGGCACTGTTGTCTGAGCTTTCGCAAAAAAAGACATCATGTCCGCAGAGCCGCTCAGTACAGAAAGCGACTGACAGCGAGGAAAGTGAACCTGCGAGGTTGGATTTAGTGCAGCTGTTAGATTCTGAAACAGAGGATAAGGACTTTGATGGATTTGATAAATGACTTTATGACGACTGTAACTAATATTTAAATAAATCCAACCAAACTCGGTTTTACTCCCGATATATTTTTAAATACACACACTTGTCTGCTTGTGTGTGTGTTGTTGTAAGGCGGACATACGTAGTAGAGGATGTGTATATAAAACCTGCACCCTATCATCAGGTGTGCCTTATGTGTGTGTTTAATACAGACCACACAAAACTGGGACTGCGCCTTTTAATGCGGTGCGTTTTGGTCGTGAAAAAATGATACAAAACCTACTGTGATTTTATGAGCTGTTTTTAACTATTGATGTATGTTTTTTAATTTTTAATCTAGGTTTGATATGATTTTATGAGTTTTAATTTCTTGTGTTTTTGAGCTCTATTCAAGACAAATGCTAACAGAAGACAGAAATCCATCAGCTGCTACATTTTTATTGATGTCTAGAAAGTGGGCCGTATCGACCGATTCAATCAAACAACTGAGCGTCAGTCTTCTGTCAGATTTGTTGGAAATAATCTGTGATTCATTTCACACCGTTTTAATCCCAACGGCATCATTTTCAGAGGCAGTTCTCGTTATGTAAGAACGAGACGGTTAGAATTAGAAGGATTGATGAATGAGTGAAGTAACAGACTGAGAGATGTTTAAATCCATCCAGGCTGACGTAGATATGCTTACGTGTGATTACAGCACAGACACCACAGGTTATTTCTGACAGACCGGGTCAGCTCAGCTCACATCAGAAATAACCAGCCTGTAATCCTTCTCTGCAGACTGACTTTTGACCCACGCGCGCCCAAACTGGAAGAACCGTTTGGGACGACAGATGCCTTTTTTTCTTTACCTGTCTGGTCTTGTTCAGGTGAACTTGTCCCACCTTATATATGATTCCAGTTTAATTCTAAAGCCTTCCTCATATAGAGTCTAAGAAAAATTCAAACCTTTTAAAATCAATAATGTAAAAATTCAATCATAGAACTTTTGACAACAATATAAAGTCAGTGCCAAGGCGTCAAAAAAATCAGATTCAATATACTTTATTAATCACCTGCTGGGGAAATTTATGTGTCCAGTAGCTCCAAGCAGCCCAAGAGAGAGCTTTAAACAGCTGCTAGGAGATGCTGAGTTGGGTGGGGTGGAGTTGGAATAGCCGCTTAGTGGAACAACAGCTTGGTGGAACACACAACGGTTGGCAGCAAAGTGAGCAAAAACTCTACTTCTTCTTCTTCTTTCAGCATTTCCCTTTAGGGGTCGCCACAGCAAGTCAGTTTCATCCATCTCACCCTATCTGCTGCATCCTCTTTGGTCACACCAACTATCTTCATGTCTTCCTTCACTGTATCCATGAACCTCCTCTTTGGTCTTCCTCTAGTCCTCTTTCCTGGTGGTTCCAAACCCAGCATCCTTCTTCCTATGTACTCTCTCTCTCCTCTGTACGTGCCCAAACCATCTCAGTCTTGCCTCTCGAACTTTATCCCCAAAAACTCTACTATATAAAATAAAATACAACATAATGTAAAACAATGGTGTAAAAAAACAGCAGCAAAACGGATGAACATACAGTAGAGTCCAGTGTAAAGTGTCTTAAGGAGAAGAAGTTGAAGATCCTGAGGAATAAATTACTTTCTGAGCAGTAGAGCAGAACAGGGACAGCAGCCTGTTATTGAAGGAGCTCCTCTGCTTGGTGATGGTATGGGATAGATGGTGGTGGACACTGTCCCTGATGGACAGTCTCTTGCTGAGGATCCTCTTCCTGGACACAGTTGTCAATGCCAACCCCTGATCCGGCCTTCCTCATCAGTTTGTCCAGCCGTGTCGTGTCCTTCTTCTTGATGCTGCCTCCCCAAGACACCACAGCATAGAAGAGCACGTTGACCATGCTGCACCCAGAAGATCTTGTCTTCATTCCTTCTGATTCACTTCAGCACAGAACACGTCCACTCTGACTCCACATTCCTCACTGATGAAGGAGCTAATCCCTTGAAACGCTTAGAAAAATGTGAAGCGCTCCGTGGGCCTGCTGCCATTACGAGTGGCGCTTTTTTTAATTTAAAAGAGCATTATTGTATGATTTTCCAAAAATGGTTCTGAAGGTGGACTTTATGTGAGTTTTTAAAGAAGAGTTTAAAGAACTGTTAGAAGGGTAGGAACATAGATCCTGATTACCGTGGTGAGGGTAGGACTGTAGATCCTGGTTACCACGGTGAAGGTAGGAACGTAGATTCTGGTTACCATGGTGAGGGTAGGAACACAGATCCTGGTTACCATGGTGAGGGTAGGACTGTAGATCCTGGTTACCACGGTGAAGGTAGGAACGTAGATCCTGGTTACCATGGTGAGGGTAGGAACGTAGATCCTGGTTACCATGGTGAGGGTAGGAACGTAGATCCTGGTTACCGTGGTGAGGGTAGGAACATAGATCCTGGTTACCATGGTGAGGGTAGGAATGTAGATCCTGGTTACCACAGTGAGGGTAGGAATGTAGATCCTGGTTACCATGGTGAGGGTAGGAATGTAGATCCTGGTTACCACGATGAAGGTAGGAACGTAGATCCTGGTTACCATGGTGAGGGTAGGAACGTAGATCCTGGTTACCATGGTGAGGGTAGGAATGTAGATCCTGGTTACCATGGTGAGGGTAGGAACATAGATCCTGGTTACCATGGTGAGGGTAGGAACGTAGATCCTGGTTACCATGGTGAGGGTAGGAACGTAGATCGACTTGTAAATTGAGAGCTATGCTTTTCGGCTCAGCTCTTTCTTTACCACGACAGATCGATGCACAGTCACCCCGAGTGTTTAAAATATCCACTTTTGTGACCTTGGTCCTTGGTACCATGACCGTGAAAGTACAATCAGTTCATCTATAGTTAGTACTACGTAACTGCGGGTAAATTAATTAAAATCCCTCCAATAGTTTTTGGAAGTTATCGTGTTTGCAAAGTGTTACAGAAGCGCGGACGAATATCTTCCAATCAAACTACCCACAGTTACTCACAGAACTAACTATAGATGAACTGATAAGGCATTCAGGGCCATGTGACCAAAGATCAAGGTCACAAAAAATAAAATTCTTCCTTGTAAGACTGCTTCTCAGACCTTTGCCATTGATTATATAATACAGTTGGTTAACTAGCGCAGGTGGAGGCATTTCTTTTTGACATCTTGGTGTCGACTCTCCTGAAAAAAAATCCTCCCGATTCAGTTTCTCTGAGCAGGAATTCAAAATTTTAATTTTCAAACTGTGACACCCCAGAATTTCTTTTTTTTTTTGCAAATCATTGCAAAATCCTGAAATCTTGAAATCTGGATTTTATTATCTTAAAGGTTAAAGCTGCAATTAGTTTATCAGAAAAGCTGCAGCTTCAAACTGCTGGAGAGGTTCTGCAGGCCTCACCGGACTACACGCTGCCATGACCTGAGGGGCCACATGCCCAGACATGTTTCAGCTCTTCAAAGCTGTCAGTGAACACACACCGTTCAGAGGCGCTAACCCTAACTCAGATTTATTCCTTATTAGTCACCATGGTGACCAGTATTCTTGCAGCGTCGGGTTAAATCTTTGTACTTAGCTTAAAATGGCTGCTGTTGATGTTTGATGTGGAATTTATTTGGAATGAATCGGTGCGATTGCAGATTTTTAGGTGAGAAAGGAGGTTTGTTTTAGCTAGTTTGTCTCTCGAGTGTCCCAGCCATCAGAAATCGGTCTCGCTCAGAAATTCCTCTAGACTTCTCCGAGTGGAACAAAGGAGTCTTTGTGCTTTCCAAACCGCCTCCATGCTTCATTTAGCAAACTGTGCAGTTCTACAACTGGCATGCCACATGCAGAGGAGCCCAGTAAGAGAGGGTGGAGAGGGATAAGTTTGGCCGCAAGCTGTTTCTGGTTGTCAGTTTTTTTTTTCACTTTGGTGCACACCAGAAGCTTTTTAATCCCTCAGTTCAGGCTCTTAGAGAGTGATCTGCTTGCTCTGAGTGGTCTCTGATGACTCTTAAATGGGAAATAGAAACCTGTTTCTGTGGAGATTAATGTGGGTAAAGTAGGAGTGGAGTTACTTCAAAGTTACAATAAGTAATTAAAAAAGTAGTCGTCCAGAAATCCTTTCAAGCACTAGTTTGTTTTTATGTTTCATAAACAATAACCAACAATAAAAAAATGTCAGTTTTGTTGATTTTTAAAAACCTTTTTGCCACTATTTGTTAGTTTTATTTATTTATGATGCTGTTCGTCCATTTGTCAGCAAGTCAGTTAAACTTTAAAGTCTCAGTAAATAAAAACAAATGAAAATACTGATTATTTGCCATTTGATTGGATCAGAGAAGGGGTTTGAGTGCTTTAGGGTCTTGTTCACGAGTTGGGGAAAGCTCGACAGATGGACAGGTGCAGCGTCTGCAATAATTAGGACGATGCATCGATCCATCGTGGTAAAGAAAGAGCAGAGCTGATCTAATCTTATATCCTCACCATAGTAACCAAGGTCTATGTTCCTACCCTCACCATGGTAACCAGGATCTACGTTCCTACTCTCACCGTTGTAACTAGGATCTACGTTCCTACCCTCACCAAGGTAACCAGGATCTACGTTCCTACCCTCACCATGGTAACCAGGATCTACGTTCCTACCCTCACCATGGTAACCAGGATCTACGTTCCTACCCTCACCATGGTAACCAGGATCTACCATCCTACCCTCACCATGGTAACCAGGATCTAGTTCCTATCCTCACCATGGTAACCAGGATCTAGTTCCTATCCTCACCATGGTAACCAGGATCTACGTTCCTACCCTCACCATGGTAACCAGGATCTACTATTCTACCCTCACCGTTGTAACCAGGATCTACGTTCCTACCCTCACCATGGTAACCAGGATCTACGTTCCTACCCTCACCATGGTAACCAGGATCTACGTTTCTACCCTCACCATGGTAACCAGGATCTACGTTCCTACCCTCACCATGGTAACCAGGATCTACCATCCTACCCTCACCATGGTAACCAGGATCTACATTCCTACCCTCACCATGGTAACCAGGATCTAGTTCCTATCCTCCCCATGGTAACCAGGATCTACTTTCCTACCATCACCATGGTAACCAGGATCTAGTTCCTATCCTCACCATGGTAACCAGCAGTGGGTGGTGACTGAAGGAACAAGACCATGAATACAAGCGAACAAAATAAGCTTCCTCTGCAGGGTGGCTGGGCTCTTGCTCAGAGATAGAGGGAGGGGTTCTGCAATCCGGAGGAGCTCGGAGTAGAGCTATTGCTCAAGCCCGGGTGTGATTCGCTGTTTTCTGGTAACTTTTGCATTTCAGGTAATGTCACTCCACCTCAGACAATGACTCAGCCCAACCTTACTCAGTGGCCCTATTTTGCTTGCACAATTGCTTTAAAGTATTACTCTTGTTGGCGAACCTCCTCTACTATCATGGGTCGACTTTTGGTTGTGGACGCTGTTACCCAGAGAGGTGTTAGCACTCTGAACTTAAAGCCTCGTCTTTCTTGCTGGACATGGCTCAATATGCCATAGTTAGGAAGAGCAGATTTGGCTTGATGTACAGGAGTAGCAAGTTCACTTTTTTCTGTTACTCGGACTGGAGTATCACTTCTCACTACTGGGTCTCTGTCGTCAGAGAGGAACATGTCAAACTTCACCTTGGTGCACTTGAATTCCTCGACCAAACAAGTGCTTGGTAGTAACAGGACTCCATCACTGCAGTGTTCAACGCTGGTGAAGCAGTCGGGGAACACCGAGCCACTTTCTCAAGTAAGAGTTCACAAGCCTTTTAAGACAGTGGTTGTGGCTAAGCGAGACCTCTTAGCCAAATCAGGGTGTGTAGTAGCCCAAACTTGTGACAGCATAGCTTCAGTTTACCTGGCAGTGATGTGACATTCATTTTCTTAAGGTTGCCGGCCATCTTTTGCTGGAGTTGCTCAAGCTGCTGGTAGTTTTTTTAGATCTGCAGTATACCAATGTTCCAGGCTCTTGATGGGTGTGCTGTATGTCTACTGTGAGATTTAAGTAGCTTTTGGAGGCCAATGCCAATTGTTTCCTTGGTAGAATATATTTACTGTAATAGTCCCATTAGCTTATAGTAGCTCTAGTATCTGGCTAAATTCAGGAAGGATGGCTCAGAAGGAAGGGCGACGGTCCAATAACCTAGGGACCTTATGAGGCCCTAGGTTCAAGCTCGTAACCTAGAGTTTTAGGTTACGAGCTCCTAGGGCCAAACTCCTAGGGCCCTGGAGTTTGCCCTGGGTTACGAGCTCGTAACCCTAGGGACTTGTAAGGCTCCTGGGTTCCGAGGCCTAAGTTACAGGATGGTTGCCCTATCTTCTGAGCCATCCTTTCTGTAACCTAGGACCTCGTAACCTAGGAGCCTTGTGAGGTTCTAGGTTACGAGCTTGTAAGGCTCGAAACCTAGGACTTTTTGAGCCTCGGTCATGTAAAGACTACTTGACCTAGGCTTTACACATATGACTGCTTCCCCCGGGTGGGGGAATTAGACATTGAAGACATTGAACCCCCAACTGCTCCTGATGCGTGTGTGTGTGAGGGACTGCTTTGTGTACCAATCCAGATGGAAAAAGGCTTTATAAGTAGAGACCGTTTACTAAATATAGTAGTAGAGTGAAAAACTGAAAAAGCAGATGCTTATATCCTCCCTCATTGATTCTAAGTCGATAGATCTGTGTTTTGATTTGAGCCGATTGTAAATGAACTAATAGCTTATTAGTTTTCTAGATTAAACTGTTTTCTGAAACGTCCTCGACAACAGTTAATTTTTCATGTGTTTCTCATTTTATCTTGGTTATTTGTTTGTTTACGTTGCTATGGATACGCTCTTGTGACTGTAGGACTAAATCTTATTGGAGAAACTCATTTAAATTAAATACACACATCATCCAATCTAGTCAGTTTTTAACTGGTAATCTTCTCGTGGCTGTTTGAGGTCTTTGATCTCATTAATTTCTTATCATTATAAACGTGTAAAAGCACTTTTAACCTCAGATAAAAGTTGAATAAACATGAAAGCTGTGAAACTACTGGAAATAAATTCAGGATTAAATGCACTTTCTTCCGGAGAGCTTTAAAAGCATCGATCAGCAGCGAGTGGTTTTAACCCAGTTATTGAACATTTCCATTTAAAACCAGCCTCCACTTCAACGCTGAGCCTGTGCTCACTTTGCTAGATAAATTGGGACACTATCTCTCTACATCTGATGATTGCTGCCCCAACTGATTTTTTTATTTACGCGTCCGACCACAGAATGTGTGTCAGGCAGTAAACACTCGGGCTGTTTGTGAATCCATCCCTGCTTCTGTAACACTTTTATAGAAACAATATTTCCCAAAACACTGAGGGGATTTCAATGAAATGGACCTCAGTTACTCAGTTACTACTATTGATGAACTAATTAGGCTTTTAGGGTTACATAACCAAAAGTTACCTCATGCCTACGTCACATTGAAGGCAGAATTGCGAAAGTACCCGGAAATGTGCCGTCACAAAAACAAATGATTCAAGGTTATTGCGGCATCTTTGGGCGTCTAAAGACGCAAACAAAAAACAAGTTATTACAAATAAATCCTCATGCTGGGGTTGTGATGTTACAGTTGCCATGGCAACGTGCCATCTTCGCCATTCGTGCCTTTCTTGCCATTCGGCTTTCAAACATTACTTCGACAGAACTGGTCTGGAAATGTCAAGAAAGAAACATGGAATATCCGTAAATACTGTGTGAAAGAAGTTCGACAGAAGATCCAGAAAAGTAACGGAAAAGCCCTGGAAGTGCACAACAGGGCATTTCCAGCTTGTCATTCAAAATACATACGCTGAAGCAACCAGGTGCCTACCAAGATGCCACCAAGGAAATATTTGTATGTTGTGGTGCGGCACAAGAAACAGCCTCGACGACAAGTCATTGAAACTGAGCCTGAAGATGAATTACTGGCAGATTCTGAAGAAGAACAGTCAATCACATCTTCTGTTTCTGCCAACATTTCTCCTACAAAACACAATAACTTGAATGAGGGCGTGTGTCCCATTTTATCAGTATTCCTGAGTTTGGCTTCTCTGTGTTCCAGTTCGTCTTCAAAAACACCCCGAAAGAACCACGTATTGTCCCTAAACAAGTACCTATTTGAACGACTCTGTGTTACCTCTCATTCATCCAGGAGGGATCCATCGTAGAAAAGTTTTGTGTGACAGTCGATACGTTTCGATTTCTGTTCAGAAACCATTTTCCATCTTATAGAAGAGACCTGGAAATTGATTATATGATCATATAACCAGCCGGAAGCTCCTGGAACCAATAAAAATTTCCTTAGTCACCAGCAGCGAAGCACTGCGAATCATAACGGACGTATTGCGAAAGAACCAAGTTTCATCGCAAAAGTAACTGTAGTATTTCCATCCTTCCTCCTGGAGCCCTACGTGACTTCGGCTTTACAACCAAGTTCTCACATGGATCTAAATCATTCATTATTAATACAGATTGGGATGTAGAGCAGGTGGAGGCATTTTGTTCGACGCCTTGCCTTTGAATTATTCTTGTTCCATGAGTTTTTAATGAACTTGTTGGGTTTTAGAGAACTTTTATATCCTGAAAGTGAGTAAAATTTAAAAACCAATCTGCTCTGAAGGGCCCTTTTGTTATCAACATTAATCTTTAGTTTTATTGTTTGTTGTTGTGGAACGACTACAATGATTACAACATTATGCTCCGTGTTTCTTTCCTTGACCGACTGCCTTGGAGTTTGATGGAGGTCACAGAAGGACTGAGGCTAAAGACTAAGCATCCGAGAAGGAAGACAAACATGATTAACTTTGATTACACAGAGAACGTTCTGGTTTTTAGGTTTTAAATTGTAGAATGTAATGATGTTACGGAATGTTTGGATCAAGAGTTGCCGATTTGATTCCCGCCGTGATGTCATACCTAAGTGTCGCTGGAGAAGACACCTAACCCCCAGTTACTCCCACCATTAGCGCCGTCATGGCTGCCCGCGATACAGCATAGAAATTTCCCCACAAGGGATTAACGAAGTACGATTCTTCTTTTTCTCCTTTCATCATGTCCCTTTAGGGGGCGCCACAGCAAGTCAGTTTCTTCCATCTAACCCTATCTGCTGCATCTTCTTCGGTCACACCAACTATCTTCATGTCTTCCGTCACTGTATCCAGGAACCTCCTCTTTGCTCTTCCTCTAGTCCTCTTTCCTGGTGGTTCAAAACCCAGCATCCTTCTTCTGATGTACTCTCTCGCTCTCCTCTGCACATGCCCAAACCATCTCAGTCTGGCCTCTCTGACTTTAAAACCTCTAACATGTGCTGTTCCTCTGATCCTGTCCATCCTGGTCACTCCCAGAGAGATCCTCAGCATCTTCATCTCTGCTACCTCCATCTTTGTTTTCTGTCTTTTCCTCAGTGACACTGTCTCTAGACCAATCAGCATGGCCGCTCTCACCACGCTGTCTCTAGACCAATCAGCATGACCGCTCTCGCCACGGTTTTGTATTATTATTACAGTAAAGGATTCGGTCCTCCATACTTCTTAATTTTATCCCTCTTTTTTTCAGCCCCATTTATCTCAGACATTCACTGGTGAACCCCCAAACCTTCAATCTTCTTTTGGTCCCCAGGATCTACGTTCCTCACCTATCGGCACCATCTGTAGGTGTTGACTCAAAGAACCAGATTATGATTCTAATTGGGTAGATCAGTGGAAGATTCTTCGTTGCCATGGCGTCATTTGGGTAACCTGGTCACCTCCTAAGCCCTACAACAGAAACAGTTCGTTTAGATGATGCTTGGATGACCTGGGTAATAAAATCCTTTGGTTTCTAGTTGTTGAAAAGGATCTGTCCAGGTTTAGCTCGTGTTAGGTGAAGCTTCTGGGTAAAAAAAAATAGGATTATTTCAAAAAGCCAAGTGTAAAAGTAAGATCAAGACCTTGAAGAAAAGATAAAAGGTCTAAAAGATAACCCTTCAAAACCACCGACCCAAAGACCAAATAGGACAACAAGTCTAAATATAAGAGATTAATAAAGACAAAGTAGGACTAAACCCCTCAAAATAACACACTATGACCACCAACCGAAAGACCAAGCTGAAGGAAATGCATGAACAAAACTCAGCGTGACCACCAGCCTAAAGATAAAGCATGATAAACATCTCTTAACCCAGGCTCAGGCTCCCTAATGTGGTCTTAAAGACCCATTCCTGTGCTGTTACTGAAGCAGACGTTCTACATGAAGTCTTGAACTCCCCCAAAATCTCTGATTTCAGACTCTGAGGTCAGACTTGCTGATTTCAGGGACAAATTATAAGAGTTTCTTACAGAAAACGAGTAGATTTTCTCCTAAAATGTGTCTTAATAAACTTGATGGGGTCTGTTGAACCACCTGCTCCTGGGCTTCATCTCTTCCTCCAATCAGAAGCAAAGTTTAAACTTCAGCTTTTCCCACGACATCAGTCTTGTTTTCTCCTTCATGCCACAATGGCTTTTGTTCTGTTTAATGGTTCCCCTCAGAAATATTCTGTTTTCTTCCACCGCAGCAGAAGCAGGTCTTATAACCTGAGGATGTTGTTTTATGTTGGGGATAATTTTCCACCTCTAGAATACCGCCGGTAATAAATCAGCGACAGGGCTGTAAATGAGAATAATAAGCTCCATCATCTCCACTGATCCAGGAGACGAAGGGGTGTTTGTTCTGGCCCGTGTCAGCAGGTCCTTCCAAAGCGCGCTGATCGCTGAGCAAACACAAACATATTTTAGTTGGATGGCTTAAAGGGTGGAGAGCTCCATTAGCATGGTCGCTAGGTAGCAAATAATGCCTTAAAACCCACAGCCGTGTTTTATACCCACAGAACCAGTTTGGTTTTTAAAAACAAAGAAATATTTAAACACAAAAGAGATCATTTGGATAACAAAAAAATGACTGATGGAAATAAACTTTTACTTCATGTGTTACCGGTTAGCCGCCATGTTGTCCGGCCTGCGGGTTGCCCCGGACTGGAGAAATGTGTGCAACACCGTTATTTAGAGGATTTACTAAAGCTGGATTATTAAAATTACCAGATTAGCTACTGGAAGGTTTTTGCATCTTACTGGTTATTTGTGAACTTTTTCCACCCACAGAATGTGGAAGACCCATAAAGTACTCAGCTCTGTGTTTTCTCAAGTCTTATGTTTCGTTCCGTTGTCTTCCACTTATCCGAGGCCGGGTCGCGGAGGCAACAGCCTCATACAGGAAACCCAGGCTTGCTTCCTCCATCTCACTCGAGAGAATCCCGAGGCGTAAGATTTGGTCTCTCCAGCTGGACCGGGGCGTCTTCTTCCAGTGGGACGTGCCCAGAACACCTCACCAGCGAGGCGTTTGGGAGGTATCCTAACCAGATGCCCAAACCACCCCATTTGGCTTCTCTCAACTTGGAGGAGCAATGGCTCTATGGCTCTACTTCTGCTTCTCCCGGATGGCAGAATTCCTCACTCTTATCTCTGAGTGAGAGCCCAGCCACCCTGGAGGGGAAGCTCACTTTGGCCGCTTAAATCCATGTGTGTATCTGCGTTAACACTTGTGTAGATGTGAAATCTCCCAAACCACTTAAGGATTTAAATGAATGTAATAATAATACATACTTTACATACACAAATTCTTGTGCTCCATTCGGGACTCCGGAGCAGGCAGCCCCCACAGCGCCAGTGCTGGGTGCAATGAGGGTTAGGAGACACTCCAGCATGTTTCTGGTCTTAAAGCGGCTGTTCTACCACTGAGCTCTACTACAGTTACTCAGTACCAACTATAGATTAAGTGATTAGGCTTTCCAGGCTAAATGAACCTCACATGAGGTTCAACCAAGTTATCGCACAGACCTCAATTACCGTATTTTCACGACCAAAAGGCGCACCGTATGAAAAGGCGCAACCCCAGTTTTGTGTGCACTGTATTTAACACACACGTAAGGCGCACCTGATGATAGGGCGCGGGTTTTACATCCATGTCCTCTACTACGTACGTCCACCTTACAACAACACACACACAAACAGACAACTGTGTGTATTTAAAAATAGATCGGGAGCAAAACTGAGTTTGGTTTGTCTTTATTTAAATATTAGTTACAGTCGTCATAAAGTCATTTATCAAATCCATCCAAGTCCTCATCCTCTGTTTCAGAATCTAACAGCTGCTCTAAATCCAACCTCGCAGGTTCACTTTCCTCGCTGTCAGAGTCACTTTCTGTACCGGCGGCTCCTCGGAAATGATCCCGGACAACAGTGCCAGCAGACACGTTAACCCAAGTATCTACAATCCACTGGCAAACTGTGGCGTAACTCGCCCGGTGCTACCTTCCACCCTTTGTGAAGCAGTGGTCTTCCCTGGGCATCCATCGCTCCCACGCCGCTTGCAGCTTTACTTTGAAAGTACGGTTCACGCCGATGTCCAGCGGTTGGAGTTCCTTTGTCAGACATCCCGGAATCACAGCAAGCGTAGTGTTAATCTGCTTCACTTGTTTTTTTTACAACACACATAGGGCGCGCCGCTCATTTTGAAGAAAATCTAAGACTTCCATATGTGCCTTTTGGTCGTGAAAATACGGTATTCTTAATTAAGACAGTTTGTGTTATGAGACAAGCCAAAGCATTTTCTTCAACACCTTTTTGTAATTTTTTTCTTTTCAGTGTTCCAAGTGATGAACAGGTGACCTGTCCACGTTCCCAATTATGAACTATGTTTACACCTAGATTGCCTGTCTAGATGTATGCTGTTCCGTCCCGATTACTTGTCCAGTTTGAGCCTGCTCGTGTCTTTTATACGGCCATGTTTTTCTAAGTTGTGTTTGATGATTGCTGGAGGGTAGTGGAGGAAAACCCTTGTAAAGATTATGTGCATCATTAACTCAGACCCCTACCAACATTAGGATGGGCTTGGACTTTGCTTTTTGCACCTTTCAGGTTATCTCCCCTATAGAGCGGGTTACCACGAAACAGGGCGTTTTGAGGTTAAAACTCCAAGAATGTGTGATAAGATATTTTCTAGTTCTGATAACAAATTTCCACTTTTCTCTCCTCTACACGATGAAGAACCCTCGTTCAAGCGGAGAAATAATCCCCTCGTTGTCATTTACTGGCTTATTATTTGATGCTTCCCATTGGGAACATGTATCAATATTTAATCCCAGTAGTACACAGACATCAGATTTTATTCCCAGTGGAAAAACCATAATGCAACATGCAGAAGGAGTGCTGGGGGTTAGATCCCCGCCATCATGTTTGAGTTTGTGCTTCCAGTAAGCAGCTCAGAGCGATGAATAATTTATTGAGGAGGTGGGATTGACTTCCCAGTTTTTGTGTCTTTCCCCCTGCTGACTAAAACACCCTGCAGATCCCGAGCCTGTTCTAAAGGCTGTGATTGATTATTACTCATGCAGTGGGGCATTGTAAACGCTCGCTATTTATCAATGAATCCATGAGGAGGGTACACCCTGGTCCTTTCATTTGTCCAAGTTCCCACTTTTACCCTCAATTTTACCCTCAATTCTAAGGAAGCTGAGGTCCTTCAATGTGTGCGGCAAGATCCTGGAGACCTTCTACCAGTCTGTGGTGGCCAGCTCCTTGTTCTTCTCTGTCATCTGCTGGGGGAGCAGCATCGCAGCCAGTGACGCCAACAGACTGAATAAACTAATCAGACTGGCTGGCTCTGTCATTGGCAGCAAACAGGACTCACTTGAGGCCGTGGTAGAGAGGAGGTCACTGAGCAAACTTTTGTCCATCATGGAGAATCATGACCATCCTCTCTACCCACTCCTGGACGAACAACGGAGCTCCTTCTTCAAGAGGCTCAGACAGCTCCGCTCGAGAACATCTCGATACCGGAGGTCTTTCTTTCCGTACGTGATCGGACTCTACAACGACTCACTTAGCAGATAGGAAGTTGTTGCTGTGACACACAAATTTCCCATGTGTGGGATCATTAAAGTATATTCTGATTCTGAATTTGTTTGCTGCGGCATTCCACCCTCTATTTTCTAAAGAGGATAGACATAAAAGCCACTATCAGACCCTCGAAGGTGTGACCTATGTCTACCAAGGGTAGAGTTTGCATTGACACGTGTAAATAGTTCACTACATAAGAAGCGTGTGCACTACACTAGTGAACTATATTGGTTCCTCAATGGAAAAATGACTTTGCTGCATTGCTCCGCAGTAGGCAGCCACGACAATGGTGGGAGCAACTAGGTAGTGAGGTGTCTGCTTCAGGGACACCTAGGCGGGGGCTCAGTGGGAATCAAACCGGCTTCTCCCGGTCCAAGGTTGGACACTCTACCACTGAGCCTACACCTCCCCTGTATGTTCAAATCTGAGCATACACCAACTTCTACTCATATAAATATTTTTTAGATACGTTATTAATCCCTGACCGGGAAATTTATGAGCTGCACTACACCGCAGCCGGCTGCCACCAATGATGGCACCAATGGTGTGAGAAACGGGGGGGAAGGCGGGGGCGTTAGGTGTCTTCTCCAAGTATCCTAGATGTGAACTCGGTGGGATGCGAGTCCGCGAACTCCCGGTCAACTTCCAGTCCACGGGCTACCAACCACTGAGCCTCCGTCTCCCCACTCATATTGTCTGGGTGGCTCCATTTATGATTTATGAAGTGAGCTTGGACAATAAAATGAAACATAGTTGAAATACTACTCATAAAGTGACTTGTTTTCAAGGTGAGGGTGCAGAAGGTAGAGGAGGACCCAATTTATTCACTTGGAAGACCAGCAACACCGTGAGAGAAAAACGTGGTTCAGAGGAATGTCTTGTGGTAAATTTTCAAACCATCTCTTGGTCAGGCAACCAGAGAGACCTGGCTGGAAGAGGTGATGACCCAACCATAAAGTCAAGGCAGACTGCCTTTAAATAGGCAGCAGGTCAATCACAAACAGGTGTCCTGAATCAGGGAGATGAAGGAATGTCCCAGGCTCCTTCTGGTGGTAGGCGAGGGAATCATGACACTTATGTACATTAATAATATCATTAAAACATCAAACTGTGAATTATTTGCACCGCCTTCAGTAGCAGACATGAATCCCAGAGTGCAGCTAGCCTTGGTATTTGTCTCTGCTATAAATCCTGAATATTTCTGTCTTAATTCACCAACAGATCGATGTGTTAATCACAGAGTTGCCGTGGTGACAGTCTTCAACACTATGGCTGCACCACAGCATCATCTCGACATTGTTAATGGGTATTTTTAGATGCCACCGAATCATTTAAGGTCCACATGCATCTTGTCCTTTGCATGATTCATATGGAGTTCTAGAGGTATGGTTTGGGCAGGATGGAGAGCAAGCTGATATTTGTGTCACGTAGGATTCATGAAGCTTATGGTACAGAAGGTCGGCTTCGGTGGTTGTTATAAAGCTCAAGTTTGCTGCCGATGTGCTGAGCAAAAACTCTTGCTAAGATTACAATTAACACAGTTCTTAGATTGCGGAAACAAGCGGCCGAAATGAGCTTCCTCCGCAGGGTGGCTGGGCTCTTACTCAGAGATTGGGTGAGGAGCTCTGCCATCCGGAAGCAGCTCTGTGTTGAGCCGCTTCTCCTCCAGGTCGGGAGAAGCCAGATGGGGTGGTTCGGGCATCTGGTGAGGATGCCCCCTGAGCACCTCGCTGGTGAAGTGTTTTGGGCACGTCCCACGGGAAGGAGACCAAGAGGCAGATCCCGGACCCACTGGAGAGACTATGTCTTACAGCTGGCCGGAGAACGACTCGGAGAAGCCTGGGCTTCCCGTCTGAGGCTGTTGCCCCCGCGACCCGTTCTCGGATAAACAGAAGATTACGGAACAGAACATTTCCTCGTGAATGAGGCCCCGGTTCTTCATGGACTTTGATTTTTGCTAGTTCAGAGTCACGTTGGAAGAGGACCAGTTCCAAACTGGTTCATTAAAGTTAGAACATGTAATTGTCCAAAATGTCTTGGCATGTTGAAGCCTTCAAAATCCTTTTGATTAATTTTGATTGTGAAAGGATTTTGAATGCTTTCACAATCAAAACAAGAAAAATGAACAGATTTGAATGATTCGACTTTACAGAAGCAGAGACTCAGTGAAGTTCCCTGAATCCAGACTCACGGTCTGGATGCCTCTCTGGTGGCAGAGGTGTGTCCTTTGAAAAACTTGCTCCTTTGCTAACCCAATGGGTGCCGTTTCACGGACTGAGTTTACCTCTTCTACTGTCAATACAAATAACTGATTTTATTAAAGTGATGGAACACCTGGTTCCAGTTACTTAGTGAATAGTTTTATCAGGACACCACATACATACATGACTGATGGGGATTTTTTTTTTCCAGCTTCTACGGGAACTAAAACACCCGAATGTGATCGCCCTGCAGAAAGTCTTTCTGTCCCACAGCGACAGGAAGGTGTGGCTCCTCTTCGACTACGCCGAACACGACCTTTGGGTGAGTTTATCAATCTGTTGCCTGAGATCACGATGAGGAAGATTGTCTAAAACAAGCATGACTGAAAGTTTTTGTCTCTTCTTAGCACATCATTAAGTTTCACCGAGCGTCTAAGGCCAACAAGAAGCCTATGCAGCTGCCCCGAGGGATGGTAAAGTCTCTACTGTATCAGATCCTGGATGGAATCCATTACCTCCATGCCAACTGGGTTCTCCACAGGGACCTGGTGAGCGTCTATTTTAGCTCCGCTGCTCCAGTTTCCCTTTACAGATGCAACAGCTAAAGCTCCTCGCAACAGGAAGATGTTCCTGAAGAGATAGACCGGTCGTAGTCTAACTTAATGGTGTTACTAATCGCAGCAGGATTTGTGTTCTTTATCAGTATGTTACTAGTTTTATAGGACACACCGTGGTGTGTCTGAAATCTCAGCATTTGATTTTTGATAAATTTGACATCAGCTTCTGAAGTTAAAACTAACCTCCACAGAGACATTAGGTTCTGATGTAGATTCTAATGTCAGTGTTATGTGCCTTAACGAAGACACATAACGAACATAAAACAATCATAATGAACATACAACCAAAACTGCTGTAAAATGGGAGGAAGGTGGTGTATCCCAGTTAAAAAGATAACAAAACAGGGTCTAAACTGGAACAACCTGGACTACTGAAAGAAATGAAAGAAAAAAGACCTAATCTAACTTCTCTACAAATCCCCTTTCAAATCCCCCTCCAAGGCTATCCCTTGATTCCAACTCTTTGTAGGAATATTAACTTCTAGTGGACTCATATGCATCCTACGCTAGCCTCTGCTTTCCAAGAATATTCTGTGAACCTAATGTTGATCCTGAGCGGGAACATTAGCCTTTGGTGCTATTAATGGCTCATACTAGACCCATCAACCTCTGCTGCTACGAATGGCGTCTAGTAGAAACCTGAGCTTCTGGTGGTAAAATTACTCTACTTGGAACTTTGGATGCTAATCTTAATCTGTTGTGGCATCGTCTTCTGTTGTTAATGTAGGCCTGTTGTGGAAGCATTAGTGTGTGACACTAATGTTGGATTATAGCAGGTTTTAGCCTCTGTTGCTAACAATGGGACACAAGTGGGAGCGTCACCTTCTGGTGCCAATATTAAAACCTCAAGAGTCTCTTTCACTAAATGTATTTATTTCATCTTTATTAATCCAGACTGCTTGATTTGGAATTGATTCTCATTTGAAATGACAATCCAGTTAAGGGCTGGCATTACAAAAAAAAAGTACCAGAAATGATGTAGATCCTGGTTACCATGGTGAGGGTAGGAACGTAGATCCTGGTTACCATGGTGAGGGTAGTAACATAGATCCTGGTTACCATGGTGAGGGTAGTAACATAGATCCTGGTTACCATGGTGAGGGTAGGAACGTAGATCTTGGTTACCATGGTGAGGATAGGAACGTAGATCTTGGTTACCATGGTGAGGGTAGTAACGTGGATCTTGGTTACCATGGTGAGGGTAGGAACGTAGATCCTGGTTACTATGGTGAGGATAGGAACGTAGATCCTGGTTACCATGGTGAGGGTAGGAACGTAGTTCCTGGTTACCATGGTGGGGGTAAGAATGTAGATCCTGGTTACCATGGTGAGGGTAGGAACGTAGATCCTGGTTACCATGGTGAGGATAGGAACGTAGATCCTGGTTACCATGGTGAGGGTAGGAACGTAGTTCCTGGTTACCATGGTGGGGGTAAGAATGTAGATCCTGGTTACCATGGTGAGGGTAGGAACGTAGTTCCTGGTTACCATGGTGGGGGTAAGAATGTAGATCCTGGTTACTATGGTGAGGGTAGGAACGTAGTTCCTGGTTACCATGGTGGGGGTAAGAATGTAGATCCTGGTTACCATGGTGAGGGTAGGAAGGTAGATCTTGGTTACCATGGTGAGGGTAGTAACATAGATCCTGGTTACCATGGTGAGGGTAGGAAGGTAGATCTTGGTTACCATGGTGAGGGTAGTAACATAGATCCTGGTTACCATGGTGAGGGTAGTAACATAGATCCTGGTTACCATGGTGAGGGTAGTAACATAGATCCTGGTTACCATGGTGAGGGTAGGAAGGTAGATCTTGGTTACCATGATGAGGGTAGTAACATAGATCCTGGTTACCATGGTGAGGGTAGGAACGTAGATCTTGGTTACCATGGTGAGGATAGGAACGTAGATCTTGGTTACCATGGTGAGGGTAGTAACGTAGATCTTGGTTACCATGGTGATGGTAGCAACTTAGATCCTGAAGCCCCATCCTGACCCCATGGCGGGGTCTCAGTCAGAGATGGAGTGAAGCGCTACATCTTGGAGGAGCTCAGAGTAGAGCCGTTGCTCCTTTGGGTTGCGAGAAGCGAGAAAGAGGTTCAAGTATCTGGTTAGGATGTCTCCCTTACGCCTTGCTGGTGAGGTGATTTGTCCCACCAGAAGGAGGCCCAGGACCTGCTGGAAAGACTGTACCTCACTGCTGGACAGGGAATGCTTTGGGATCGTCTTAAAGGGCCCATCTCATGCAAAATGGACTTTCCAGAGTTTTCTACCTTGTAAGAGTGATGTCCGGGCCTTGTATACTGTATGTCACCAAAGGGGTTTCTAGATTGATTTAGCCCGTTTTTCACAAATTGCTGTGGATTTCTGGTACGCTCAGACAAAACAACCAATGAGCAGATGTCTAAAGTATGACGCATTTGACGTAGCCAGGATGGACTTCGCACACGCCCCCTCCGCAGCAAACCCTCCCTCCTCACCACCCGCCCGCCCTCCTCACCCGCCTCCACTCCGGCCTTACGCCCTCACAAACTCGTTTTCAACGTCCGATATACAGGCTGGTTCGCTGCTCTGCGTCTTTTTTATTTTCTTGCTTGAAACACGCTTTTTGTAGCTACGCACGGGTTTACGCCTGCCTTACCCCTCCCGCTCAGAGATGGGCGGAGGAATAGCGGCTCAGTGAGAGCAGAGGGCGGAGCTTGTACTTTCTCAGGACGGGCGGGGGGATGAGCAGACCCGTCCTTTCATAGTTCCGGGTCTGTGACTGCGCTCCACCAAATCAATATATTTTCATAACTATCGTGTAATGCATGTTGTAAACCCCACATTTTGCATGTGTATGTGCAGAGGATACAATGTGAAAAGTTATTTTGCATGAGATGGACCCTTTAAATCTAGAGTGAGGGAAGTCCAGGTTTCATGCTGAGGTTTTTGCCCCTCTCCAGCTTGAGCCCAAACAAGTAGAAGGAGATAGAGTACCTACGTACATTATCATTAAAATTAAAGCTGGTACAGTAGCATCTGATGCTACAACAGACATCATGACTGTATAGCTCATAAATACTTTTTTGTTTTAGCTTACCTTTAATACTAATGCCTGTTTTAACGAAAGCATCAGCCTTTGATTCTAAAATTAGCTTCCAATGGACTCATCGCCCTCTGATGCTAAAATGAGCCCTTAGTGGGAACGCAGCTTCAGAGAAAAGTTTCTGCATCTTACTGACGCTACACTAAACTCTCTAATGAGGAACAGCCCTTTAAAGCATACATAAAACTGTTGTGGGATTTTTATAATAAAAGACTCTACAGATGAGAAGTCAAAATAGAATTTTTGAAAGTAAGAGATTAAATGCCACAGATTTGGAAGTTTATGATCAGCAGAAGTGAAGACATGCTTTAGTCTATTCCTTTTCTTCGGTCTATTTGTTTCTTTGTTACATACTGTATTGTTATTAAGATTTTGTAAAGTTTGTATGACCATATGAATAAATCTAATCTGAATCTGAAGTAGAACGATTCAAAGAGAAACATGTGTTTTTAAGGACCCCTCTTGCTAGGTTGGACATTTCACAGGCAGGACATGTATTTTTGAAAGGCTAAATAGCTGTTGTTTGGCCAAACAAAATTAATGGATCATTTAAGACAGGCTGATGGTAAACATACGTCAATAAATGAACATATGCACAAGTATTATTGATGCGCCTGGCCGTCCTTACTTTCAGTCAAAAAAATGAATCGTTTGATTGTTAACTTTGTGCGGTGGTTAAAATGTTTGTAGCTGTTCGACTTGCGCAGCACCAGAAAATGTTTTATGGAACTTCTATGAGGCCAATTACCCACTGCGTCATTTGAAGACACATACTGTTCCTACATCACATTTTAAATTTTTCAACGACTGAACTTAAAACCATAAAACTCAAACATCTAGAACCCGAACAAGAGGAACTTTGAGATTTCCGCATATTGACATAACATATTTTCTGGTCTAGAGCGCATCTGAGTATAAGCCATACCCACTACATTTTTAAAGGGACACACTTTTTGTACAAACATAAGCTGGACCTGTTTCTAAGCTGCAGGAGCTCACATTGTAACATGAGATATTTACAAAGAAAGACGGTCCACAGAAAGAGTTTTTAAAGTTTTAATAACATCCCTTAACTTTTCTTTCTGTAATGCTGCAGTAACACAGCATCACCACGGCAACGTATCACGCTCCAAACATCTCACTATTAACACTAACATTACGTTCAGCAGGTCTGATTCACTTCTTTATCAGCACCTCCATTCAGACTTGTGTTGAGGAAATGATAAGTCGTACTTCCGGTTCTTTTATTGTGATAAGTTTAAAACAGGAAGTGGTGGATGGTAGTGATGTTCAGTTGGTGGATTGTTCCTTGTTGTTCTTCCTGCTTCCATCCATCAGTGCATATACAAACACTCGGCTACACTAACGTCTTCCTCGCACCTTTTCTGCCCGACCGCACCCTGGTGGTCGTTAAAAAAAAAAAATCCATAAATAGGCTGCATCATTGCATAAGCCGCAGAGTTAAGAGCGTGTAAAAAAAGTTGCTGTTTTAGGACCAGACTTACGGTAAGTTTATCTGGAACCTGAATTGTTCCTCGTTGGTAAAGGGAAGTTATGCTCTTTGGTGCCCCCGCATGGAGGGAAGCTACAACCTGCAGGGAGTTAGAAGGCATTTGTGGGTTCTTTAGCTCCAAATGAATCTGAACCCTGAAAGCACAATCAACCTGTACAGATACACGTTGGCATATTGACGTACCAAGTTCAGAAACATGTTCAGCTTTTACTGCAAGATTATAAACAAGCTGGAGGTGTTTTTCTGTATTCAATACCTTCTCTGTATTTGCTGCTTTCTGTGTTTTCTTCTGGCTCCGCACTGAGACGTGTGAACCTTTCACTGTTTTTGCAGCAGGTGCTGTTGTGTCTCAAAGTGGTGTGTTGTTGTAAATCTGATTGTCTAAGGCCCAGAACATCCTGCTTTACTTTCTAATCTGGTTTCCTCTTAGATTTTATCCATCTCACTTTTCCCACAGAGCCTTTTTGTTTAAGGAGCGTGTAAGGTCCTCAAACCAGAAACTCTCACCAAAGTTCTTTTCAACTTTTTCGTCAGGCACTTGTTGACTATCGGTCGCCGATACGACCCGTTGCTAATGAAACACCTGCTGTGATATAGTGTTCCATCTCCAAGCTGTCTACTCTTAATTATTTATTGGTTTAATTAAAGCAGGTAACGGGTGTCTGTTTGTTTTTCCAAACATCTATAAATAACATTTTACACAACATATTCAGAATGAAGCAACTTTAAAAAATGAGTGTAGTCATATTTATTTTATTTTTTTTCATTTTTACGCACTCTATTCATCCCTCACCGGGAAAATTTGTGTGCTGCCCTCATACACCGCAGCAGACTGCCTACGACGACACCAATGGTGGGAGAAACGGGGGGTTAGGTGTCTTCCTCAAGGACCCTAAACGTGCACTCAGTGGGATGGGAACCCGCAAACTTCCGGTCCGCGGGCGAATGCTCTAATGACTGAGCTCCCGTCTCCCCCCCAAAAAGGTATATTTATATTTAAAAGTGAAGATTAACGAGGACCGGACTGATCAGAATATTTAGAAACCAATGCTGATACAAGCTGCACGTGGCACAGTAGTGACCCACATTCCGTCCAGCTCACAGCCAACTGTTGTGTGTTCCACCAACTGGCTGTTCCATCTCCACCCCACCCCAACTCAGCACCACCAATCAACTGTTCTGAAGCTCTCGCTCTCTTAATTCCATGGAGGATTAATAAAGTATCTGTATCAACTCAAGGCTAGACCATCCTCCCGTACCAGGGAAGAGTTTTCTCAGAATGGCCGAGGCGTTTGAGTCTCGCCAGTCCCCTTTCCTATAAACATGAACCACCTCCAGTTTGCCAATCCAGGTGCACTGTACCCGATGTCAATGTGATGATGCAAAGGCGTGTCTGCCAGAACAATCCCACACCATTCAGAGTCTCTAGGAACTCAGGCCAGATCTCCTCGACCAACACTTGGATGAGACTCTGAGATCTTTGTAAGAACTTAAAACTCCCTGTAAACTTTTGTTAAAATGCTCGGCATCTGCTAGCTTCTGAAGAACCAGATAAAGTTCCTTCAGTAAAACTGGTTTGTATTTGCCAAGAGCCCAAAGTCCTGCTGAGATAAAACAATTGTTTCTACTATCTTCAGACAGACATTTTCTCAGGTGATAAAAGATTAAGGATGTTTACTGATTCCCCCCATAGACCCTAACGAGAGCGTACGGCAGGTCTGACCGGTCCATCAGAACCACATAAGTTCTACCATTCGGATACCGGTTTTTCTGCCTGGGTCGCTGCCTCAACATCACATGATTCAATCGGAGTTAATCTGCAGATTATTCTTCGATTAAACAGACACAGAGATGAGCTGGTCATGTCACCCCGTTATGTAATCCTGTGCAGCATACGGAGCGGAGCTGGATATTTAACACAAGTTTTTTTATCCCTCATTGATTCTGAATCAGCTGATCTACAAGTGTGTCAGCAAAATGTTGCTGAATCAGGTCAAAGGTGAGCTAAAAGGTCTGAGACACAAAAGATCCTCACCAGAGGAACAATGTCAGCTCAAAGTCTGGACATCGAGGGGGTGAAGTGTTCAAAGACAAATAAAAGTTACGACATCCTCCTTTCTGCTGACATGACTCATTCTTTACGTCAATGACATCATCTTAAAGTTTCAGAAAATTTCCACTGTTTGCATCATTGTTTAAATACATTGAATTATTACCAGGCCTTTCTGTGTGGAGTTTGCATGTTCTCCCTCCGTATGTGTGGGTTTTCTTCAGTTTTCTCCAAAAACATGCATGTTAGGGTTGATTAGCTGAGAAATTGCTCATAGGCATGAGTGTGTGTCTCTGTGTGTGTGTGTGTTTCCCGCAACAGACTGGTGGTGCACCCTGCCTCTCACCTTGAATCAGCCAGGATAAGTTCCGGCTCCCCCACGTTCTTATCAAGAATAAACTATTCCGAAGACGAAATAAAACTCTCTCCACACACATAAATAAATATTTTGAAAACAGAAAAAGATATTTAACGTATTAAAAGTGGAAATAAAATCAATCAAAAGCAGTGAAAAAATACCAGATACAACCAAAAAAAATAAAGCTCCAAAAAGAAAAACACAAAACTAAAAATAAGAAGTTTAGAACACAGACTTAATATGAATAAAAACATCAGGAATAGAAAATAAAACAAACCTGTGGGACACCGATTTATACAGTTAGATACTGTAAAAGAATCTCTCTGATTTCATAGAGAATCTCTGACTTTATCAAGTCAGGACTTAACCAGTTAATAGTGATACACTCTACTGATCCTGTCAACAGGATTCTTAAAAAGATACTTTGTATTTTCTTCTGAAACGGCTAACTTTAGGTCTTCAGTAAATGGTTGCTGAAGGGTTGTATCACAGACATGCCAAGTCTCCCGCATTGGGCAAGCAATTAGAACCTATCTCACGTTCACCCGCCAAGGCTGATAAAACTACCGCTTGATGAACACTGTAGGACATTCCATGAACATGATTTGGTATAATAAGGCTAAGCACATGGCATCTCCTGCTGCTGCAGCTGTGCATCTGAAAGCCACTAGTAGCGATCTGCATGGTCTATTTCCAGTATTGTTTTTGGTGAACGTATGGAAGAAGTCGGACATCCGGGAACTTTGGTCATGTGACAGCTTATGTGAGCCGCAAAACAAAGCGTGACCAATCAGTACAGGGGTGTATTCCTGGTGGTAATTCCTCTTCATACTGATACATAACGCTAGATGGTAACACACGGAAGACGCACAATTTACCAGCTGCTTTCTCATGTTTTGAACGGTTTGTTTTACGCCAACGGTCATGGCGGGTGTTGTCCGTTGGCGGATATGACGTCATGTCGTGTCATAGCCCCTCCTCCTATTGGCTCAGTCTCCCCAAAACCCCCTCACCCCCAAATCTACCCCTTTCTGAAGCCAAAAACTTGGCATGTCTGGTATTGAGGGTTACAGAATGAGATCATTCAACGTTCAAATGTGGTAAAAAGTTGATTTGATAAAACTCCCATGTTCCAATCTGTTACCAGGACACCTGGCTCCTCCTTGAAAGCTTCTCTAGAGTCTTTTCCAGCATTTTTTTCACTCCTAATTGATCAGATTAGTAATTATCTTGTAATTATTCTGCAGCTTTAGCATCAGCGTGACTATCAGAGATGATGTGGTGATAAAATTTGACTGGATAGGATTAATAACCGTTTCTCTCGGTGCTTTCTGCTTTTGCTGACGTGCAGGATGGAATCCATTGATTCCTCACAACAATCTAACCTTCAGGAAGGTGACGATGTCAGTTAGCAGCCTGCGGGGCGGTGGGTTTCAAGCTCTTACGTAATCCTGGAGGAGGAGGACAGGATGGGAGGGAACGAAGGGAGAGAGCTACCTCTGGTGGGACAGGGAGTGCCAATGGGGGAGGGGCGCGGTCCAGAGACGCAGCGCTTATGTAACAAAGACTGCAGTCATGGAGAAATGTGATTCTGTTCAGCACTGATGAGACTCACACAGGACAGGTTTCATGTCCTGCTGCGCCCCCTCTCTTCATCAGTCAGACACCTGCAGAGAGAACGATCACCGGCAGCTAAAAGAAAGGAAAACACAATATAAGAGTTCCAGGATGAGCTCGACGTGGTAACCTCCTGGTTTCTGTCTCTCAGAATGCATCTCAGAGGAGCAGCCATGTTGTGCATCACGGAGCGCAGCTATTTAAAACCTCCAGAGATGGGATGGAGGTGTGATCCCCTTCATCATTTAAAGCTCCCGTCTCATGCAAAATAAATCTTAACTACTGTTTGTGTTTTTGAACGTCCTTCATACAAAACTTATAAAATTATACTGATTTATAAAGTTTATCACAGATCATAAAGTGTAAACGGATTGTTTGATTGTTTTCCCGCCCGTCCTGAGGACAAACCCTCCATCCAGGGAGGGGTGGTTGTTTGTGAAGACCTCTGCAGTAGGAGTAGTTTTATTATGACGACAGAAAATTAGATTTTAATAACTTATAGATGATTGTTTCCATAAATGTGATCATAAATATAAAACAAGAAGTGTCAGAAACTACGTTAGATTAATTAGACACTATTTATTTCCTCTCCGTCTTGAAAATAATTGTTGTTTGTTTTTGGAATTTTGAAAATAAAGCTTATAAATATAGTAATTATAATTTAAAACTCTTTGCAGGTTCATTTGCTGAAATTGTCCTCACGGGATAAAAAAATGTGTCTATCTACGTATCAAGTAAAAATCTGTGTGAATAGACTGTTTACATAAACGACATGTTCAGATTTTTTTTTTGTTTTTACTCACTCTCTTGATTCCTCACCCGGGAAATTTGTGTGCTGCACTCCTACACCGCAGCAGGCTGCCGGGACGGCGCCAATGGTGGGAGAAACGGGGGGTTAGGTGTCTTCTCCAAGGACCCTATACGTGTACTCCGTGGGATGTGAGCCTGCGAACTTCCGTTTGACTTACGGTTCACGAGCGAATGCTCTAACCACTGAGCCACCGTCTCCCCCTTATTATTTTTATTATCAAATAATGATGCCGACGTCTTAGACGTGTCGACAAGAAGAAGTGTTAAAAAAAAAACACAAAACAAAATTAACTTATTGAACGTAAAAACTATGAAATAAGTAGTTCTGGCACGAAACCCGGGCATCGGGACATCTTCAGCTTATCAGTCCGATTTCTAGCCTTTCCACATTTCATCTTCTAAACCATTTATCCCAAATGGCGTCATGGGAGATGCTGGAGCCTATTCTGGCTGATTACAGAGAGGCAGGATACACTCTCAACAGGTCACCAGTCTGTTGCAGAGCCACACACACAGACAACCATAGACACACACTCATTCCTAGGAGGAATTTCTTAGTGGCCAATCAACCTACATGTTTTTGGAAGGTGGGAGGAAACCAGAGAAAACTCACACATACACAGGGAGAACATGCAAACTCTACACAGAAGAACCAGTGTTTCAAGCCTCGCCCCCACTTTGGAACTTAAAACCCTGACCATGTTGCTGTGAGGCCACCATGCTAACCACTGCACCACTGGGCAATGATTTGTTTCGTCTTCTGGACCGCTTATCCCTGAAGGGATCGCGAGGGTGCCGCAGCCTAGCCCGGCTGATTTTGGCAGTATAGACCCCGAACAGGTCACCAGTCTGTTGCGGGGTGAAACACTCACACAGACAACCATCCAAACACACACACACACACACACACACTCACTCATTCTTAGAAGAATTTCTCAGCGCTCAATCAACCTACCATGCATGTTTTTGGAGGAAACCACATAAAACCCACACATACTACATGGGGAGAACATGCAAACTACACACAGAAAGACCAGTGTTTCAACCCTCACCAACACTCCGGGTCGTGAAACCCCTGACCTTCTTGCTGTGAGGCCGCTTAAAGTACCAATAATTTTAGTGTGTAGCATGCTGTGTGTTAAAATATTTACTTAAAGATATATTTACGCAAAGTGTGCGTGAAAGCGTCATCGATGTGGCAACCACTCGTTCATTGTCATGTGAGAGGGGCAGAATCACACATCCGATTCTTTTAAAAACTATTAAATCATTTTACAAACCACTTTGATGACAAACACAACGGACACATTCCACCGTTAGAAGGAAGCATGAGACAGGTCATGAAAATGTTTCTGTGGAGCATAGCGTGTGTTTATCAAACATGTGGTTCAAAATCGTCCATCATCAGAGGGTCCAGCCTGGTTCTCAGGAGGAATTGATTAAAATAGAACCCTCAGAGGGATTCATCACGCTTATAAAAGTAACTAAGTTCTAAAATGTTTTTACAGCTTGGTTTTATTCTTTCCAATAAAAATAAGCAGGGTTTGTTCTGTTAAAAAATGAGTAAATTGATCAATTCCTTCAAATTATTAACTACAATAATTTGTATATCAGTCAGATAAATAAATAAAATGAAGCATTTAATGTTGGATATGAATTGAAAATGTTCTGAAAAGACCTGGAAAGTTGGTGTTCTGATGAAATCTACAACTTTGTGCCTCTGCACATGCCCAGAACACGTCATCCCCTCCCTTCCAGATGATCTAAACATCGAGATCTGCGACCTGGTGTGGCGTAACTTTTATTGTAATTAGCCTTTTTTTCCACCTGCACTGCATTTTTTACTAAAAATCTATCATTTTAAAATGTTCAAGTAAGTGTTTTGTATTCGATTAATGTGAATTATTTTTAGGTTCTGCAACCGGTTGTTTACAAATCTAGATGAGGCCGCAGATCTCGTCAGAACAATGGTCCACAGAAAGAGTTTTTAAAGTTTTAATAACATACCTCAACTTTTCTTTCTGTAACACTGCAGTAACACAGCATCACCACGGCAACGCCTCACGTTCCAAACGTCTCACTATTAATACTACGTTTCCGTGCAGCAGCTCTGTTTTCTTCTAAATCAGCAGCTCCATTAGTTTTAACTTAAAAACTCCATAATTTCTTCTAGAATTTTTCCTGATGAGAGTGTGTTTACGTTTTCATCTACGAGACACAAAATTACTATAAAGTTCAAACTTGTGTAAAAAGAGGAAATGATCTACTGTTTGAGTTGTAATTCTGGTTCTTTTATTTTGATAAGTTTGGAACAGGAAGGGGTGGATGGTAGTGGTGTTCAGACGGTGGATTGTTTCTTGTTGTTCTTCCTGCTTTCATCCATCGATGCAAATACAAACATGTGGCACCACCAGTGAGTTCCTCGTACATTTTTTTTTGCTCGAGCGCCCCCTGGTGGTCGTTAGATAAACTCATTAATAGGCCTCATCAGTATATAAAAATATAATATTTTACTCTATTCTTTCCTCAATTTTAAGTATCTAGGATCAACAGTCCAGAGCAATGAAGAGTGTGGAAAAGAGGTGAAGAAGCAGGCTGGAACGGGTTTATTTTATTTATTTTTGTTTATTTTGAATTACTCTATTCATCCCTCACCGGGGAAATTTGTTTGCTGCACTCCTTACACCGCAGCAGGCTGCCCTTCAACGGCGCCAATGGTGGGAGAAGTGGGGGCTAGGTGTCTTCTCCAAGGACCCTAGACGTGCTATCCGTGGGACGCGAACCCGCGACCTTTCGGTCCGCGGGCGAACGCGCTAACCACGCGGCCACCGTCTCCACCCAAGTATCAGGTGTGATGTACGACAGAAGAATTTCAGCTAGAATGAAAGGGAAAGTGTACAAAACCGTGGTGAGAGCGGCCATGCTGATTGGTCTAGAAACAGTAGCACTGAAGAAAAGACAGGAAGCAGAGATGGAGGTAGCAGAGATGAAGATGCTGAGGATCTCTCTGGGAGTGACCAGGATGGACAGGATCAGAGGAACAGCACATGTTAGAGGTTTTGGGGATAAAGTTCGAGAGGCCAGACTGCGATGGTTTGGGCACGTACAGAGGAAAGAGAGAGTACATAGGAAGAAGGATGCTGGATTTGGATCCACCAGGAAAGAGGGCTAGAGGAAGACCAAAGAGGAGGTTCATGGACGCAGTGAAGGAAGACATGAAGATAGTTGGTGTGACCAAAGAGGATACAGCAGATAGGATTAGATGGAAGAAACTGACTTGCTGTGGCGACCCCTAAAGGGAAATGCCGAAAGAAGAAGAAGACTCTATTCATCCCTCACCGGGGAAATTTGTGTGCTGCCCTTCTATACCGCAGCAGGCTGACCATGACGGCACCAATGGTGGGAGAAACAGGGGGTTAGGTGTCTTCTCAAAGGACCCTAGACATGCACCCAGTGGGATGCAAACCCGCAAACTTCCGGTCCGCGGGTGAACGCTTTAACCACCGAGCTACCGTCTAGATACAGGGTTGAAAGTGCGTGAAAAAAAAGTTGCAGCTTGTACACCAGAAATTACAAATGTTCCTCCAGAAAAAACTAACCCAATATGAAACAAGCTTTACGCTCATTATCACTGGCCTTGAATGAGTAACACTATCAGGAATAAACGTTTTGAAGTAGCAAGTGAGAAACGTTCCCCAGACAACTCAGATAAGATTGTCTGATGAAGGGCGCGAATGACCTTGAGGTGAGAACACTGCTCCTTCCGTGTGTTTGTTCAGGTCAGAGAATGCCATCATAACTCAGTCAGAGTTTATCAACCTGAAGTCTGCTCGGTGCTTTTGTTCATGACCAAAGAGATTTTAATGTCTCCACCGAATGTCACAATCTCACAAAGGTTGAGGTCATAAATTCCTGTGAATATGAACTCTCTCAAACCAGTGAGAGAATTTTTTAGGACCAAATAGTGTCCTGAATACCTATAAAAATATCAGTATTTTAATAGGTATAGATACTGCTTTCTTGAGTATCGGTTCCAGCCATGCTTTCACTTTTCTTTTTCAGAAAAAAGGACTCTGCAGGACATTTCTCACCTGAACTCTCATTGAAATGAGAAAAACGTGAGTGCAGAGCAACTGGATTACTAAGGAACTCAGCTGCAGTTAGTTCACTTCTTCTGAACAGAGTATCCCAAAAGGAGTCATAAGATTAATTATACGTTTAATTTCTACAATTAGAACTGTTTCCCAACACAAAAAAGTTTAGTAAAATTTTCCATTCTCTGTAACACCAGAAAAAAGATGAGATTTGTACAAAATAAACATGGTAACCAGGATCTACGTTCCTACCCTCACCATGGTAACCAGGATCTACGTTCCTACCCTCACCATGGTAACCAGGATCTACGTTCTTACCCTCACCGTGGTAACCAGGATCTACTTTCCTACCCTCACCATGGTAACCAGGATCTACTTTCCTACCCTCACCATCATAACCAGGATCTACGTTCTTACCCTCACCAAGGTAACCAGGATCTATGTTTCTACCCTCACCATGGTAACCAGGATCTACGTTCCTACCCTCACCATGGTAACCAGGATCTACGTTCCTACCCTCACCGTGGTAACCAGGATCTACGTTCTTACCCTCACCGTGGTAACCAGGATCTACGTTCCTACCCTCACCATGGTAACCAGGATCTGTGTTCCTACCCTCACCATGGTAACCAGATCTACGTTCTTACCCTCACCATGGTAACCAGGATCTACGTTCTTACCCTCACCATGGTAACCAGGATCTATGTTCCTACCCTCACCATGGTAACCAAGATCTACATTCCTACCCTCACCATGGTAAACAGGATCTACGTTCTTACCCTCACCATGGTAACCAGGATCTACGTTCCTACCCTCACCATGGTAACCAGGTTCTACATTCCTACCCTCACCATGGTAACTAGTGTGGGTGGTGACTGAAACAACTAAACCGCAAATACAAGCGGCAAAAATGATCTTCCTCTGCAGGTTGGCTGGCCTCTCACTCAGAGATCAGGTGAGGAGTTCTGCCATCCGGGAGGAGCTTGGTGTAGAGCCGCTCCTCCTCCAGGTCGAGAGGAGCCAGATGGTCTGGATGCCTCTCGAGCGCCGCCTCGCTGGTGAGGTGTTTCGAGCATGTCTCACCGGGAGGAGACCAAGAGGCAGACCTCGTACGTGCTGGAGAGACTATGTCTCACATCTGGCTGGGGAATGAATCTGGATCCTTCTGGGTGTGTTGGAGGATGCAGCTGGGTTGAGAGAAGCCTTTTCTACAGAAAGTACTCTGGGAGGATTTTGAATCTCGAGACACTTTTCTTTTTTGTCTGTTTTAGACTTAAGTTAAATTTATTTTTGAATTAGTGACGGTAAAATGGAACCTCGTGAAGCATCGACACCTCAGTCACCAAATGATCTCAAACGGTTCAGTGACTGAGAAAAACACTGAACTCTAGTGGACAAATTTAACCACTGCAAACCAACAGGTAACTTAACTTGGAACATCTTGAATACAACATTTATTTTAATGTTTGTTTTTATTAGAAATTTACATTTTTTCCTCAATTAAAGGCTGTGGTAAAAAAAAAAAAAAAAGACTTTCACATAGTGCTCACAAAAGATATTTCTGAGCCAGTCTGTGAATACGTTAAGAGAGGATTGTTGGGTTCTACAAACTGCTAGCTTTCTGTCAAATGAGATCAATCTACAAAAGTGAACTCTCAATCTATGAGAATCTTGAAGGTTTTTTGAAACCCTAGAAAGACCCTCACCCTCCCATTCATTCACAGTTTTTATGAAAGACTCTCATTTTTATGAAACTTAAAAAGATTAGACACTGTCTCCATGGCTCTGAATAGAAATCTTATGAAGTTTGCTTATTTTTTTTGTTCTTGTCTTGTCCTTGACTTTAGAAGTGAATTCTTGTAGATATTAGCAGGTGGCAGACGATAGTGATAAGCCTCCTCCGCAGGGTGGCCGGGCTCTCACTCAGAGATTGGGTGAGGAGTTCTCCCATCCAGGAGGAGCTCGGTGTTGAGCCGCTACTCCTCCAGGTCAAGATAAACCATGTGAGGTGGTGTGGTGGTGAGGTGTTTCCAGCACATCCCACCTGGAGGAGACAAAGAAGCAGACCCCCGGAACTACTTGAGAGATTATGTTTCACAGCTGGCCGGGGAACGTCTCGGGATCCTCCCAAGTGAGCTGGAGGATGCAGCCGGGGTGAGAGAAGCCTGGGCTTCCTGTCTGAGGCTGTTACCCCTCAACCTGGCCCCGAATAAGTGGAAAACGACGGAACGGCTCAGACTCTATTGTTTGTTGTTGGTGTGAGATCATTAACCTGTAAAAACTACTGTTATAACAATACTTTTAATCTTTGAATAAATCAAACTTAAAAAATGCAGAACAAACACTTGGGATTTAATTAAACACAGAAGAGTTAAAAAAGCAGGAAGGGATTAAACTTCAATAGAATTGTGGTAATCGTAGGGTTGTCAGAACTTTTTGTTGGGCCAGATTTGACCCCTGGGCCTTATGTTTGACACCTGTACCCTGTGTGAAATCATCTGGAAGTTTCTCTGGGTTCCCTCTGAGCTGCAGCGAGACAGACCTTGATAATGACGAAAGCTACAGAACTCAGAGTAAGAAATGAGAGCACGCAGGTGCAAACAGAAGCTGTGTCCCAGATCCATCCTGGTACCTCCTCCTGAGACGTCGCTGTTAGAACAAACTCCAAACTGTTTCTCTTACACATTGTTGCAGCTTTCAGGGGGCGTGGCCCTAGAAGTGGCTCATCTGTTCAGGTAAATCAGGTCGTGTCTCTGAGGACAGAGTTCCCCCCGTCCTCAGTGGGATAGAGGAGGTTCTCCCCCAGCGCCTGCTCCATTTTTTCAACCCATTCATGTTTTAAATGGACGGCAAAACCCAGACTTCACCCTGAACGCTTCTCCTATCCATCTCATAATATTCCAGACACACTAGGAAATGTAGTCTCACCATGAAGGGCTCCGATGACCCGCGTCCCGGCACAGGAAACTTGGCCATGCTTGATCTCTTCATAGGGATTTTGAGCCACGGTTTGTCTGGTTCCTCACCTAGAACATTTTTGGCTTGGGTGACCCTCCCAGGGGCATTAAGCCTGGGACAACATAGCTCCTGGAATCATTGAGGCACACAAACCCCTCCACCACGATAAGGTGCCGGCTCAAAGAGGCAGACCCCGAACATGCTGGAGAGACTATGTATCACAGCTGGACAGGGAACACCTCAAGATCCACCCGGGTAAGCAGGAGGATGCAGCCAGGGTGAGAGAATGCTGGGCTTCCCGTCTGAGGCTGTTGCCCTCGTAACCCGGCCCCGAATAAGCGGAAGAAGACAGAACAGATCTCACGCACTTAGTTCACTTACTCTGCCAGCTTCAGGAATGGTTTGATTTGTAGGAGTGGGCGTGTGCATGGTAAATGAAACACCTGGTTCTTTATGAGCTAGGTGAAGGTAGGAACGTAGATCTACAGCTGGTAAGAAGCTCAAACGTCTCATCCAGCATCCTTCAGCTCGTTGACTCAAGCTGGTGTTCCATTTTCATCCCAACCGGTTTGAACATTTCTGTGATGATGAACCAGCTCTGCTAATACTAAAAAAGAACACTCTAAGTTTTATGATCATAACCACTGCTGCCTGTTGCTGCTGTGACTGATGGACCCCCTCTGTAGGACCGCTTCCATAGCAACGGGATGCCAGGCTGATGAGAGGGAGGTGGAGTCAGTGGTTTGATGAATCCTCCCTTTGACTGAAACATGAACCTACCGGTGCTCTAAATAGGCCACATCAGGCAGTGCTAAATTGTTCCTCAAACCGGGTCACTCAGAAAGTCAGGCTCTGTTTCCACGGTAACTTGTCGCCAGTTCTCCTACCAGAGACCCTTAATATCTACCTGTCTACCTCTCTATCTGTGGGTTTCTATAGCAACACTCATAGGGATCATAGGAAAAATTTAGAGTTTCTTTACATTAAGTTTAGATCAGGGGTCTCAAACTCAATTTACCAAGAAGCCCTGGGGGCAGTCTGGGTGAAGCTGGGCTGCAACAGGATTTCTTTCCAATGAACTCAAATACCTCTATTTTTAACACAAAACAATAAAATTAATAATTAATTTAAAAATGAGTAATAAATAAAATAATAGCAATGTGCTCTGCACACAACAAATCTCCTTCATATCAATCTTACGGGCGCATTAACATTAATCTCTCACTTTAAAACAAGGGCCAAACATTACCGTCCTACGGGACCACAGTTGGCCGGCGGGTCGCAAGTTTCAGACCCCTGCCTTACATATTGGAAATAGAAAGATCCAGAAAACTTTTATAGACCATTGAAAGCATTGGCTTCAAACACCAGCCCACAGGGTAATTATTTTTGGTTCAGGAAGCTTTAACAAAGAACTGTTTGGAAATTGGCCCGCCGGTGTTATAGCCTACACTTCAGGTACTAGCACTGCTGGTCTTGTTGGAGTCACTCCAAACTCCTTAAAAAGTTTGAAGCTGGGAAATATCTGAAATGCTGAAGCATTCAGTGTTCCTCTCACTGTAACTAAAAACTGCTGGATGACAACCCCACATCATAATACTCCCTCTTGATGCTTTGTACTTCATACAATACAGTCAGAAAAACCCAGACTACTCCAACAGGTTGCCATGGAAACCCTTTCCACAAAGCGCTCTGTTCTTGAGCTAGCTTGAAGTTTGGGGTCTGTAGAAAGTTGCTGATTCATTGCATTAAAGTTATTAAACACCTGGTTTTCACTACTTGGTAAATACTTCTGATGATGTGAGGTAGATGTTATAGAATCCATCTGCACCACCTGCTTCCAAAGATGGTAGCAGCCATGTTTGTGTGACCTCATTCTTACACGCATGTGCTGAGACCTCACTCAGCGAATGGACACAAAGCCCTTAGTGAGGTTCAATAGCTGATAGGTCAGTCTGGGTCGCTCCGGCAGGGTCACAGCTTGTACACTTCGTTTCCATTCTAATGTTTTTTCAGACCAGCAGGGGTTGATGTTGCTAAGCTGAATCTCTGTTTCCCACAGAAACCAGCAAACATCCTGGTGATGGGAGAAGGTCCCGAACGAGGACGGGTGAAAATCGGTAAGACGCCTCTCGTGATGCCGACGTGTATTTGGCTGTGATGAGTTATGTAATCTGCTCTGTTGAAGGGTAACGTCTATTTATAAACCATTAACACTCAGAGCTGAGAGCTGCTCTTCCAGTTCAGATAATACTGGTTTAACTGGTGCAGACAGAAAAGTTTTCACTTCAAAGGAACAAGTTTCAACCAGTTTTTAAAACCTAAACTAGTTTGTTTCTATGACACTTAAACTCCTTCTTGGACCCTTTACCGGACACTTTAGTCACTCGTAGAACACTTTAACTCATTTGTAAGACAATTTAATTTGTTTTTTGAACACTTTGAGAACATTTGACATATTTCTGAACACTTTAAATTATTCCTAAGACATTTCAGGACACAATCTAAGGACACTTTAACAAACTCCTAAGGCGCTGCACCTACTCCTTAGACACCTCAAGGCTTCCTAAAACACTAGTTATTCTTAGGGATACTTCACTATACACTTTATACACCCCTAGGACTCATTAGACCCCGGTCACACCGCCTAAACTTTGCTGGAGCATTCCTAGAGTGGTATAAAAATTCTCACCGCTTGTAACTGTTCGTCACAGTTTAACAAAAGATGGCTCCCGTTAAAGCAATGCCGCATACGCTCGGTAGCCACTGATGTTTCTCAAGAGGCCCTCCAAACCTTCCAAAGTTTTGAGCTGCACAAAATATTGCGAGTGTCGAGGAGCGGTCAATTTTCTGCTCCGACAAAGTTCACCCCTGCTCCACTAACGCCCAGTCAAAGTTTGACACCGCTAGACGCAAGTTTGTGGACGGTTGGATCCACTAGACCAATGTAGAAATTTTGAACGCTGCTGGACCATCGCTGCTTCGTCAGCATGGTCCAGCTGGCGAAGCAGCTGGACACGACATTGCTGGAACGATGTCAGTCGTTGGAGTAGTGATCCATGGCAGTGATGAACTTTGATTTTGCGTTGTCAACGCTCGCTACCGCTAAAGCAACACCGGCTTCAGTGGTGCAACGCTGAGCCAACGTCCGTGTTTTCAATTTTTTTTTCTATTTTGTGCTCAGTGAAGAGCATTGTCAGAATTTGGCGCCCCTTTCTACTGTTCAAGGAATGCTCCAGCAAGGCTCGGGCTGTGTGACCAGGTCTTCAGTCATTTCGAGGAGGCTTTGCTTGTTCATAAGACAGTTGAACTCATTCCTGAGACACCACTAATTCTTAGAATATTCTAAATGTTTCCATGAACCAGTTTTCCTTATAAAACCTCTTTCTTTGTCTTTGGCAGCTGACATGGGTTTCGCTCGACTCTTCAACTCGCCCCTCAAGCCTCTGGCAGACTTGGACCCGGTGGTGGTGACCTTCTGGTACCGAGCCCCTGAGCTGCTCCTGGGAGCCCGGCACTACACCAAAGCTATCGGTAAGCAGAGTCAGGACCCATGCATATAACGAATTTATAAATGATGTTACCATTTGAGTAACAGCGTAATGTAAGAGGTTACTTTTCTTACAGTTACAAACCATTATGTTATTAAGAATATAAAGCGGGAGGGCCCAACCAGTTGATCGTGGTCTACTGGTAGCCTGCGGACTGATCCAAGTTGACCGCCAGGTGATTAGAAAAAAAATATATAAAATGAAGTCAGTGTTGTAAACTCAGTGACTTTGATGCTAGATTTAGCGAGTTTTCAGAGCCACTAGCTGCTGGAGTCGCTAAAATTCGGTGACTCTTTGTTTTTTTTTTCCAAAAAAGTGCCAATCTGGTGGCTTTTTCTAGTGTTACTGAAGAATTTTGGAGCCTGTGACGTGAAATCGCATTGTTAAGCCTGAAATCAATGAGCAGCGCCTGTTGCTGGTGTGGCTCCTCAGAACAAACAAAACAGAACAAAAGCTACTGAAGCTCAGAGCTGCCAAACATAAAACATATACAGAAGGCCAAAAGGGTTAAATATTGCTCTAAAACGGGCACGTTGGCATTTAAAAGAATGTTTTTTTGCACCTGTTTCAAATATAAAAGCTGTAAAAGACATAGTTCAAAAGGAACATTTTACGTAAAAAAGTTGTAGAATGAGTCAAATTTCTTTGATGTTTTCGGATTACAGTTACATTAGTTTGTAACTAATTACTTTTATGTATATTTAATTTACTGAGTTACTAACTCAGTTACTTTTTGGTCATTTGTAATGTAACTAGTTACATTTCTAAAGTCAGAATCAGTACTTGTGCTGATTAGCAATTACGTTGTCACGGCAAAACACCCTCAAACTGGCCTCAACATCATGTGACATCACCATCAGTTTAAGCTGTCTGATTGGTTGGTGCTCTGTAATCTCTCTCTATGCTCTTGTTAAAACAGAACTGTTTCTATTTCAGATATCTGGGCTATCGGCTGTATCTTCGCTGAGCTGCTGACGTCAGAGCCCATTTTTCACTGTCGTCAGGAAGACATAAAGACCAGTAACCCGTTCCATCACGACCAGCTGGACCGAATCTTCAGTGTTATGGGTTTCCCCGCAGGTCTGCAAACACACACATAGGCACAAACTCACACTTTCAGTGACATCTCAGGCTCCAAATCCACAGCCTCTCTGTTATGTCCTCAGATAAAGACTGGGAAGACATCCGGAAGATGCCGGAGTACCCCACTTTGCAGAAGGATTTCAGGAGGACGACGTGAGTGTGTGAGGGTGTGACCTCTATCAGAGGATCAGAATGAAACATAATGTGTGTGTGTTCTGGTCCTACAGGTACGCAAACAGCAGCTTAATAAAATACATGGAGAAGCACAAAGTCAAACCGGACAGTAAAGTTTTCCTCCTGGTAAGAACGTCTTAGTCTGATGGAACGAATCAGTCGTCCAGCTCCAGACAAGGAGCCTCGATTAGACAGACTTGTGTAGATCTTATGCACTTTGCTCATGCAACGGAAGTTCTGAATGTATTGTTCACAACACACACACGTCTAAGGATCACATGTCTGAATGTCCCCTGTTCTTTACCATCAGCTCCAAAAGCTCCTCACCATGGATCCCACCAAACGGATCACGTCGGAGCAGGCGCTGCAGGACGCCTACTTCCTGGAGGAGCCGTTACCGACCACAGAGTAAGATCTTGGTTATCATACGAGCATTCCTGTAAGGTAAGAGCTGTAACCTGATCTGTTGTCTGTGCAGTGTGTTTGCCGGGTGCCAGATCCCGTACCCTAAACGGGAGTTCCTCAATGAAGACGAAGCAGAAGAAAAAACAGAGAAGGTACCAATCCTTTAAGACCACAGTGTGACCAGTAGAATCCGTAACATGCTGGTTCTCTATGTGCAGAACCAGACGCAGCAGCACCAGCAGACTGGTCAGACTGGGAACCAGCAGCAGACGACGGCCCAGCAGGGTCCATCCCAGCAGAGTTCTGCTCAGACCAACGGGACCACCGGTACAGCAGGGGGCACTGCAGTAGGAGGAATGCAGCATGGACAGGATCAGGGACCACCCAACAAGAAGCCCCGGATCGGACCCTCGGGGACCTCATCGGGTACTGGGGTCTTACAGTCCGAGTACCAGGTGAGAACAGAAACCTGTACCAGCTCACCAGGTGCAGCGAGAATAACGAGATTCAATCATTTTAAAGTTTATTTTTCTATAAGTTCTGGACCTCATTTAGAAAGCATGATGATGCTAAAACCCAAGGCGGGTGCATGACACAGCGTAAAACGTGTTTGAAGTCTCAAATAAAATCCAAAGCATCAAGTCAGCAAAACGAGTGAAAATTTTAAACAAAATCCAAGTGTGGTTGTTTTTGCCAGTGGTTTTTTTCTGCCACGCCCCCACTCTCACATAAAGAGGAAGTATTATAGTGCAGGTGCTTTGCTCACGCTCAGTCCCTCCTCTCAACAGGAAGTGACATTTTAGTTAACGCACCAAATGAGAATCACACACTGCCGTGCACACATTCGGGGTGTGTTTTAAAGCAAATATCACATTTCAGAGCTAAAAAAATGCACGAATAAAACAACCTGTTTTATGTAACTGACAAATTGCTCTGCACCATCCCTCATTCCGCCGCCCTCTACCTGTGGGAAACGGCTTGCAGAGAAATTGCTTTAGGCCGGGGGTGTCCAACCTTTTTTGTTCCAAGATCTACTTTTCAAATATCAAACCTCCTGAGATCTACCAGTCCAGTGTTACCATCACACACCCACGCACACACACACGGTTTTCATCCTGCAGTAAAACTGTACACAACCATTAGACATCACACACACTCAAACAAACACACACGTGCACACAGTGAAGAATTTCTCTCTCTCTCTCGCTCGCTCTTTTTTTTCTCTAAAACACACTTGTTCCGCGCCCGCAGCGCTTTGTGAGAGGGAGGGGTCACAGCGGTACCACGGGCTGTTGATCAATCTCAGTCTTAACGTGATTTCACGTCACAGACTCCAAAAGTTGTCAATAACACTAGACAAAGCTGTGAGTTTGGCACTTTTTTGGGGGAAAAACAAAAACAGAGAGCGAGTCTAGAAACTAGAGGGTCTGAACACTCAATAAATTTAGCGTCAAAGTCGCTGAGTTGACATCACAAATTTCCCAAGTGTGGGTTCAATAAAGTAAATCTAATCTAATTACGGACTTCATTTAATTTTTTTCCCAACACACCCGGCAGTCGACTTGGAACTAGTTTGCGAACTACTGGTAGACCGCGATCGACTTGTTGGGCACCCCCGCTTTAGGCTCTACGACACCTTGCCTTGTGTATGAGTAATGACAGGCAGCACTTGGTCATTAGAATATCATTACTTATGCATGATCCATATATGGAGTTTTAGAGGCGTGGTTAGGGTGGGATGGAGATCAAGTTGACTTGGATTAGATGAAGGTGTGATCTATAAAGGAGCTACGGCAAAAAAACGCTCGCTCAGCATCTTTATAAATGAAGGTCCAGATGTTTTTTTCCTAAAAATCATGAATCCGTCTCTTCGTCTGTTGCAGCATTCCGGCTCCCGGCTCGGTTACCAAAGCAACGTCCAGGGATCCACCCAGCCCCAGAGCACCATGGGATACTCCTCCTCCTCCCAGCAGAGCTCACAGTACTCCCATCAGACTCACAGGTACTGAGACCGAGACACCTGGAGACGCCGCTCCCACTCACCATCTGCAACACCGGACTGAACGGGGAAGCGGAGATGAAGAGACAGGTGTTCCTGAACGGGCTGGTGAGAGAGAGGGAGACGGGTGATCCTACCAGGTCTGAAGACAGAGAGGGTCAGGTGAACCTGCACGGCCTGGTGAGAGAGAGACAGGTGTTCTTCCATGGCCTGGAGACAGAGACAGGTGTTCCTGCCGGGTCTGAAGACAGAGAGAGACAAGTGTTCCGACGCACCACTTCCTCATGGTGTGTGGCAGCTGATTTGACCTGGTGACCCTCCCCCACCTCGTTCTAAACAAACATGTGCATCATGTACAGGGCAGCTACGCGTACCCGTCCCTCCGCCCCGCCCGTCACCATTCCACCGACTGATGTTTCTGTCCGTTCTTCTGTCTGTGTTCTTAAAATTTTACCAGAAAGGAACCGGAACCCATGACGACGCAGTCTGGAACTAGAATTACAGCTGTTACTACGGCAACGCCTTCTAACTACGGTAGACACAATTAACCACTAATGATTCATAAACGGTTTAACATGGATCGGATTATAAGGTGCAGAAAATATGGAGCTCTTTAAAACTCATTTCATCAGTTTTATTCTCTGTAGTTACAGTGTAGCACGTCTCGATGGGAACCAGTACACTTCCTCTACATTCACCAGTTCTTCTTACCATTTAAGATCCTGATTAACTGGAAAAACACTGTGTGATTTCACTACGTTTCAAACCTCCATCCACACTGTCAGACGAAATCTCCTAGGATCTGAGCCTCACAGTGCGCACACAGTACGATCTGATAGTCTGCTGCGAGTGAACCACGCACACTGTACAAGTGTGGTAGGAGCTGCAGCTCCCCCATCGGCTTATTAGGCCACAGCCGTCACTGCACAGATAAGTATTCAGGTGTAGAATCCATTGTCTCTAGAAACAGAAGGATGCCAATAGCAACCACAGTATTACGTTATCGCATTCCGTCAAAACGTGGTACGTTACAAAGTAAAAATAGGATTTTACAGCTTTTTGTGACGTAAAACGTTGCTTTTCATTCGTAACTTTTGAAGAAAATCTTTTACAACATTTTTAAATAAAAAATGGCTTTTATACGTGAAAAAAAGTTTCTATGTTTGTCAGCTCTGAGCTAAATGGCAACACTAGTCAGGAGCAACCACTGGAGGGGGTGAAGAAAAGTATCAGGTCTGATAGAAGATCTAGAGACAGTGGCACTGAGGAAAAGACAGGAAGCAGAGATGGAGGTAGCAGAGGTGAAGATGCTGAGGATCTCTCTGGGAGTGACCAGGATGGACAGGATCAGAGGAACAGCACATGTTAGAGGTTTTAAAGTCAGAGAGGCCAGACTGAGATGGTTTGGACATGTGCAGAGGAGAGAGGCAGGAGGTCTAGAGGAAGACCAAAGAGGAAGTTTATGGATGCAGTGAAAGAAGACATGAACTCAAGAGGATGCAGCAGATAGGGTTAGATGGAAGAAACTTGATGTGGCGCTCCGTGAAAGGAAATGACGAAAAGAGAAAAAGTCAGGAGCAGCAAATGTCTCCCCGTGACGTGATGTATGCAGACCTGAATTTGGTCTGAAAATCACTCAGTGTTTACCTAGTTTTAAACAAACCAATCAGAAACCCAGATACTTTCACACCATCAAGGGAAGGTTATCAGGACCAACAGACTTCTTCCTTCACAGTCTCTGCACGTCCTGGTCCATCCACAGTTTTATTTATTTTTTTATTCATCATATTAAAACATTGTCCCCAGTAAAACATAAACATTTTATTCCCAGTTTTTAGTTAAATTTTCCACTTTTGATTGACAACAACAAAAAAAGAAGAGAATACTGACACCTTGTGGCAGTAAACAGAACAGCAGCTCAGCCTCTTGGGTCGTTGAGTTCTGGTTGAAATCTCGACAGCTCTGCCTATCGATTTATGCTACCGAGTCCTTATGAAGTGAATTTTTTCCTAAGAAATAACTACATTAGATTAAGCAGGTTTTATAAAACTTTATTAATCCCGACCACAGCGTTGGTAGCATAAGTATTGTTTTAAAAAGCCAGGAAACACCGTTTGTCGAGTTCTCCTGTTGTTAGTGACGCACGTAGAATAACTCGACCAGTAGCTCAGATCGACAGAACACCAGCAGACATAACCACCTCCTTACTGGTTCCAGACTGCGTCCTCATCATGAACATGGAGACACGGATGTTCAGGATGTTTCTGTCCCCTGGTGAGATGCTGCGTCCTCCTCCTATGCAAACGCAACTAACCTTTGACCTGTTTCCAGCGTCTCACCACAAAACATCCCGAACACGTTTCTCCCTCAGCGGCTCCACCATCAGACCACCTCTAAGCCAATACATGCTGCCACCGAGGCAGCATGAGATGGAGATGAGTCTGGTTGTGAGGACTGTGCCTTTTTTTTTTTTACTCTCTTGCTTCACATGCACCAGAGTATCAGCCAGACCTGGTCCTTCAAGCTGAACTAGACCCTAGAATCTGATCCTCTACCAGAAACAAAATATGGCCGCCTTCTCACCGCACACGTTCACATTGAGACATCCTCATAGACTCCCGTGCGGGTGAATTTGAGTCATTGTACGGTGAGCACGCTGCGTGACATGTTCCAATTTATTCCATTTTCTGACGACCAACCAATCAGAATCATACGGGTGCAAACACACCTGATACAAACTGAATCTAGACTCTGTGTCGCTCAGAGACACGTCGACTGAAAGTGACTTAGTTTGCACTTATTGGATTTGGCGAGCACGTGTGTTTGTACATCCAGAAAACATGTCCGATACGTCCACCGGTCTGTTTTAATGTGTGCGGTGTGAACGTAGCCTTAAAAGACCAAGACTCCTTCTGGATCAGGACTCCCTCTAGGTCTTGGTCCTGCTGTTGTAGATAAACTCGTTCCCATGGAGACCCCGCTGTTCCATAAAGTATTTAAAGTTCTACGTCCCGCTTGTAGCAGCTGAGGTGTAGTCCACCTGCCACGTCTGGCTCGTCCTGCATGTGCCTGTTTGTATTTCTGATCCTCCAGTGAAGAACATAAAGCACTTAGATGATCTTCAGACGGCTGGATCTTACTGATCCGCAGCAGCTGGGAGGACTTCTCCGTCTGTTTATCGTCTTTTCATCGAAACTTGAGGAGAAGGAACATTTATTCAGCTGCTTTGTCCAGAGTTTCACTGTAAAAATGACTGTTAATAAAAGTCCTGTATATTTATTTTATATCCTCTATAATAAAAAAAGCTCTTTGGCCTCAATGTGTTGATTTCATCTATTGTTTCCCGCCCCCTACCCCCCTCACAGAGTCAGGTCAGGCTCGGTTTCTTGTGTCTTTTAAATCTTGAGACGACTTCGTAGAGCTTTCAATTTTGGACCAAAACCAAGAGTTTTAGAAACAAATACTTTATTAATCCACTACTGGGGGATTCATGTGTCCAGTAGCTCCAATAAGCAGTCCAAGAGAGAGCTCCAAACAGCTTCAGAGCAGCTGCTAGGTGGTGCCGAGTTGGGTGGACCTGTAACAGCCGTGACAGTTGGCTCTGCACTGAGCGGAATGTGGGTTGCCTTCATAACAATGTTTTTCAGCTCCAGTGAATCATAATAAGATCTTAAACTGTCTCTAAAAGCTCCACATCTTGATCCTTCACTGTGGTGGAACAACACTAGCAGTCCACCATCTTTAGTTCCATAGTGAAGCCGGGTATGTTCACACAGGAAGCACTGATGATGTCATTCAGAAGATCTTGTCTTCATTCCTTCTGATTCACTCCAGCACGGAACGTCTCCACACGTCCAGGAAGACTCCACATTCCTCATTGATAGAGATAATCTCTTTAAACTCCAATAAAAAATAAAACAATTCAACAAAAATGTGGCGTGATAAACGGACCTGCTGCCATCACGAGAAGCTCATATATTTTCACCAAAACTCTCCAGGTTTTTGTCTGCTGAGGAGGACCAGACTAATCTTTCTAGGCTTCTAGTCTAAGACTCTGCCGATAGGACCAGACTAGCGTTATAACAGCTCACACAGTACGGACATTCAAACCCGGAGAAATGACTACTGTACCTGCTGCGTGTAAAGCAGCCTCCCTGAAGATTCGGCTCACAGTGAACCAATCGCAAACCCGTTTCCTCCCAAACTGACCTGCAGAGTCTATTCACACCTCTAGGTTCTGCTAATGGACACGTCGCATCAAGCATGAGCATATTCATTGAAAATTCATTTAGAACCAAAGAGCCTTGGAACACTGGCCTCTCTGTGTGGAGTTTGCATATTCTCACTGTGTCTGCGTAGGTTTTCTCCGGTTCCTTCCACTGTCCTAGAAATGAGTGTGTGTGGCCCTGTGACTGAATGGCAACCAATTCAGGGTGTACCCTGCCTCTTGCCTTGAATCAGCCAGGATAGGCTCCGGTACCCCTGCAACCTTTTTAGGGATGGACGGTTCAGAAGACGATGAAATGAATTTAGAACCGTTTTAAATATCAGAGTTGCAGACAGAGAGCAGGGATGACCTAGTCTGGGAGGTAAAGATTATCATCTGGTCCTAGCTAGCAGCATTTAGCTTCTCACATTCTCTTTTTTTCTGTAGCTATCTAGTATAATTTTCAGGGATTTTACCAGATTGTTGCCATGGTTTCTGCTTCTTTAACATTTTGGTCTCTAAAATAAAAAGTGAAACTTCAGTAAAACATAAGTAATGAAATTTAATAATTTCAGTTATAAATTTAACTAAAACCTAAATAAACAACAAAGAATTTTACATTTGTTTTCCAGTTCTGAACTGAAAATAAACCAAACTGTGTTCATCCGCAGATTAAATTCTATTTTTTCTAAGATTAAATCAACTATTGATCAGTATCTAGACGTTTATTCATCTTGAAAAATTTAGTTAAACTTTCTCAGTTGTTTTTGGTGTCTAGGAGCACTAGTGACTTTAACCTGAGTTTTCAGAGTGTCCTGATGATGTCTGTACCAAAGGTCAAACTGAGCGATGGTAAAACCTTATAAACAAATGTACCGCATGTCACCACACACATTAAAAGACCTCAGCCTTCTAACGAAAAACAACCTGCTCAGTTCTTTCTTATGCAGGGCCTGAGCCCCCTCTGACCAGTCCAGATACACTCCCAGATACTCAGGACAGGTTCCTGCTGAAGTCAATTATCATCTCCTTGGTTTTGGAGGAATTCAGTACAAGACTGTCTTATCATTATTTTCTCTTCTGTTGCATCTTTTATATATTTGTTATGTTTCTAAAGATTATTTTTCTGCCTCTGGGTAAGCATTAGGGTTACTCTCTTGGTTAAAAAAAAGGGTAAAATATATTAAATAAAAATATCTTTCATCCACTTTTTCTATTTTTGGCTCCAAGTGGATTTTATATTAATGCAAAATTTTAAAGTTAGAAGTTTACTGTGTTTTAAAACCATTTAAAATGATGTGGGTTTTTTTGTTACTGACATATATGTTTTTTAAAAATCTGTATATTCTGACTGAATTTAAACCTGGTTCTTATTTCCATGTCTGGATGAAGCCCATCTGCAGCTGAGATTACATTTGTAAGAGGCGGAGCAGGGGTGTAGAGAACCCCTTTCGATCCACAAAACAAAAGAAGAAACGAAAGAAGAGGGGACTAGTCAAGCTATACCCTGGCAGGGCCAGCGAATGGGCCGCCAAAATGCAGGAAAATGACTCTTAAGAAAATCCTGAACCCGCCCATGTTTATTATGATGCAGGAAAGATCATTTAAATTGAATTCAATTGTGGGTAAAACAGAAATATTAGAAAAATATTTAGAAAAATACTTTTTCAACTGGAGAAACTTATAAAAACATCTCAAATTGTAGAAACAACTTAGAAAGTTTGATTTTCTTAAAACATGTTTCAACAACAATCAATGTGTCCTCCATTTATTGGGAGAAAATGGAATTACAGAAAAAAAACAAATAGATTTACTGAATTAATCTCACATTTGTTGGACCAAATTAAAAGGTTTGGTGGGCCACATTTGGCCCCCGGACCACCGTTTTCCCACCTCTGTTCCGCTTCATTTAAGAATAAGAATTACTTTATTGATCCCATACTTGGTAAATTTGTGCGTTACAGCAGCAACAAGAAAGAAATAGACAGTATATATACAAGAAGGAAAATAAAAAATAATAAAATATTAAAATAATAAATAGAGGAAATAATGTGACAAAACATTGAGGTCAATACAGACTGTAAGTACAAAGGGGGTTAAAAAAAAAGTAACACAAGAAGCATGAAGTGACAAACTGGTTTCAGGTTTGATTTAGACTCTGACATCAAACTATTTAACACAAGGGTTTAAAAGTTCAACAGAAAAAAGACGAAAAGCTTGTAGAATTTTTTTTTAACCTCCAATAACATGTCTCTGTGTTCAGAGAAAATTCTAGACCTGCTGGCTGTGCTGTAACCATCCTCACCACTAGAGAGCAGTAATGTCACACGCATTTATTTCTAAAACAGAATTTTCTTTATCATTAAAAACATTAATCAGAGACACTAAAAAAACAGCTTAAACATCTGGAAATGGGACGAGGCTTGAAACACTGTCCTTTCTGTGTGTAGTTTGCATGTTCTCAATGTGTATGTGTGGGTTTTCTCTGCTTTCCTCTCACCTTCCAAAAACATGCAGCTAGGTTGATTGGCCGCTTTGACATTTGCCCCTAGGTAATTCCACAGAGTGTGTGTGTGTGTGTATGGTTGTCTGTGTGACCCCACAACGGACTGGCGACCTGTTTGCGGTGTACCCTGCCTCTCGCATGAAATCCCCACCATAGGTTCCGGCCTCCCCCGCGACCCCGTTAGGGATAAGTGGTTCAGAAACCAAACGAAGCATCACCGTGCAGACTGGCTCCTAAGATGCATTATTCTCTGTTCTGGCTTTTGAAAGCATCATTGTTCCTGCACCAGGTGAGCAGCTTTACGAGAGAAGCCGGAACATGCTGCAACTCGGCTCAGAGCTGCTGAAAAAAAAAGCCTGAGGTGATCCAGTGAGATTTATGAGTGAGGAGAGAACATCGTAACACAGATTCTTTATGTCTAAAAACGACTGCAAGAAGCAGAGAACAACACACAGACATGAAGGACAGACTTCATGATTTCTCCGGCTTGTTTTTCCTCTTCAGTCTTTCTCTGGGTTCCATGTTCTTGATTCTTTATTTAACTCCTCATGGTCTCTCTGTCCTGCTTCCTATTGGACAATCCTGGACAAATTTAATCATAGATAAATGAATCTTCACATAAAAACCTTTATTCAATAAACAATCCAGAGGTGAAAACTCTCCAGAACCACGTGTAAAGAACTCTGAAACTTCAAAAACATACTCTTTAAAACTTGGATTATTTGTAGATTAAATCACAGACAAAGATCTTAACAAAAATTACTAAATGTTACTGTGGGTGACAAAGTCATGTAATAAGTGACTTCTCCTACAGTTACAAAATGTTTCGTGACTAAGAATATATAGTGTTGTTATGAGCATGTGTTTAAATACACACTGTTCTCCCAGGCTCCAGATTTACCAAAAACACTTTAGAAAAGGTTATCCTGGTTACCATGATGAGGGTAAGAACGTAGATCCTGGTTACCATGGTGAGGGTAGGAACGTAGATCCTGGTTACCATGGTGAGGGTAGGAATGTAGATCCTGGTTACCATGGTGAGGGTAAGAACGTAGATCCTGGTTACCATAGTGAGGGTAGGAATGTAGATCCTGGTTACTATGGTGAGGGTAAGAACGTAGATCCTGGTTACCATAGTGAGGGTAGGAATGTAGATCCTGGTTACCATAGTGAGGGTAGGAATGTAGATCCTGGTTACTATGGTGAGGGTAAGAACGTAGATCCTGGTTACCATAGTGAGGGTAGGAATGTAGATCCTGGTTACTATGGTGAGGGTAAGAACGTAGATCCTGGTTACCATAGTGAGGGTAGGAATGTAGATCCTGGTTACCATAGTGAGGGTAGGAATGTAGATCCTGGTTACTATGGTGAGGGTAAGAACGTAAATCCTGGTTACCATAGTGAGGGTAGGAATGTAGATCCTGGTTACTATGGTGAGGGTAAGAACGTAGATCCTGGTTACCATAGTGAGGGTAGGAATGTAGATCCTGGTTACCATGGTGAGGGTAGGAACGTAGATCCTGGTTCCCATGGTGAGGGTAGGAATGTAGATCCTGGTTACCATGATGAGGGTAAGAACGTAGATCCTGGTTACCATGATGAGGGTAAGAACGTAGATCCTGGTTACCATGATGAGGGTAAGAACGTAGATCCTGGTTACCATAGTGAGGGTAGGAATGTGGATCCTGGTTACCATGGTGAGGGCAGGAACGTAGATCCCAGTTACCATGGTGAGGGTAGGAATGTAGATCCTGGTTACCATGGTGAGGGTAGGAATGTAGATCCTGGTTACCATGGTGAGGGTAGGAACATAGATCCTGGTTACCATGGTGAGGGTAAGAGCGTAGATCCTGGTTACCATGGTGAGGGTAGGAACATAGATCCTGGTTACCACGGTGAGGGTAGGAACGTAGATCCTGGTTACCATGGTAAGGGTAGGAACATAGATCCTGGTTACCATGGTGAGGCCAGGAACGTAGATCCTGGTTACCATGGTGAGGGTACAACTGGTACATCCAGAACTTAGTTTTTTGGCTCAGCTCTGTCTACACCACGATGGATCGATGCAGCTTCCTGAATGTTGCAGACGCTGCACCGATTGATCACCGATTCATCTCCTGCTCTATCCTTCCTCCACTGTGAACAAGACCCCAAGATACTTAGACTCCTCTGCTTGAGGCATTACCCTGTTTCAAAAAGAGGTCATTTGTAACTAATTACATCTATTACGTCACGTAAACACTAGTTGTAACTAAAGTTTATTATTGGTAATGATTGACTATTAGCTGCTTATTTAAAATAGAAGTCAACAAGACTTTTTGTAGCCAGTCGTTCCTTCCTATTTGGCGTGCTGAGGATACAGTTCCTGTATACAGTCACTGGTCTGTGTGTAAGTAAAGATCAAAGCCCCCTGGTTTCTGTGTCTCCTTCCCACAGTCTGACTCTGGGAAAAAAGCTGCTAATTGGGTTGCAGAGAGTTTCAAACGTGCACGGAGCAGCAGCCTGGAAGACGTTCAGGCTTCTTAGAGAAAGACAGCCACCCACAGTCTGTAGGATCTGGGGCCAAAGGTCACTGCTTCACATTCTCCAGTCATTGCTCCCAGTGTTCTGACTTACTGACACAGAGACATGAGGAAGTTATTACTGGTTAAACTGGACCAGGAAACCAAACACTTTGATCTTTTATCTAATTAGTGGAACTCTTTCTAACGTGTAGTTTGTTGGTGTTAACGTTCTCGTATCTGTTAGAGTTTCTAACACAGATCCTTGATCTCTACTGGTTACTGTTGAGCTTCTTCTTTGTCTGTTTTTGACATTTCCAGTTTGGACCGAGCCCATCGCCTGGAAACAGACAAATTAGTGATGTTTAAATGTCTGACACACTCTGAATAAATGCCAAGAGATAACTGAAAAGGCAGCTTTTTGCTGAGGAGTGTGTACTGGACGGAGTTTATTATCCAGCAAAATGTCAAGGTCTGTGGAGAGTCAGCATGAATGTCTGCTGGGAGTGAGTGGTGAGATGGCCGCGCTCCAATCCTCCTACCCAGAAGGTCAAAGGGACTCTTTGTAGATGAAAACAGTTCAGAAGGAAGGCTGGACACAACTTCAGAAACACAGAATCCAGTTTAATTCCATTCAGCTGTACTTCTTAAAATGATTTTCTTTCTTAAGTCTCTGTGTTTTTTACTCTGATTACACATCAGAGACTCCACCTTATGGAGTGGTTCCACCATCCCAGTGACCCCAACGTTACGACAGATTTATGTCCAGGGAGCGGTGGAACACCTGGACCTAGTGCTCCATCTGATTCAATCCTTGTATGCAAGTGTGCATGTGAGTGTATTTGTGTGCATGTTTTTGTGTGTGTATGTGTGAGTCTGCGTGTATGAGTATGTGAACTCAATCACTCTAAAACACCCCTAAAATAGGGGTGCCCAGCTGGTCGACCGCGGTCTACTGTTGGATCATGGACTGGTTCCAAGTCGACCACGAGACGTGTAAAAAAAAAAATGGAAGAAAAAAAAAATTTTTTTTTTTTTTAAATTACAGAAAGTCAGTGTTGCCAGTTTATCGACTTTTTCGCTAAATTTAGCGACCATTCAGCCGCTCAAAAAAGCGACTAGCGACAATCTAGCGCCTTTCTTGTGTTATAGAGCGCTTTCACCCACGTGACTAAAACCCGGAAGTCGGTCAGGATCAAGATGAAACTATCAAAACAGTTTTTTTCCACGAGTCAAGCTACAGTCGACTGGTGGAGAAGGTCCTCATACAATTCTAAATACTATATTTTCATGACCATAAGGCGCACCTAAAAGCCTAAAATTTTCTTCAAAATGAGCGGTTCGCCCTATCGTGCAGTGTGTCCTACCTGATTTGCGGACGTATTAGAGAACCACGAGGTGGACGCTGTTGAGAACATGAGAATGTTAAAGAGGGAAGTGTGGGCGTGGCTTGTGTATAAAGAACATTGCTGTTTTAACAACACTGAAAATGGAAAAGAGACACGCTTATGAAGCTCAGTTTAAACTGATCGCAATCAGCTACACGGAGGGACATGGGAATCGGGCCGCTGCAAGAAAATTTAAAATGAACGAGTCGATGGTTCGTAAGTGGAGGAAGCTGGAAAACGAGCTGCAACAGCAGCTGAGTTTCCGCGGAAATACCAGCAGCGATGGATGACCAGAAGAGACCACAGCTTCACGAAGGGTGGAAGGCAGCGCCGGGCGAGTTACGCCACAGTTTGCCACTGGATTGTAGATACTTGGGCTAACGTCCGAGCTTTTGCAAAAGCGGGCATTATTTCCGAGGAGCCGCACGGTACAGAAAGTGACTCTGACAGCGAGGAAAGTGAACCTGCGAGGTTGGATTTAGAGCAGCTGTTAGATTCTGAAACAGAGGATGAGGACTTGGATGGATTTGATAAATGACTTTATAACGACTGTAAATATTTAAATAAAACAAATCAAACTCAGTTTTACTCCCGATCTATTTTTAAATACACACATGTGAGTGTGTGTTGTTGTAAGGCGGATGTAGATATGTGTATAAAACCTGTGCCCTATCATCAGGTGCGCCCTGTGTGTGTTAAATACAGAGCACACCAACCTAGGACTGCGCCTTTTAATACGATGCGCTTTTTGGTCGTGAAAATACGGCAATTTATTTTCAAACAATCCCGATTTGATGTCTACAATTCACTCAAAAATTTCAACTCAGCTGCAGATCTGAAGGCTAATAAAGGAGAGGATGCATACTTCCGGGTTGATGATGTCATGTGAGAATCCAATCAGCTGTAGGTTTTCTAAATAAATTTTCTAATTGGCTGTGGATCTGGATAATCTACTCAGGACCGATATTAGTTTTAATACAGGCTGGAAATATCTGTGGCGTTTTGTAATGCCGCCGTGGGACAGGTAGATATCAAGATGTTTGCTACTTGAAAAGTAGATGTTGGCACAAAAAAGGTTGGGCACCTGTGCTCTAAAAGTTCTCATTGGATTTTTATAAATTTTCAGGATTTCTCCAGAATGAGCCGATGATGATCCAGGTCACTGTTTGGTAGGGGTGGGCATATCGATCCTAATATCGATAATGTCGATATCAACGATAGTATTGATATTGATCGATACTCATACTGAAATATCGATACTTTTGTTGAAGTTTTACCCCCCCGCACTTATCTTCCGTTTCTTTTCAAAAAGGCAACCTAACTTATCTGTCTGCAAAATATGCGTAAACGCTGTGTGTTGCGAGGAGAATGTCTGAATGTCTGTTTACTGTCTGTATGCTAAAGCAAGGCGGCCCCGCCCACTCACTCCTCTCTTTCGTTTTGACTTTTCACATGACTCGGCGACTCGGGGCCAGGAAAAAAAAAACAAAAACGAAATTATGTAAAAGTAGAGAGAGTTGGAAGGAAAAAAGAGAGGTAGCGTGTGGCTGTACTTTGAGGCTATCTGCATCATTTGGTGGAGACGGTGGCCGCGTGGTTAGCGCGTTCGCCCGCGGACCGGAAGGTCGCGGGTTCGCGTCCCACGGAGAGCATGTCTAGGGTCCTTGGAGAAGACACCTAACCCCCGCTTCTCCCACCATTGGCGCCGTTGAAGGGCAGCCTGCTGCGGTGTAAGGAGTGCAGCAAACAAATTTCCCCGGTGTGGGATGAATAGAGTAATTCAAAATAAAAAAAAAATAAAAAATCATTTGCAGAAAGACTGTTAAATATAGGGGTAACACTACAAATTAAAGAATCACCCCAAAGAAAACGAGCAACTTCAGAAACGGCGTGTGGAGGAGAAAACCCTGCCCCCTTCTGTTTCCCAGAGACAGCGCACATTAACAGAGATGCTCCAATTTTCCAGAGAACACCCAGGTAGATACTAATTGTGAAAGTACAACATAATCATCTTTAACATTAGTTTGTGTGCAACTGGGCACTTCTACCGATCTATCTACCAACCTGTGTTTAAACATTTACTTGGTCATACTATATATATGACCCTAACCCTTGATGCAAAAACAGTCATTTAAAAAAAATTAAGTATTGTCGATATCGGTCTGGTGTTAACTTGGTATCGGATCAATATCAAAGCTTGCGGTATCGCACACCCCTACTGTTTGGTTTCACAAGTGTTTGAAAGGTTCTGTTTATAATTTTTTTCCAGCTTTTTTTACTGTTTTGCTAACTTTAGTAACTTTTTTTTTATCTTCTGTTCTAGCATTCTTACCTTTTAAGCTTATTAGCTTTATCAGTTTTTTTTTGCTGCACAGATAAAAGAAAGCAAGACTTTTTATTTTCACTGCATGGGTTTTTCAACCACTGACAAGTGGTTTGTTCTAAGTGACAAAGTGTGGTTCTTAAACAGACTGGACTGGAGGCCTGTCAGGTTGGTAATTTGTACATATCGGCTGGCAGGGAAAAGGGGTGGAGCTTTTAACTCTGAATGATTTTCTAACTTTGTTATAAAACCATCGTTTTGTTGTCTTCCGTTTATGTGGGGCTTGGTCGCGGGGTAACACTCTGGCTTCTCTCACCTCATCCTCCAGACAGAGACTGATTTCTGTAATCTGTCCAGACTGTTTGTAAAACATTTGAATCTATGAATATTGTTGCATTGTTTATGGAGAATCCAGAGCATTCCACAGTTTACCTCTACGTACAGTCACACAAAAACTTTTATGAATGGTTCGAACAACTGGTAGAGAAAAATGACCAAAACCTCTCAGAGCATAATTTGAATCTTTAAGTGTAAAGAATTTTTGCAAGTTACATAGTAAATGCTTTGAACAGTAACCCTATCAGTAAACAGTGTTTTACAAGATCAATAAATTATAACTGAAGTGAATAGATCATGAATACGTTCAAGAAAACTAACTTTTATGAATGATCCGAACAGCATCTCTTTGCTTGATGAGAAAGGTATTGGTTGGGCTGCTATAATTGTTTCCCATACTCCAACACAATAGATGAAATATGGGAGAAGCAATGAACAGTTCAACATATGAAGCAAAAATACATCAAGGTATGGTTTTGCTTTATTTATATTAGAAAGGCTCTTTCTTTATCGTATAATTTTCTTTATCGTATGAGCGATGTGAGCTTGATTACCCCATAAATTTATTCTCTGTTACATTTTCAATTTGTACATTGTCAATGAATAAGGGTAATTCTAAATCAGTTTTAAGATTTCCAAACATAATTGCTTTTGCTTGTTTACTTTTTTGATAAGATCTTTAAAATTTGAACTGCTGTAAAAACATTGGTGTCATCAGCGAATAGGATTAGTTTGAGAGATTAAGACACATTGAATATATCATTTGTATATCAATTGAAAAGCAATGGCCCCAGTACTGAAAGCTATTCTAAAATACTCAGATGAATGATCTCCCATTTTGACATATTGGATTCTGTTAAAGAGACAATCACTAATCCAGTTACCAACCACTCCTTGTGTACCATATTCTTCAAGTTTGTCTAGAAGAATTAGATGGTAAATCAAATGCTTTCCTGAGATCGAACATGACAACTGTATGTTTGTTTTGATCTAGTGCATTGGTGATCTCTACTACAGCTTCTATTACCACCATAGAGGTAGGCTAGTTCTTCCTGATCTAAAAACATACTGGCAAGCATTTAAAACTCTTGTGTTTGTCAACAAACTTCTTAGATTTTTTGAAAAACGACCACAACTAAACAAGAGACACAAGATAAATCATCAAGACTGGGCACAGTTATATCTCAAGACTGATTCTGCTGAGGTTTTAAGGCGTGATAAAATGAGAGTGAGTCTTGATGGACCAGATGGATGATCCCATGGCTGGATCACTCCACTCCGACGCCAGCAAGTATGGGCTGGAATCATCAAAGATGAGCTTGTGGGACCTTTTCGGGTTGAGGATGGGGTCAAACTCAACTCCCAGACCTTCTGTCTGTTCCTGGGAGATAAGACTCCAATAAGACTAGCCAGCAGTTGCTTAGGATCGAGACGGATCTTGCAAATTTAAATTGCATCTTTTAAAACATAATTTTCATGCAGGACAATGCTCCATAACATGCCTCCAAATACTCCACAGCATGGCTGGCCTGTAAAGGTCTAACAGATGTTGTTCACCTGATCTGAACCCCATAGAGAACCTGTGGTCCTTCATAAAACGTGAGACAGCACCGCCTCTATACCGCGTGACTGGGAGTCTACAAAATCACGTCTGAAATTGCTAGCTGTGAAGAAGTAGAAATAGATAAATAAGAAAATCAACCCCATAGGCTTATTAAATGAGCAATAGCAAAACATTTCAAGTCATGAACCACTTGGGAAATCACAATTTTAGCCTGATTTTTAACCAGGTAAGATGTTGGACACTGGAGTCTCTGTCTACAAGTCTAAATAAGTACCGGTAGCATCATTTTAAGACAATTTTGACTTTTAAAGAGGAAATTTACATTGTGTTCTGAACCCAAATCAAGAGGGTGGAAGTTGCATATTACAAAAGCACAGATGTAGTGCATCTCTTGCAATGTTTGAACAAATAGTCCATTCTTATAATTTTCTATCCTGGTTAGTTCAGGTTTGGCTTTGCTTTAAGTCACCGTCCTTTAATTCTTAAGGGAAGCCCTGTGCACTCCCCGTCTCACTTTTAGCACAAAAATAAAACCTTTTACAACCAGAATTCAAATAAATATGAATTAACAGAAACTTGAGCTATCCTTCAATCGCAAGAAACACAACAAACTTATGTCAAATCAATTCTGGGCAAACACATTGCCACAGCTCAGAATTACGTGTCTTTGAATGAAATGTAAGACAATATGAGTGTCATGATCTACTTTCTTGTGCTTATGCTCTCTGGTGGCCTCCGGGACAACAAGCTCGGCCTGACAATGAGCAAGAACTTTCCAGAATATACGTTGGACTTGGCCCATTAACAGGAATTGCCAAGGTATTCGGTTTGGTGTAGCATTGTGCACACATGTTTGGTTTTTTTTTTAGCAATTTCTGTGTTTGCAATCTATGAACCAAAGGTAAAGCATTCAAAGACATGATCCGAATACTGGACTCCACCGCTGGTCAAAATACCAGTGAAAGCAGCATCTTGAGTTTGTATGAATTGAACACACATCGGTTTCTAAATTCAAAGTTCTCTTTGGCGGGGCATGGTCAGCCACAACAGCGCCGACTGAAGAAAGGGCGCCTGAAATCACATTTTATAAAAGCACAGATATAGTGCATCTCTTGCAATGTTCGAACAAATAGTTCATTCTTATATTTTCTATCCTGGTTAGTTCAGGTTTGGCTTTGCTTTATGGTACCATCCTATCACTCCTATGGGAAGCCATGTGCAATCGCCAAGATAATGTAACACTACATAAAGTTGCAGCAAACCACTTGAGAATGACACGTGTAGCATTGTGCACACATGATTTTTTGGCAAGTTCTATGTTTACAATCTATGAACCTACAGTTAAACAATCCCAGATATGTTACGAATACTGGACTCCACCACCGGTCAAAACGCCAGTGAAAGCAGCATCTTGAGTTTGTTTGAATAGAACACACATCGGCTACTAAATTCAAAGTTCTTACGAATGGGGCTTAGTCAGCCAAATACAGCGCTGACCTAAGGACATTAACACAAATTAAACCCGATTGAAAGACGTAACATAGTCAGATTCTTGGCACAACAGGGCCAGTATGGAGCCAGAGGAGTGTCGGAAAAGGCGATGATCCCTTGAGCACTAGATTACCTAAAATGATGTGTACTCATGGCAAGAAGTGTGGCCGTGCAACCTTAACTTCTTAGCCATGGCAAAGCTCTGTTTTACAAAGAGATGTATCGGAGGGTTTTTGAAGCTGTACTTCTACAGACTAGGTACAGAGTGGCTCAATATACCACAGTGGAAAAGGAGGCAACTAAGCAGGCCTTGGACTCTTTTCGGTGATACCTCTTGGGATAAGCGTTCATATTGCTACTGTTGATACACACCAATAGCCGCATCAACATTTCCGCTTCACTTTTCGGAAAAGACGATGTAATGGAAAGGAGGAAAATAACAGAAGGGAAGAGAATCGCCATACGAATTATAGGATGTGGTAACTGTTCCTTTTCTAGGGTGCAGTAAAAATAAAGAGTCATTCACTAATTTCATTACGATAATTTATTCATCTACTTTTCGAACCGGATAACGGCATGAAATGCCTTGAACCGTTCAAATTCAAGATAAAGCACTGTGTGGAGAAGATTATATCATCTTTAAGTGTCTCACTACCAAAGCAGTCCCACCTTTAACGTCCTAACCCCCATTGAAACAGATAGGAGGAGTGACCCTGGCTGAGTCTAATTCAGATCAAGGTACCAACCTGGTCTGGAGAAGAATTTGGTTCATTTCAATTGTGGACAAAGAAGCTGGATTAATACAGTTTTTTCCACCGTGCAAATTTGATATGACCAATTATAGATGCGTATTCTCCTCTGAATGAAAATCTACTAGAACATTATTAGTTCTGTTCTTCAAAGGAATAAAACCATCAAATGATGAGCAAAGTCAACTGCGCTGCTGCAAAGCAGTACTGATGTCCGTAGAGAATACAACCTTCAAAAGATGAGCTGTTGTTCGAAGCTTGGTTTGATAACGTGCCTAAAACAACTTGAAGCACTGCCTGAAGTGGTTCGCTTGTTTGGCAACGTAGTGCATTTTGCTGGCTTCTTCAAATCACAAGAATCAGCACACAGAAAAGAAAGTGTCCCCTATTTTGGCAACACTTTGACCTCATAACTGCAAATAACTTCTATGGTCACACAAGATGTGTGCATAGAATCACATCATCTTCTCACTTGCTCTAAAACTTTTAAGTACGGATGTATTCTGCTGCACATGAGCCAAGTGTCTCTGGTGTTCAAAGAGAGCTGAATTATAATGGGGACATCTCAGCACTGCTGAGGGATATCGTTACCCTTCAATTTACCCCATCTTTCTTTTTCGTACCACTTGTTGTGATGAAATTCACAAACTGTCGAGCTGTGGGAGACTGCTTAATTATTAAACTCAAATTCTTCCTCTTTTTAGGCTGTGAAAGCTACACTGGAAGAAGTACAATGAAGGCAAAACCCTCAATCCAAGAGTCAATGACCTGCCATTAGCTGTTCAAGAAGCATTTCAAGCCTACTTGTCCAGATCCTTGGAAGATCTCGGTGAATCAGGTGGAAGAGTCCCCGTCACGTTTTTGTTTGTAAAATTAGCTTAAGATCTGACATGTGGACCTCCATGAACACAGACGCAGTCCTCATTCTGCTGCTCATATTATTGATTAAATCACCAAAAATTTCATTTCATCTGCTTTAGTCACAAAGTTGCCAAATTATGAATGTAAAAAATCCAATTGTGTAGCACATACTTTAAACTTGGTAGTTAAAAACCACAATCTGAAATAAGACAGGTGAGCAGCACTACAGCAGGGGTAGTTATTTTTGGCAATAGGGCTTTGACAGTGAAGAAAGGGATGTAATTTGTTTGCCCAGCTGTAGCAAAAGACAAATTAGAATTCATCATTACAACTGAATGAAACTTCGGACAAACACAACAAAGCACCGAGTTAATGTGTGTTAATGTAACACTTCCTACAAATATTTAAGGGACCCTACAACAGGGTCCAACAGACCTGGACTACTCACAACGTATGAAGTGACAATATCAGGATATAAAAAAGCAGAGTTTTCTTTGTCCACATAAAGCAACAGAATTCCAGAATCAACCACAAAGATGAATTCAAAATGTCCTTCTGGAATGAGAAGCAGTTGTTCATTACCAGTGATAGTAATAAACACAAAGATTCGTATGTGCAACTCTAATGTTAACTGTTTACTGGCATCGCTTGTTTTTATGTGTATTTTATACTTCATAAGGTATTTTAAAAAAATGGGACATTAAATATGATCATGTTTAAGGTGATTGTAAATGGCAGATATTACAGTTCCATTGCATGTTGCATTCACAATAATGAGAATAAACGCCAGGCAAAACCCCATCTACATTTTTGACGGTGAATCTTACAATTTAAGTCTAACAATATTAAGCAAAACCAAACAGGAAGATCCTCTACAGTATTGGAAACGGCAAGAAAAAAAAGGTTACTGCTGGTGACAACATATCTTCTAACATCAGATTTATCTATCTCAAATGAGAGGATTTTCTATAAGGCAGGAACATAATTACAAAAACCACTCAAACAACTCCGTCCACCCAATTAGGAGAAACATTTTTTTTATTATTCACACAAGCTGTTCAAAAAACTTCAGTGGGTCCTTTCACATGTTAGAAGAACAAATGTTTAAAAGTTTACTTCTATCTGGTGTAAAATCATTGTGCAACTGCCATGAACAAAATATGTTTCAGGGTATGGTGGAGTTGACATAGCTAGTTCTTTGACTTTAACCTGGTCCAGAGCAGGTTATGTTTATTTTTGAGAAGTGACTGAGCAAAGATTGGATGAAGAATTTGAGACAATACGAAAATCTGCTATAACATTAAGATTTATTATTTAAAGAAATTTTTTTAAACTTTTCATGTTAGACATGACAGTTTAAGAGGCAAGATTAAACACTTGTCATGCATCACTCTTTTTTCAAACACTTTAAGAAGGTTAAGATTTTCTAGCAGTTCACAAAAATTTAGTAACTTCTCTCCAATCAGCAGAATAGGAGATTGAACATGTCCAGTGAAGCTGAGCCTATAGAAAAGACAACACATGAATGCTTTCAACAAACTTCCGTTGCATGGTTTCTATAATATAGCATCTTTTTTAAATTACAGATGAGATCAGCACTGATAATTAAAGATGTCTTCATGGTTAACAATAGTAATCATTACAATATTGTCTTGACATAATTTCAGGGTTTTCAAATGAAATTGATGCAACTCACATTCCTTGATATATTAATATTTGTCCAGTCAATCGAGGGACATGGCAAGAGGAAATCGTCAATTATTTATTTTAGTTTTACAAAGAAAAAGATTTCAGTCTGATATTAAGTAAAAATGAGTTTGTAAAACATAAATATAACAAATTTTGAATAATCCAGGGACTGAGATAAGGTAGTCACTGAAGAAACAGTGATGACTTTTCCATTAAGATATTTCTAACTGAAACTTGAACTACAAGCTCAACAGGTCTCAAGGAGTCCTTCTCAGAAAAAAATTCAATGCAAATACAAGCAAATTTAAATCCTTTCGCGTAACTTAATGGTTAGACAGTATCAAACCAGCAATTCCCCTGCTGTGGTGTCCACTTGCAAAGTTTAAATTTTTTGTTTCTTCTAGAGAAGTTGGTAGTTGCAGTCATTCACATTTAATGTTGAAATGGACGAACCTGTGAATCAAACTAGAACTGTAGCCAGTTTTTTCAGGAATACATTGCAATGTCTGTGTACCATTTTTAAAAAACATGCAACTTTTAAGTGAATCGACACACTAACAAAACATAAGAGAAGATGTTGCTGTGCAAAAACTACATGAGGGAACTGGCAAAGTACACAAGTCAGATCTGCTTATTCAACCACCCGTGTTCATTGGTTTACTGTACACAGTTGATCTGCACATGTGAAACTGGTCAATCTCACAAGAACCAACAAAGGGACCACTTCTAGATCACATCATTTAGATTCATAAGAAAAAGCAGCAAACAACAGTTTACTAAGAAATAACCAGATGTTAAAATTTGTTACAAGTTTCATGCTATTAGAAGAGTGCAGAGTCAGGACATTAAGAAATGGAGAAGCTGTCATAGCTCAGTTTGAACTGACACACGAGTGAACACATCTATATATACAGGTTGATCAGACCATTGACACACAAGGGAGGGGTGGACTCAAACTACCAGACAAAGAAAACAGCGCAACAGACGAACAAATAATTTATTACAAAATCTTAACCTTAAATAGAAAAGAAAATCATTAACAAATTAAGATTTTAAAAATGCAAAACTAACTAAAATAAATCAACATGTTGTGAAATGGGAGAGTCCAATGAGGTTCTGGCTTTTCATTGGAGCACTGACGCTCCAATGAGGAGCCACATAAGCTGATAACCCCGCCCACAAAAACTGAGAACTCAAAGAAAGTACATAAAGTTTAAGACGTCATCAAACAGGGACAAAATAAATGAAGTGATGTTTGGACCAAAATAGACTAATAAATAGTCATAACTAAAAGTGATGAATAGAACTTAACTTTTACTTGCTACCTTAAAAATAAAAGTTACATGACCTCATAATTGTGAGGAAAACAAGAGGATATTATCATGCATCAATTAGAATCATTTTGATTTTGTAAAACTTCTTGATTTCAGAGGGTTTGGGAATCCTCGGAGATTTGTTACATCTTGTTCACTCTTTTTCAAGTAACTGTTTTTCCTTCATTAGTTTGGATAGAAGAAAAAAAATCTTCAGAAACATTTCTGTCAGTCTGTAGTGATCTTTTTTGTTTTTTTCCATTTTTTCTGATGCACCACGATAACATGGAGACCTGATTGATTTAACTTTCTAAAAATAAAGGATCAGATTTGCAGATTTAGCAAAATCTAAAACTGGTCCTCAATAGACCAATAATTACTTGCTCGGGTCAGGAGTGGAATATGGGTCAGCAGAATATATCTGGTCATTTACACTTAAAAATATTTGTAATCACTTTTAGAGGATATCTGTCCTCTTCATTTTCAGATGTTTTCTGTATTTCAAACAGCTTTGATCTGTCTCACTATCCTTTTTAATTCATTAAGGTGCTGTGCTTCGAAACTTCGTTAGTCTCCTACTAACCTGACATTTTATTTAATCACATTTCTGACATGTAACTGAAATTATATCGTTATTTCTAAATTGTGTGACTCTTGGTTAGTTTGAGTTATCACTCATTAGAAGTATTTTTATTTGGTGGGTGAGAGAACCCGTACAGTATTAACAGTATGAAGTTTTTTGTATTTCTATTTTAAAGATAACCCAAATTTACTGACTGCTTGATTAACAGTTTTTTGGGATTTTGATTGTTTAGGTATCCTCTGAGGCTTGTCACTCCATTTCAAACCACACTACTCTGCTTCGAACCCTCGTTACTCTCCTAGAAACACATTTTTTTTTCAATTACAATCTCAAAAGTAACTAAAATTATATTGTTGTTAAAATTGTGAGGCTCCTAGTTGGTTTGAGTTATTGCTCATAAGACGTTTTGTTTGGTGAGAGAACATAGACTAGGGTTGAAGCTATTGGAACTCTAACCAGTTACCTTGTGGAGCTGCAAATCACATTGCATCAGTGTATTTTCGTATGTCTAATTTATAAACCCTCGGAACCCAAATTTACTGACTGTTTGGTTGTATTGCCCAACATTTTGAGGGATTTAGACTCTCTCTTTATATATATATATATTAAAAAACTATTATTATTATTATTTAATTAAATTTGTTCTTTAGTACGATCAGAAGACAAAATCTTCAGAAAAGTTTTCTTGTTTTATAATATTGATGAATGATTAAACTTAAAATGCAATACTTTCCCAAAACTGGCACTCATGGAATGTGGAAGCGAGGAAAGGAGGTTATGAGTGAGACCTTGAGTGATCGTATTTCTAGAGTTTTCTGAGGTCTTTTTGATGAGCACTAAGGAGAAAAACGAACGGTCACCGTTTAATGATCTTCAACCCAGCCAACAACTGGGCCTAAGAATAAGGTACACAATTGAACCCGGATTTACAAGAAGAGAAAACGAAAGGGAAAGAAGAGCGTTAGATTTTAAAGTTCAACAGCAATATTAAGTTTAAAAGCACAGGGAGGGAGTACTGGAAGAACGGTGTCATAGTCTTCCTCTACATCTTTTGGATCTACAAAAGCAGGCTTGCTCTTTTCCCGGCATGCAGCTGACTTCGTATTTGTAATCCCAAGTCAGCTTTGTCAAAAGAAGAGCGTTAGATTTTTAAGTTTAACAGCACAGTAGTGCTTTGAATCCAAAGCTTTTCCTGCTTGTTGATAAATGTATAGATAAAGTTCTAAGCTAGGGAGAGAGTATTTGAAGAACGGTGTCATAGTCTTCCTCTACACCTTTTGGATCTACAAAAGCAGTCTTGCTCTTTGCTCGGCATACTGCCGACTTAATTGTAATCCCAAGTCAGCTCTGTGTCAGCAGGAATCCACTTCTCGCATAGGCCCTCTTCCTCAAAGCTTTTAAAAAATGCAAATTCTCCTGGAATCGCCCAGGTGTACACATTGGTCTTTATGTAAGGTCATCATACTGAAATTGCCCGGAGGGAGGCGAAGTTCGCTTTACTCTCCCTCCTCTGAAACCATAGTTTTGATTGTGGTCTTGTGGAGGAAATCACTTTGCATTTGTGAATATTTGTATTTCTATTTTAGTTTTAAACCCAAACTTACTGACTGCTTGTCATGCATTGTCAAAAGAAGAGCGTTAGATTTTTAAGTTTAACAGCACAGTATTGCTTTGAATCCAAAGCTTTTCCTTGCTTGTTGATAAATGTATAGATAAAGTTCTAAGCAAGGGAGAGAGTATTTGAAGAACGGTGTCATAGTCTTCCTCTACATCTTTTGGATCTACAAAAGCAGTCTTGCTCTTTGCTCGGCATACTGCCGACTTCGTAATTGTAATCCCAAGTCAGCTCTGTGTCAGCAGGAATACACTTCTCGCATCGGCCCTCTTCCTCAAAGCTTTAAAAAATGTGAATTCTCCTGGAATCGCCCAGGTGTACACATTGGTCTACAGTATATGTAAGGTCATCATACTGAAATTGCCCGGAGGGAGGCGAAGTTCTCTTTACTCTCCCTCCTCTGAAACCATAGTTTTGATTGTGGTCTCGTGGAGGAAATCACTTTGAATTTGTGAATATTTGTATTTTTATTTTTGTCTTAAACCCAAATTTACTGACTGCTTGTCATGATGAACAGTTTAGGGGATTTCGATTGTTTAGGAATCCTGAGTCTTGGCGCTCCTTTTCAAATCAGTTAAGAAATCCTTTGTCAGTTGGACAGAGGATAAAATCTTCAGAAAGGTTGTTGTTGTTTACATTATTGGTGAATGGGTAAAACTTAAAATGCAATACTTTCCCAAAACTAGCAGTCATAGAATGTGAAAGCAAGGAAAAGAGGTTATGAGTGAGACCTTGAGTGATCTTGTAGCTTTCGTTAGTCTTTTTTTTTTGATGAAGAGAAAAAACGAAAGGTCGCTGTTTAATTATCTTCAACCCAGCCACAACTGGGCCTAAGAATAAGGTCCACAACCAAACCCGGATTTAAAAGAAGGGAAGCAAGGGAGAGAGTACTTGACGAACGGTGTCATAGTCTTCCTCTACACCTTTTGGATCTACAGAAGCAGACTTGCTTTTTGCCCGCAAAGCTGCCAACTTCATAGTTGTAATCCCAGGGCAGCTCTGTGCCAGCAGGAATCCACTTCTCGCATAGGCCCTCTTCCTCAGAGCCTTGAACAAAAATGAATTATCTGTGACTTAATGATTCCTTTGAAAGTATGTTAGTGTTGGAACCTTTTTTTTGGTGAAGAACTGCATGTGTGTCTACTTCCTTGAAAAATACTGTAAAATCCAATGAATGTCGGGTCTTTGAACGTATTTGTGTCCAAAACCACCATAGATTGGATACTTATTTACAAATCTTTGAAACGCTTCTTCTGAATACATTTACACTCTTCAGATATTTAAATACATGAAGTAGTCAACCGAATTCTTTGGACCTCTACGAAACACTGATGGCCCAATACAGTTAATTAAAGAATGAGGTGGCTGCCACCATAGTGCCAGCATCTTTTTGGCTGCTGTAAAACCAGCCGAATCATCGTTATGTATAAGGAAGACGTGGGAGATTGGGATGCTGATCTTAAGCAAGTCAACCAGTTCTGGGACTATCTTCCTCCAAAAGTTGTTCTCGTCAGGGCATTCCCAATATGCATAAATGAACCAATTGCATTTAGTGGGCATAGATCACAACTGGGAGATAAAACTAATGTCATTGCATATCGGCGTCTGGGAATGAGATATAAATTATAAATGAGTTTATACGGTATTAATTTTGTCATATGTGCTCCACAACCTTTTGGATCCACAAAAGCAGAGATGATCTCTGCCAGGCAAGCCGCCTATTTCATCATCGTAATTCGGGTTTTTGGAGGTATTTAAGTGTCATCCGTAGTGATTTTGTGTAAAATCTTTTTAATAAGTTTCTTGTATTGTTAGTAGCCTATGAGGTCCTGCAATGAATCTTTTAAGTCTTGAAACAGTTCCTCTTGCTGATACAGTTGGTTTTAGTGGCTCGTAAGGATGAGTAATGCCCAATGGCACACCATATGCACGCATGGCGGATCCCAACTGCAAATAAAAGAAAAATGAGGAGCCTAGAAGATCAAATTCAGTTTGTCAATATGTCAAAGCACTGGAACTGATGGGCAGTGTACATTTTTTAATATAGTAACAACTTTGTTTTTTTCCAATGTGGGAAGAAAAACAGGACGTTAACAGAGAGAAGTGAAAAATTATGAAAGATCGGTAAGTGGTTATGCCATTTACATTCTATGCCCACAAGTCTCATGACTGTTTGGTATATTATGACTAGCTGAGTAGTTACTTTGCCATTTTCTTATTAGCAAAAAAATTGTGTCTTGTAACCTGTGTGGCAGTGGCCTCCAAAGAGGTAGTGGAACTGGGGTTAGCCATGAAGAAAGCAGGCGCAGAACATATGACCAGAAGTGTTTTTGGAACTTTGGCAAAGCCAACCATCTTGTCCTGTTGGAGTGTTGAGGCCTTTTAGAACCTTTCCAAGTGAGTGGAGTTTATTCCAGTATCCTGAAGGAGATACCAATGGAATCATAGATGAGTAAAATCTAACACGGGGAGCACATCCATTTTGATTGTAACTATTCGTGCTTGAAGTGAGTGTGAGAGTTAAAGTTTTCTTTATTTTTATGACAATGAAAATAAGCAGGTCAAAATTTAAAGTTTCTAACCAGTGGTATGTGGGGTGGTAAATGAACCTGAGTGGTAAATGAAGAAGTGCTGAAAATGGCATTTAAAAAATGCCATTTGAAAATCGGGCAAAAAAAAAAATCTGCCATCGTTTTAAATAAAAAGCTCTTTGATTTTACAGCCGGAAAGTGATCCGAACAATTCAAAGACAGATAGCAAATGTGAAAGTGAGGAGCCAGGATTGTCTACATAAAGAAAAATGTCATCAACATATAATGAGATAAGATGCCCTGTGTCACTAATTATGATAGGTGCTACCAAAGAGTGTTTCTGTTTTTTTGTGCCAAGGGAAAGAGTGTGAAAAGAATTGGTGATAGAGAACAGCCTTGGCGAGTGCCTCTGTAAGTCTCAAATTGAGCAGATCATATGTTAACTGTGCAAACCATAGCTAAGCACTAGCGTGTAGATCCTTTATTAATGCCTAACCCAAATTTGTTCAATGTTGCCCAGAAGTATTCCCATTCCAACCGATCAAAAGCTTTTTCAACATCCAGGGATAGAACTGAGCAGGGAAGATTTATACTACCAAATTCGTGAATAATGTGTAACAGGCACCTCACATTGTCAGATGCAAAACAAGATCTAACAAAACCGGTTTGGTCATTATGAATGAGTTTAGGAAGGTATACCTCTAAACGTGTTGCTAGTACTTTGGCATATAATTCAATGTCTCCATTCAGTAGAGGAGGTGGTGTATAACTGCATTGGCCCTTTATTTGGCTTGGCAAGGACAGTAATCAGTGTAGAATTTGTGCTAGAATTAAACATCCCTTTCTCAATGGCTGTGTTAAACATATTCAGAAGTGGTTTTCCCGGTATGTCCCAAAAAGTTTGACATATTTCAGGTTGGGATCCCATCCTGGACATTTACCTATATTATATTATGAAGTGCCTGTTTTAACTCCTCCGAAGTAAGGGGAGTTTGGAGTTGTTCTGAATCACTATGAGATAATGAGGGAAGATTGATTTTCTGGAAAAAGTCTACGTTAGCATTTGTGTGTAAGGATATTTTACATTTATAAAGTGATGAAAAATAAAGTGAAAATTTGAGTGTTTTTTAAGTTTTTTCAATATCATGGCTAAAAGGTGGCTTGGTCTTTCACTATAAAAATATGTTCTATTGGTCTTTGTATAAGGAATTCTGCCCTATGTTTTAGTAAAGAACTCAATTCTGTTCTTGTAATTGTTAAGCTGGTTTGCATCTCTTCAGAATATGTTTTTATGATACCCTTCATAGCATCTCAATAAAATCTGGTGTCATCAACTGAACCTGTGTTCAGATTCATAATTGTTTTCAATTTCTCTTTAAAATATTTGTGGAAGTTGTCGTTTTTAAGAAGTGAAATGATAAACTGTCAATGTGGTGCTCTGAGGACTGTTGAAAGTCTCACGCATCCTGTAGCAATGCTATAGTCTGATAGCGAGCATAGTTTGATTCAAACAGTATGCACCTCAGCACGGGAGGAAGAAGTTAATATATAATCTATGCTAGAGAAGCTCTTATGTCTGAATGAGTAAAAAGTGTATTGTCTAAATGTAGGGTTGAGAGCCCGGTAAAGGTCAGTTAGGCTAAATGCTGACAGAAAGTTCTGAAAATCTTTTGATGCTTGCAGTTGCGTGGTCATGAAATGAGTTGATTTGTCTAAAGCTACATTTGCAAGACAGTCGAAATCAGCATCAAGATATTCATTCAAAAGTGTCCAGAGAGGCATTTGGTTCTAATTGCATCTTGACCCATCCATCAGTAAATATCAGTGATTAAATCTTCTATTGTTCCTTTAACAGCTCATGTCTCCTTCATAAGGGAAGTGAAAATACGTTTAAGAATACGAAGTTCAGTTGTGTACCATGAAGCAGATTTTCTGAAAAAGTCTATTTATGATTTCAGGGGTGCGTAAGATTCCAGAATATCATAGAGTGCAGTGTTGTAGTGGTCGACAATCATGAATTGAGGTGGAGGCTCTTGGCAGAGGAATATTTTGTAAGTCTTTTTTTAAGGCAGTGTGATCAATGTTTTTAAGGTTCCCGAAATATATTTTTTGTTTGCGTCTTGATGACGGTGAGTTAAAGTTAATTTAAAAGAAACAGCCATGTGGTCAGATACACCCGAGTCATAGGACTTCAACTCAAGGACCGCAGTCTCCTCAGGAGGTAGAGCCTGATCTGACCCTTCCTGTACAGTGTGTCAGTGTTTTGAGTCCAGTCCAGTTTGTTGTTGAGGTGGACACCCAGGTATTTGCAGAAGTCCATTTGCTCAATGTCCATTCCCTGGATGTTCACTGGTGAGGGAGTGGTAGAGTGATGCCTGCGGAAGTCCACCACCATCTCCTTGGTTTTTCCCTGTGTTGATCAAGAGGTCGTTTGCTGACACTAGTCCGCAAAGTCCTCTGTACTCCGCGTCATTGTCGTCGCTGATGAGAACACCAGTGCTTGGCACCAGTGCAGCTGGTGACCAGGTGCCCCGAACACACAGTTCGGGGCTCTCGCAAACTGTGGTTGGTTTGAGAGGTAATCTAGAATCCATCCACACAGCCAGGGTCTACCCCTGTCTCTTCCAGTTTGTCTTTCAGGATTGTCGGTTTGATGGTGTTGAAAGCACTGGAAAAGTCAAAGAACATGATTCTCACAGTGCTGCCAGGCTTCTCCAGGTGAGACAGAGCTTGGTGTAAACAGGAAGACAACCGCATCCTCCACTCCAACATTGGGCCGGTAGGCAAACTGCAGGGAGTCCATTGATGGGCCAATTGTGGCGCGGAGGTGTTTCAGGACCAGTCTCTCCAGCGTCTTCATTAGGTGTGATGTCAAAGCAACCGGTCTATAGCTGTTCAGGTCCTTGGGCTGCGATGTTTTGGGCACTGGTACCACACAGGAGGTCTTCCAGAGCTGTGGTACCACTCCTAGCCCGAGGCCCAGGTGGAAGACATGCTCAGTCTCCACAGTCGACCTCTTCACCGTGCGTGGGACCACAGGTTGTCTGTCCACAAGCGGCTTATACACAGTCTGGCTGCTTCCTGCCCATTGTCATAGTGGAGGTGGGATGCCCAGTCGCCGGTGATGGCCAGGTCCTGCAGAGACTGAGGATCCGGCCAAGAAACTGCAACCTAGGCTATTTACAAAATATCACAATGTTTTACACAATTTTCTACATAAAATAGGTTTTTGGCACCATTGTCCGTGGCTGAAATCTCCGAGGCTGAAATGTCCTGGAACCGTCGGACAGGGTGCAGGGCGATCAGCTGTTGGCGGCCTTAAACAAAGCGCACGCGGTCTGCCTTGCATATTCTTACTGTTTTAATTAAAAGAGTTGATGCAGTGTTTACAAGGAATCGGTGTATACATAAAAAAGTAACAAAAAGAAAAGTAAGATCGCAGGAGCTGTTGCAAACAGCAGCCGTCCTCGCCAACACTAGAAAATAAGAAATGCAAGGTAGGATTTATGCCAGGTTTCACTGAGGCACATTATGTCAATATTTTTGTCAATGATGTGTTCAAATATAAAGGAGGTTTTGTTTCCGTCGTTGCTTCCGTAACTGAGCATTGAACAGTTTAATTTTTATTTTGAAGGTGACTTTGTGTTTTGGTAAAGAGTGGAGCACCCTAAAATCCACTCCACGCTACGTTTTTTAATTTCTCCCGGGATGACGCAGATTGTTATTTGTCCAGCTGGTTTGTGGGCTCTGATTGCGTAAAAACTGAAAAATTTGCCTTCATTTTCCGATAAAAACCGAAAACTTCTGCATTTTCTGCTATTAAATAAAAATTTACCGTAATTTCACGACCATTAGGCGCACCGTATGAAAAGGCGCAGTCTCAGTCACACACCGCCTTACAACAACACACACGCAAGCATGCAGATGTGCGTATTAAAAAATAGATCGGGAGCAAAACTGAGTTTGGTTGTACTTTATTTAAGTAGTATAAACAAGCACATTACCGATAATAGGCTTTATTCAAGTCCGTCATTCTCTGTTTCAGAATCGAACAGCTGCGCATAATCCAACAGAGCAGGTCCACTTCGCTCCTCGCTGTCAAAGTCACTGTCTGTACTGTCCGGCTCTTCAGAAAGGATACCAGCTTTTGCGAAAGCTCGGATAACAGTACCAGCAGACACGTTAGTCCAAGCATCTACAATCCATTGGCAAACTGTAGTGTAACTCGCCCGGCGCTGCCTTCCACCCTTCGTGAAACTGTGGTCTCCTTCGGTCATCCATCGTTCCCAGGCCGCTCACACTTCACTCTTTAACGTTCTCATGCCTTTTCTTTCAGGTCCGCCTTACGAGCACCGCGTTTTCATTTAGGTCCGCCTTTTTTCACACACAAGGCGCACCGCACGAAAAGGCGCACCGCTCATTTTGAAGAAAATCTTAGACTTTTATACTTTTATAATTACGGTAATTGAAGGTTAATTAAATAAAAAGAATGTGCCAAATTTGCTGTAACAACTAAAAGAAATTTATGTAGAAAAAATGTTTAAAAACAAATTTAGTTCTGATTTTAAATGGATTTCAAATTTGCCGCGAATTCTGTTTCCGGAGAAACTGAAGTCACTTCCGCCCCTCTGCTGGTTCGAGTAGAAACAGGCCTTCATTCCACTTCCTGAGTCTATCATTAGAATCCTCAGAAACATAAGACGTTAGAGAATCCTTTCAGACTTTTTATGCTTTGTGACATTCTGCACCAGGTGTCAAGGTGTTGAACATTTACTTGGCGAGACCACCAACTCCCGTGATGCCTCGAAATCACGCAGACTGTACAACGAATCTTCATTGTCCTAGCCTTTCGTCACCTGCGCCTCAATTCTCCTCTGAATTGGACTCTAGTTAGTCTACTTGGCTACTTGACTACAAAAACGCGCATTATGCCTAATCTCTTTTTCTGCGGCCGTGTAGTAAAACAAATTGGAGAGCTGAACGAATGCAAATTTTTTCCTGGTGGCTCTCACGACCCCCCTGGCTGTGAACTTTTGGTCTAAATCTAGGACCATTGTACTGACATTCCCCAGTAGATGGTGATATTCTCTTTACTCTCCCCCCTCTGAAACCGTAGTTTTGGTCGTGATCTCGTGGAGGTCTAAAGGATTGTCCCAAGACTGCCTAGGTGGAGGCACCGGCCAGTTAGGGAAAACAAAAAGTCTTGCCTATCAGGTTGATAGACAGACAGGTTGTGTACGGGCTGTTCACCCAGGCTCACCTCTGTCATGACGCGGGTGCAAGTGGAAAAAGGATGACCCAAATTCAGGACAACAAAACAGGGTTTGTTTAGTAAGGCTGTCAGAATAATGTCTTGCGGTTATTGTGAATCATGGTCAAGCAGCCAGGAAGACCTGGTTGGAATGGAGTCTGGCGCACAGCTGCTCAGCATCAGGCTAATCACTCAGATGTTTGGGATCAGACTGGAGTCCAGGAAAGGGAGGAAGGTCCAGGGCTCCCTCTGGTGGCAAAGTGAGGGGCTCATGACAACCTCAGTCTCCCCCATTCAAATCGGGGCGTCTCGAGCCACGCCAACGTCTCCTCTGGTCCAAACACCTTCATTCATTTGATCTTTTTTAGAATAATCAAATAAACCAACTCAAAATGTTCAAAAAGGTTTAAATTCTTCAAACTAAATGTATCTTCAAAGGATGAAATCAAAATCCAAAACAATGGGTTAATTTGTAATAAATAAAAATATATATACTTTAAAAAAAAAATCAAAATCACCAAAAACTGGTTTCACAATTTTCAATCAAAACAAACTAAAAATACAAAATCCAAAAGAAATAAACAGCTAAGGTGTGTGCAAATACTAAGTTGAAAAAAAATGACCACATTTTGACTATTTTCAGTCTTCATCAGGTCAAAAATGCACACGCAAAAAACTAAAGTGAGTAAACATACATTCTTATCAGTACTGGTAACAATCTGACTGCAAATAGACAAGATCTCCAGACAGATAGAATCACCAAGACTCCGGGGCGTGCAGGTTGGATAGCAGCTGACCCTTCCCACCCTGAACATGGACTTTTTCAGCCTCTTCCCTCGAACACGAAGCTCCGGTCCATTCGAACCAGAACGTCCCGCCACAAGAACAGTTTCTTCCCTTCTGCCGTTGGACTTATGAACACTTTATAACCTGGATTCACTCAACCCTTGATCACTTCGCTCTCTTTATCTACTATCTTCTCTGCACTATAGTTTACATTTTTGTTCTGAGCCTCTTAGGTTAGTTAAAATTAGTTTTATTAATAATTTGTTCATTTTTATTATAGTTTACATCTCTTATTTTATTATCATGCTTATTATTTTTGCATATTAACACCTTAGCAAGCTCCCAGTCTCTGAATCTTGTTCACTGACCATCAAAATAAAAGTCTTTCTGATTCTCTGCACCTGTCTCCTCAATAAAGTGGACTTGTGAAAACGTTCTTTCCATCTACCTGCCACTGCCGCTTTATCAAACTCCTTGCACTACATTTGATTTTTTTTAGGCTGATTTTTATGTTTTATTGTATTTTTTTTCAGTCAGTCAGTCATCTTCTTGTCCGTCTATCCCTGCGCACCCCCCGTAACCCCAAACCCCCCGTTTACAAGAGTAAACCTCTTGTCAGTTTACTCTAGTCTCTCTATTTAGTGGATTAGGTCTGGCCTATGGAGCCACAGAGCCGTTTTCTTTCCTAAATTTATGTTACAGAATTAATCAGTCATGTTCAGTTGACTATTTTATTCAAAAGCTACGTTTTTAGTCAGTTAGATACTCACCGGTAGCGTCTCTGTCTTTCCCTCAGCATTCATGGTTCTTTGTTTGTCTGGGCTTGAGCACAGCACCTGAGCACCTGTTTCAGTAAGTGAAACAGGTTCAGTAAGTGAAAGGATGGCTACCCACCGAGCCATCCTTTCAGGGGGAAGGATGGCTCGGTGGGTAGGGCGACCGCTCCGTAACCGGAAGGTCGCAGGTTCAATCCCCCGCCCAGAGTCCATGCCGAGGTGTCCTTGAGCAAGACACCGAACCCCCAGTTGCTTCTGATGATAGTGGTCTGCGCCTTGCATGGTAGCTCCTATCATCAGGAATGAATGTTGTGTGTGTGAATGATTGTATGGAGTGAATAAATAATGCATATCTATATAAATGTAAAAGCGTCTTTGAGTGTCTAGAAAAGCGCTATATAAGTTCAATGCATTATTATTATTATTACGCGGCCAATTTAAGGCGAAGGGTAGAGTACACCTCGGACATGTCGCCAGTCTGTCGCAGGGCCACACACATACAACCATCCACACACACACTCATTCCTAGGGGCAATTTGGCACCGGCCAATCAACCTAGCATGCATGTCTTTGGAGGGTGGGAAGAAACCGGAGTACCCGGAGGAAACCCACGCAAACACAGAAAGAACATGCAAACTCCACACAGAATGAACAGTGTTCCAAGCGTCGTCCCCGCCCGGGACGCGAACCCACGACCTTCTTGCTGTGAGGCCACTGTGCTACCCACCGTGCTGCCTTTGTATTTTTTTTTTTGTATATTTCTTTGTATTTTTTTTATTTTATATATTTTATATTATAGTTATTATATATTATATCGTTATATTACATATTATATATATTTTATATATTTTTTTATTTGATTTTTTTTTACCATATTTTTATTCCATTTGACATACTTTATGTCTGATGTTGCACACTGTGCAAAAGCAAGTTCATAGTCTGTAAATTTTCTTTGACAATATAATAAACAGTTCTTGAGTCCTTAACTTAAGCCGCCGGCGTATTTCGATGTCTATGTTACAGCGAAGTCCGAGCTAAACTGGTTACTTCCCCACACGTCAATCTTGCTTGTTATGTATGTGCGTGTGCTTCTTTTTAGTTTTACTAGTCATTTTATTGCTAATAAGAGAGGAGTGAGGTTTCAGGGAGAAGAGATCAAGAAGGTGGAAGATTTTAAGTACAAAATCAATGGAGAGTGGAAAAGAGGCAAAGAAGCGTGTGCAGGCAGGATGGAATCGTGTGATGTGTGATAGAAGAGTTTCAGAGAAAAGAAAAAGTTTAGAAAACCGTGGTGAGAGCGGCCATGCTGATTGGTCTAGAGACAGTAGCACTGAAGAAAAGACAGGAAACAGATGTTTTTATCAGAGATTAAGATGCTGTGGATCTCTCTGGGAGTGACCAGGATGGACAGGATAGGAGGAACAGCACGTGTTAGAGGTTTCGGAGATGAAGTCAGAGAGACCAGACTGAGATGGTTTGGACATGTGCAGAGGAGAGAGAGGAACTGCCAGGCGGGAGATCTAGAGGAAGACCAAAGAGGATGCTATGACAAATGGATGCAATGAAGGAGGACATGGACCCAAGAGGATGCAGGAGACAGGATTAGATGGAAGAAACTGACTTGCTGTGGCGCCCCCTGGAGGGAAACGATGAAAGGAGATGAAGAATTAGTAATTTTATTGAATTGTTACCAGATGAAAAATAATCCATGTCTTGTTGTGTTTACAGTGAAGTTACAGGTGGGTTGACTCATACATGGGTGTTTTTTTTCCTGTTCAGACTGCATGGTAACCCTAAGGTTAAAAGAAAAGTTTTTTTTTTTAAGTATTTTGTTTGTTACGGCGAGTAAAAAATGGATTAAAAACAATTTTGAATGTAGGCAATGTGACCAAGTAATGTAACTGTAAGAAACTATTAAAGTAATTAGATTACTTTTAGAGTAATAATAAATTAGTAATTATTTTATGATGAAACGGCTTTCGCCCAAATATTGTTTCTATTTAAGGTTATTAATAAAAGATAAACAGAAAAACAGATTTATTTATTTTTTATTTTTTTTTAAAACAAAACTTTTGGGAAAAGTTTTGTTCTCGCGAGATTTCCGTAATGAAGCAGTCGCCATATTGTGTGACAGTATTTTGGTTCGTATGTGGAGGGAGCAGTGAGGAAAAAAGAGAAAAAGTCCAGGTTGCTTTGGGGAGGGGGGGCTCTGACCACCAGGACCTGTCAAGAAGCTTTTCCCGAGGGTCTGTCAAGCGGAGGAGACTCGCTTTCCCTCCCCATAAAGCTTTTTGGAGGACACAGAAGGCCCGGGGCCTCGGCGCTGCCTCTCCCCGGCTTTAGCTGCTCTCCTCTCGGCCTCTTCTCTCACAGCGCGGCGGCCCCTTCGGCCGGGGGACTGGAAGGCAAGTCACTTTTATTCACTTCTATTTAAGTTAAAAGGTTCATATTTAGTAACGGATTCATGAATGTTTGTCTGTTTGAAGATAAAAGTCAGATTGTAAACTTTTTTAAGAGTTTGAAAAAGTTTTTGTGTGGAGAAGCTAACAGAGCTAATCCGGATTTCAGGAGGATATTCTGGGATGGATCCTCATTTCAGATCCTTTATTCACATTTTAAAATCATTTACAATCTTCTTATTAAAGCTAGTTATTAAATTAAAACCGAGGTGAATCATTCTGGTGAGGTTTAATGATGTTAATTTGGGTTTAATGTTTGTTAGCAGCTAGTTTTTCCATTTGCAGCTCTGCTGGATAAAAACCATCTTCTACAAACAAAAACCAAACTATTCTACTTTATTTTAGACCAGGTTTTTTTTTTACTAAGGATGTGAAAGCAGAAGCTGTGAGGTGGAAACTTTTAGTAGTTTATAGGTGACATATTTAATTAGTATTGTTTTATTGAGATGCAGACATCCCTCTCAGTGCAGTAAACACTACACATCATAAAATATGGTTATTAAACCAAGTAAAAGAGCATAAAAATACTTAAAAATATTATTAAAACCATAAATATGACCATATGTAACCGAGACATGGTGGTTTGAAAGTTTCCAAATTTATCATTTCAGAAAAACAATAAAAAAAAATCTTAAAAATTGCTTCAAAAAATTTTAAGTAGCCTAGTTTCCACCCAGTTTCCATCTACCTCACCTCCACAGGGTGGCTGGCCTCTCACTCAGAGTGAGGAGCTCTATCGTCTGAAAGGAGCTAGGCATAGAGGAGTTTCTTCTCTGAGTCGAGAGAAGCCAGAAGGGGTGGTTCGGTCGCTTGGGAGGTTAGGGTAACTCCTGAGCCCCTCGCTGGTGAGGTGTTCTGTCTGACCAGGAGGAGACCCACAGGCAGACTCTGGAACCACCTGAGAGACTATGTCTCACAGCTGGACAGGGAACACCTATGGATCTTCCCAGGTGAGCTAGAGGATGCAGCCGGGGTGAGAAAAGCCTGGGTTTCCAGTCCGAGGCTGTTGCTTGGCGACCCGGCCCCGGTTAAGCAGAAAATGATGGAACTGAACAAATGGCTTCAAAGATTTTGAAACTGACGTTTTAGCAGCTTTCATCTATTTTTAAGTAAATAAAATTAACTCCATGAATTACCGTATTTACACAAATATATTCAGAAACTATGTAAAAAAATCCATGTTATTTTGTCGTATTAACCATTTATTCCCTACGGGGATTGCCGGAGCCTATCCTGGCTGATATCAGGTGAGAGGCAGGATACACCCCAAACAGGTCACCAGGCTGTTGCTGGGCCCCTCCCCACACACAGACACACACAACCATCCACACACATTCTTCGGAGCGATTTTATAGCGGATAATAAACCTAACATGCATGTTTTTGGAGGGTGAGAGGAAACCCACATTCACAAGGAGAACATGCAAACGCCACAAAGAAAGACCAGTCTTTCAAGCCTCGCCCCCACTCTGGGACTCGAACTACCTACCCTCTTGTGGGGCCACTGTGCTACCCAATACACCATTGTGCAGCCATTGTAATCATCAGGACTATATTATTATAATTATGTAATATTTTAATTATTTAATATTTTAAATCTGTTAAGATCTTTGTCCTAAACCTGGCTTCATGATCGTTCATTTCATCCCATTTACCATCAGAAATAATGCACGTTAATCTTTTGCCAGTCTGGCCATCAGACTGAGTTGTTTCATCTGTCAATGAGGTCTATGACCGCTTTCCGCTGACCTTCTTCCATCATTGAGCCCTTCTTTTTGGGGCTCTTGCCAGGTCAAAATGATCAGCACTGCTGTGGATGGTAGAATGGAAAATCCCAGAAGTTTTGGTCTGATTCATGCTGTCGGACTCCTTCACTCTCTGCGTCTTCTTCGCCGTCTACAATTGGCTGTGCAAAGTATTCCCAAATAAATCTGATCAATTTTAACAATCATTGGTGTTTAAATTCAGCAAATGCATGATTTCAGCTTTCATGGTGAAGAATGCTAAGTGGCTCAAAGCCGGAAGTGAAACTGATTTTGACCAATCAGGGTCAGACTGGCAAAAAATGGTTTGTTTAGTAGAGAAGTTTTTTTTCTGTGCTGATTGTTGACTGGTATGACAAATGACTATTTCAACTTGTTTTTGGCCGATGGTTTTAAACTTCCCAATGATGCCAATAATTTTGGGATCAGCATAGTTTTCTAGCAACGATGGACGATGTTTAGCAAGACTTTTAAAAGCTCAGTTTGAACTTTTTTTCTTTGCGTTCTTTCATAAAAAGCTCTTTACATGTATTTACAATCAGATTTTTGTAGTTTCACAAAGTATTGTGTTGACATTTTTCTCATATTTGATCCATAAACCTGGAAATTGAACATTTAGCATTATTAGTTTATGTTACGCTATTGCTAAAAACATGACGGTGCGACGTCTGGTTTTGTACTGGTTGGTGCCATGGCCCTTTGTTTAGTCAAATTGAAATTAAAAATCTTATCCTGATGTGAAGTAAATGCCTATTTTTTTAGTTCTAACCAGTAGAAATTCACAGGAGTTACTGGGAGGGTTGGTTCCAATCAAACACTGATACATTGTTATTGTTCTTTAAACAATGTCTCAAACTGTTTTGATTTTTGTTTTACGCCCAGATTCCTGACTGGTACGGTTTTGATTGATATAGTTCTGATCTGGTTGGTAAGATTTTGAGATTCAGTCCAGGTTTTGTTCTGTTCGATACACTTGTGTCCAAATTCAGTCGTTTGATTTTAAATTTTAGCCGATTCTGAATCCCGGTCCGATACTTTTATCAAAGTAAACAACTCTTATTTTTAATTTTATGCACCAACAGAAGCAAAATTCTACACTGCAGGCATACTTAACTTTCTAAGCTGACATCCATGTTTTGTCTGGAGACATCAGGGTTGCATGGTTTCTTGGAAGAAATCTGACACCTAAAGCGATGGAAATGGTCAGAAACTCAAAAGATTCTTTATTTTACCAACAGATGTATAAAAATGTTTCTAATGCAGAATGAATCAGTCTTAGCTCTACCTGATAATCAGAACATGATCTGTTTGTCATGGGTTGTGACGTCTTTAAGTCGGTGAATACTGTCTGATTGGAAGTATGGTGAAAATATTGATTCTAGACTCTGTGAATTCGAACATATTCAATTCCCACTCAATTGAATAGAATAGTGTCATCTATATGCTAAAGCTCCAAAATGTTACGATCGCAACTTTTAATGTAAAATCAACTAAATTCTGCTAAAAAGCAAAGCTCTCAATTTACAAGTCGATCTACGTTCCCACCTTCACCTACGGTCACCAGCTGTGAGTGGGGAACAAGATCGCAGATACATGAGCTTCATCCGCAGGGTGGCCGGCCTCTCACTCAGAGACCAGGTGAGGAGTTCTGCCATCTGGGAGGAGCTTAGAGTAGAGCCGCTCCCCTCCGGGTCAAGCTAGATGGTGTGATTCGGGCATCTGGTTGGGGTGCCTCCCAAGCGCCTTGCTGGCGAGGTGGCTCAGGCCCGTCCCATTTGAAGGAGACCAATAGGTAGACCTCAGACCAACTGGAAAGACTATGTCTCGAAGCTGGCTGGGGAACGACTCAGGATCCTTCTGGGTGAGCTCAAGGATGCAGCCGGGGGGAGAGAAGCCTGGGCTTCCCGTCTGAGGTCGTTGCCCTCGCGAAGCGGAAGACGACAAAATGAAGCTGCAACTTTCCACACCAACCAGTTCTTAAATCCTGTTTGAGATGAGTTTAGTGATTCATTTCATGTGTAACGTGTGTGTGTGAACAAGCTGTGGGTGCTCGTAGTGTCAGCGGTTATCCACCAAGAACAACATCCAGTTTTCAGCAATGGAGAAAAACAAGAGAAAAAGACGTGAAACCAAATCAACACAAATAAGTCTGAGGGAATTTTCAACTGAACCACATGTTCAGAGATGAGTTTAACACTTTAGAAAATAAAAAGTGGATCAACTTAATCCTGATTTATGGGATTTGATCCAATTTTAGAAAATAAAACTGCTTTTGTTGCTTTTTTTAACGTCTCTTAATTGTGGCAGAATTTGTCGATTCACTTGTAAACAGTTAAAGTTTGGGGTTTTTTAGAAAAATTTATTATAAATTCAGAAACTTTAATCCAAAACAGGACATGAACAAGTATTCAAAGATGAGAAAAGAGAAATTGTTTTTTAATATAAACCTTTATTTTTTCAATCTTCAGTAATAATATTGTGACATTTGTTTGAGAAAGAAAGAATTATACTTTATTCATCCCTCACCAGAGAGATTTGTATGCTGCATTGCGTCGCAGCTGGCTGCCAGGACGACACCTATGGTGGGAGAAACAGGGGGTTAGGCAGCTTCCCCAAGGATCCTAGACGTGAACTCAGTGGGATTTGATCTTGCGAACTTCCGGTCCAAGGGAGAACATTCTACCACGTTCTATCACTGAGCTATCGCCCCTTAGTCTTAGCCTCTTCGTTTTCAAAATCCTTCATTCTGCCAGAAATGTAATTTTAGATATAATCAGTACCCACTATGCAGGCCTACGGTATGTATATGTTTCATGGTTTTATGGAACACAAGGAGACTACACCTCGTCAAAACCAAGTTTCCGCTATTGAAAAGGCAACTCTGAGTGGCGTCATTCCCGTGTGTTACTGTTTTTGTATTGAATAGACCCTGCGAACGTTGGGTTCATACTGGTTTAGGCTTGGTGCGTAGGGGGTTTGGTTGGACGTCCATCAGTATAAACTTGGTACAGTTCAACGCTAATCATCTTCAATGGTGCCGTTTTTGCTGGAATGGGCCTTGATAGTACTGTCCTGTATGGTCCAGATTGGTATTGATGGTATCATGCAGACATGCCAAGACTCCCACTTTGGGCAGGAGACACCCGCAGTTAGGACTTATGTCCTGCTCACCCGCCAAGGCTAATAAAACTCCCTCATGATGAACATGATTAGGTGTAATGAGGCTGAGCACATGGCATCTCCTGCTGCTGCAGCTGTGTATCTGAAAGCCGATAGTAGCAATCTGCATGGTCTATTGTCAGTATTGTTTTTGGTGAACGTATGGAAGAAGTCTGATATCTGGGACGTTTGGTCATGTGACAGCTTATGTGCTTGAGCCGCAAAACAAAGTGTGACCAAGCAATACAGGGGTGTATTCCTGGTGATAATTCCTCTTCATACTGATACGTAACGCTAAGTGGTAACACACGAAAAACGCACAATTTACCATCAGCTTTTATCTTGTTTTGAACGGTTTGTTTTACACCAACTGTCATGGCGAGTGTTGTCCATTGGCGGATGTGACATCAAGCTGACTTCATGACATGATGTTCCCCCCAATGTCCACCCCAACGACCATGTGGTTGCTGGTCCTTGGTGGAGTTATGTTGGACTGTAAGATCGAGGCCTGATGCATGGTTCAGGTTGATAAACTGGGGTTTGCAGTCCTAAAAGCTGCTTCTTTTAATTTAGTCAAAGTTTGAGATGCTAGAAGTCAATCTTCTTCTTCCCTTCAGGGGGCGCCACAGTAAGTCAGTTTCTTCCATCCAACCCTATCTCCTGCATCTTCTTCAGTCACACCAACTATCTTCATGTCTTCCTTCACTGTATCCATGAACCTCCTCTTTGGTCTTCCTCTAGGTCTCTTTCCTGGTGGTTCCAAACCCAGCATCCTTCTTCTGATGTACTCTCTCTCTCTCTCTCCTCTGCACATGTCCAAACCATCTCAGTCTGGCCTCTCTGACTTTAAAACCTCTAACATGTGCTGTTCCTCTGATCCTGTCCATCCTGGTCACTCCCAGAGAGATCATCTTCATCTCTGCTACCTTCATCTCCATTTCCTGTCTTTTAATCAGTGCTGCTGTCTTTCGACCAATCAGCATGGCCACTCTCACCATGGTTTTGTACACTGTTCCTTTTCATTTTAGCTGTTTTTCAACAATTCATTTGTTGACTGTCGCTACAGCGACCTAATACCACCCTCATGTAGTTTACTGTAGTTTGTAAACAGTATTATTTAGCTTTGCTTGATTAGGTACAAACGAAAAGTCCTATTTTTTTAAATGAAGAAAACCTTTTCTAGAAATATTGATATTGGCCTGAAGCTTTGGCCGTCTGGAGTTGGACCAACCTGATCAACAACATGGAATCTAAGACCAGATTCAGTCCAACTCTTAGTGCTGTTTGGTTTTTAGAAAAATATTTTATACATTTGTTGCATATTTCAGAATATTTAATTTAACTTCTTACAAAACAGCAGTTTGGATTTTGCTTTTGTATCTTGTGTTCTGACAAATAAACAATGAATAAAAGGTTTTAATAAAAGGTTTTATTTTGTTTCCAATGCGGTACCAAAAACAGCACATCTGCGCAAAACTATGATGCAACCAAACTCCGCCTCCATGACACAAACCTTTGAAATGAGCTACCTACCTAGCGTAGAAATTTGTAGCAAACAGGTCATGTGCCCTTCATGGGACTTCAGTAAGGTTGGTGACCCCTGATCTAGTCACACTCTAACATATTAGAGTGTTTCTTCACTACATAAAAACAGTCCTGGGATTCAATCGTTCCACGGTGGGAGGGTACTTATCTGATTTAACCAATCGTTTCTTTCTGGTGGGGACGTGACATATATAATGCACCCAGTCAGCGTCGTCCAGAAAACAGAGCTTAAAAATAAACCTTTTTTGAATAAACTTTCTAAACTCTGTCTTTAAATTCCTAATCTGAAGAATCGTTACCAAGTCGGACCGGATAGCTAACAGAACTACAAACATGGAGGACGAACACTCGTGTACATGTCACGTCGTCATCCCTGTTCTCTGATTGGGTTGGACATTTTCCCATCACTGCAATTGTAAGCCATGCATGCCTGTATGCCTGCAACCCCTGAGCTAGTTGCTGGAGGGAATTAAATTGCGCAAAGACATTCTGTGGCACCAACCTGACTGATCTTGTCACTTTTTTCCTTCCAGACTTTTGAAAAGAGCAGCTCTTCAGACGTTTTGTCACAAAATTAAGAGGCCAACATCACGTTGAACATTGAAATCTTGACTTAAATGCTTGAGGTGGTTAAAAGTAAAATATTCCACTCACAGGACACAAACATAACTTTTTTTTAAGTAATCAGTCATCTATGTCCCACATCATGTTTCAATGTACTTTTTTTTTTAATTATAAACCACCACTTTTTTCCCCAAGTTTTGAACCATGAGGGTCATACCAAGGTGCAACTACTCTGTGGATTTTTCTTCCACAACCAGGGGCGCTCTAATCGAAATTAGACTTGAAAACAAGAGACAAAAAAAATCAATGCAGAGAAGAATAGGCTGCTTTTCTTGAAGAAGACAAATTACCAACTGGTGAATTATTTTTAACCCAGAAAATCGCACCAAGAGGTTTGTAAGATGCACGTTTTAAGTTGAAGGTTGTCATCCATATCCTCCACAGGGTGACCGGGCTCTCATAGATAGAGAAGCTCTGCCCTCTGGGGGGAACTCGAGTCGAGAGGAAGCCAGAAAGGGTGGTTTGGGCTTCTGGTTAGTATGCTTCTGGGCATGCTCCATGACGAGGAGACCCAGCGGTAGATCCCGGACCTACTGGAGAGACTACGTCTCACAGCTGGACCGGGAACACCTCAAGATCCTCCCGGGTGAGCTGGAGGATGTGGCCGGGATGAGGGAAGTCTGGGCTTCCTACTGAAGCTGTTGACCCCGCAACGCGTTCCTGGATTGATCTGAAGATAACGGAACGCTTTTAGGATCGCTTTTTACGCTAACTCAGATCTTCCTGGTTTCTGTTTTTTTTTCCCTTGTATTAAGTTTTGAAAACGGTTAAATATTTTTGTGTTAAATTTACAGGCTGTGTTTATTATGGGGTTGTTTTTGTCCTCATAGGGAGAGTTGTTTTGGTACATCAAGCATGTTTTTTTCTTCCCTGTTGTTTTACCCTCCGTACTTTTGAATTCCTGCTGGCTGTTGATGCTCAGACTAAATCTCATATTTACACAAGCTATCGACTTAAAAGTTAATAGTTAATCCGTTTGTTTTCTGACTAGAAGCTGAACAGTTGTTAGAATAAGTATTTAAACGGGTTTCTCTGGCATGCTTTCTGTAAAACAGGCTCATTTTTGTTCAGCTGAGGTGGTCGTGGTTGGGGTTTTTTTTCTTTAGGAGTGTTTTAGGGTCCCTAAAGAGCACCGGATGACCTGTGAACGCCTCAAATCCGAGTGTGTTGTCACATTGAGGCTGTGAGGGTGCAAGTTGTTCGTTAGCAGCTTGTGCTTGCTCTGACTTGTAGTCAACACTGCACTTTCTGACCAATAAGCTGCGATGGGCAACTGTTTATAGGTGTAGAGCCCTAACTGGAACCATGTGTGCCTGGAGCGGGGTAAATATGTTGCCAGGAGACCTCGGTGATTTGCCACTCTGCCGAGACTCTGCAGCAGCTGTGTAAGAACCAGGTTATTGTCCAAACGAGAAGCTTAGTAATCACACTGTCTGTGGAAAATGCAGCTTGTTGATCAAAGTGTTTTGCTTCTGTTGGAAACAAACTTGTGTTTTACAACCGGCTGCGTTTGCGGCATGTTGTTACAAAGTCTTCTTTCCTGTAAAACCTGTTTTCTGATTTATCATTTGAACGAGTTATCACCGCCGAGCAAAGAGCAGAGGGGGGAGGATAATTACAACACATGAGCTGTCAGTTAGAGGCAGAAAAGTCGTTCCTCAGTGTTTGAGCAGCTGAAAGTGGAGCCGCGTGCTTCCTCCAGGTAAGTTAGCAGAAAGTCTCTGTGTTCTCCCGTAAAACGGTGAGGGTGGGGGGACGGGGAGCAGCTGCAGACTCAGGAAGAGGCTGGTGCTATTAACTCTCCCACCTCTCTGCTGTCAGGCAGAAAGACCCCTCCCCCTGCATCCAGACTTCCATAACACATGCTGCTCATGATCGTCCCGTATCCAGCGAAAGCACACCAAACCACAACCAGGCTGTGTTCCATTCAAATCTTTATAAAAGAAAAACAATTTTATTTCATTTATATTCTGTATAAATGTTGAAGAGGCGTGGCCAAACTCTTGCACACGGGCTACAACAGGTTCTAAAACTTCTCAAGTGAAGCCGAACCAGAAGCAGATGTTCGGTGTGTTTTTGGTAAATTAGTTAACAAAAAAACATAAATATGTGAAAATAAAAAGTGCTTACATTTCAATTGAAAGTTAAAATGATAGATTATATTGTGTTTTTAGGGATAATAACTCTTATAGACACAAAGTGTCGTCATTGAACCAATGAGAAAAGAGATTCCAGTTTCGGTACCCTTAACTCAAGAGTATAACTCACAAACATGACGCACTACGGACGAGACGATTCTATGATTTCTCAATTCAATTTCGAGTACGTAGTGGCAATTCTAGATTTTTAAAAATTCCGTTCCGTCGTCTTCCGCTTATCTGGTGCCGGGTCACTGGGACGACGGCTTCGGATGAGAAGCCCCGGCTTCTCTCACCCCGGCTGCATGCTCCAGCTCACTCAGAAGGATTCCAAGGCGTGCCCTGGCCATCTGTGAGACATAGTCTCTCCAGCAAGTCCGTTATTTTAAATTAATGGATGTTGTGTAGAATCGTTGCGGGCCAGGGGTCTGCCTCTGCCAGGGTCATCCTCTTGGTGTCCTCCCGGTCAGACGTGCCCAATACAACTCACCAGCGAGGCGCTTGGGAGGCATCCTTTCCACATGTCTTAACCACCCCATCTGGCTTCTCTTTACCTGGGGAAGCAGCGGCTCTACTCCGAGCTCATCTCTGGAAAAATGTAGTAAAAAATTTAGTTGTGTTCATTACCATTTCACTTCTTTTCGCCGCCATATTTATTGAGGTCACACCTTGCGTATCCTCATAAGGAAAGGTGCACCCCACACACTCTGGTGTATTTTATACTTCTGAAATTTACACGTTGATAAATGAGGACCGTTGGGAAACACTATGTAGAAGAAAAGAAAAAGTTATTCTCATAGTTTATTCAAGTTTTGGGGCCAGATTGGAAGGTTAAACGATCTTAAAATGGGCCTCAGACCCTAGTTTGGCCACACCTAGTGTAAAAGTTCACATGGAAGATAAAAGCAGCAGAACATGGCTTCCAGCTGAAAGAGTGAAGATAATGAATGGAGTGGGGAGTAGAGAATCAATCTCCCAGTGAGTTACTGAGAGTTCCTGCAGGACGGACTCTGTTTAGCGCTCAGTTTTATCAGCCGACTTCCACAATCAACTGATCAGAAAAAAAACATCCAACCACAACTACTTAATTTGCTAGTTTGGAGTAAAATTTCAATCTTTCTTCTTAAATATATGGAGTTAAACACAACTTTACACCCTTTATGTTTGATCATTTAGGATCCAAAAAGGTTCTGAATCTTCAAAATGATTCAATCGCTAGTTTTAATTTTTTTTATTTATTGTAAAATAAGTTGTTTCTAAGTTGTGGTTTTGGCGCCTCCTGCTGTTCAGAAAAATTTCACTTCTGAAGACACAAAAAAACATGTTTTTAACTCTTAGTAAACACAAACATCGTTTGATGAAACTGGGGATTATTTTATTATTGTAATTATAGAATTCTGTCTGGTTGTTGTTGGTTTGTTTTTTTTTAGTCTAACTTTTTATATTCTGCAATTTTTTTCTCAAACGTACCTTTAAAAGATTCAATAATTACAGCAATAAAACATTTAAAGGCTTAAAGTAGCATAAAAAAAAGATTCCACTATTAAAACTTTCAAGTTTTGCTTCATAAACCATTAAAATGCATGTTTCGTTTCATCTTTTGAACCGCTTATCCCTAATGGGGTCACGGGATGCCGGAGCCTAACCCAGCTAATTTCAAGTGAGAGGCAGGATAAACCCCGAACAGGTCGCTCGTATGTGGTGGAGCCGCGCACACACTAGGAGCAATTTCATAGCGATTAATCAACTCAACACACATGTTTTGGAGCGTCGGAGGAAACTGGGGGAAACCATACTTAGGGTGAACATACAAACTCCACACAGAAAATCTGTGATTAAAGCCTTGCCCCTTCTCTTGGAGTTGAACCCCCAACCTTCTTTCTGTGAGGCCACCATGCTAACCACAACTCCACTGTGCGACCATAAAATACAATCACCTTCTTAACCGTCTATTCCTTATGGGGTTGCGGGAGCCCATCGCGGCTGATTTGAAGCAAGGAGCACGGTACACCCCAAACAGGTTGCTATTCTGTTGCGGGGCCACACACATACAACCATCCACACACACACTCATTTCTACGGGCAATCATTTAGTGACCAATCAACCTAACGTGTATGTTTTTTGGAGGGTGGGAAGAAACTGGAGAACATGCAAACTCCACACAGTAATGCCAGTGATTAAAGCCTTGCCCCCACTGGGACTTGAACCCCCAACCTTCTTTCTGTGAGGCCACCATGCTAACCCCTGCACCACCTGCGGCCATAAAATACTTATAAATAAAATATTTGACATAAAAATCAACCTATTTTAAATCATATAGATGATGATGTCATCAGGATCTCTGATCTTCTGATTTTTACCAGTTTCTTTTTCTTCATCATTGTGGTCTGAGCGAGTTTCGGGCCTGATTGGATACCGAAGCAGGATAGAATGTGAGTCTACCTAACGCTCGGCATCCTCGTAGATTCGTAAATCAAACCATTAATTTGATGTCATTTACGACACAAAGATTGTTTACACAAAGAATTCTGCTGAAAAACTGAAAACATTATAGAAGACATGTTTTATAGGAATATAAATACAGAAATATGTCCCGCCGCCTCACATCGAAATCACATTACTGAGCAAACTAGACAGATTTGGTTTTCGAGGAGCTGCATATACATGGCTTCAGAGCTACTTAGAAAATAGATATCAATATGTACAAATAAAGGAGGAAAAATCTGATTTACAAGTCATATGTGGAATTCCACAAGGCTCAACGCTAGGGCCGAAACTCTTTATCCTGTACATCAATGATTTGTGTTACACATCCAAACTAATAAATTATGTACTGTTTGCAGACGATACTACTCTTTACTTTTCAGGAAAAGACCTGAACCAAATGATACAATCAGTTGAAAGAGAATTGAGTAAAATAAAAATATGGTTTGACATAAATAAATTATCATTAAATATTGAAAAAACGAAATTTATAGTATTTACAAAATTAAAAGTACCTAAACAAATTCAAATTATGCTTAATAACACCCCATTGGAACGAGCTTACGACAGTAAGTTCCTTGGAATGATTATAGATCACAAATTAAGCTGGAAATCACACATAAATTATACAAAAAATAAACTGTCTAAAGTAATAGCAATCATTTATAAATTCAGATTTGTCCTAAATAAAAAAAGTTTGTTTATGTTATATAATACATTAGTACTTCCATATATAACTTATTGTATCGAGATTTGGGGAAATACGTACAAAACTAACACAAAACCAATTTATATTTTACAAAAAAAAGCAATACGAGCAATAACATTCTCATCTTATAATCAACCTACCAATAATCTATTTATAAATTTAAAAACATTAAAGTTCTATGATTTAGTAGAATTACACACTTTAAAATTTATGTTTAAGATAAAAAAAAACATGATGTCAAACTCTCTACAAAATATGTTTATTATTAGGAAAAGTCCATACGAACTAAGAGGAAATGATGTGTTCATTAAAAATAAATTTAGAACAAATGTTAATAAATTCTGTATTTCTATTAAAGGTGTGGATCTTTGGAATAATTGTAATGATGAACTTAAATTGTGTTTAAATCTTTTATGTTTAAAAAAGAAATTTAAGTTATTAATACTTAAAAAATATGCAAGTCTTGATGGTTAAATTCAAGCTTCTATAAAAAGTAAACAATTATGATGTGTTATGATTATGTTATGTGTTACGAATATGTGTTATGATTATGTTATATGTTATGATGTGTTATGATTATGTTATGATGTATTATGATATTATTATGTTATGTGTTATAACAATTATGATGACTTAGTATTTACTTATGTCTTTTTGCTTTTATTATGACATAAAAAAAAAAAAAAAAGGGTCGGCGTAATAAGCGTTTGCTTCAGCCGTTACCTTTTCGGTCCTTTGCTGGAATATGGTTGTTTTCTTTATTTCATTGATATGAGGTTGCACTGTGACCGAAATAAATAAATAAATAAAAAGGCATTCTAGCAAAATCACACCAGAATTTAATCAAATATGTCCTGAAACAAACATTTACAGTTCCTCTCACTTTCTTTAGGTAAATTAAACTGTTTATTTCTCTTCTAATTGGCGCACAATGGTGGTGCATTAATAAATATCAAGTAGTCTGAGGAACAGCACATGTTAGAGGTTTTAAAGTCAGAGAGGCCAGACTGAGATGGTTTGGACATGTGCAGAGGAGACAGAGAGAGTACATCAGAAGAAGGATGCTGGGTTTAGAACCACCAGGAAAGAGGACTAGCGGAAGACCAAAGAGGAGGTTCATGTATACAGTGAAGGAAGACATGAAGATAGTTGGTGTGACCAAAGAGGATGCAGCAGATAGGGTTAGATGGAAGAAACTGACTTGCTGTGGTGACCCCTGAAGGGAAATGCCAAAAGAAGAAGAATGTTTCCTTCCAATGAGGTCAGTTACACTAGTGTTTTACTGGTTAGAGCGGAGACTAGTTAGCATGCTGGTGTGTTTCTGGTTAGAGTGGGGACTGGTTCTACTGTGTTACTGGTCCTACTGGGGAATAAACTTTTCAAAGTAGTGAAGAGTAAAGAGAAAAGACAGAGAAATGTTGGTTTGTTAACTTCCTGTTGCGGCCACTTCCTGTGTGTAAGGAAGAAGCTTCTTGGGTCTCCGCTCCGTGCAACACTTCTCTATGGCAACCAAAAAAGATACCTGTAATAAATGGATAGACGGGCATATCAACATATGAGTCAGATACAGTTACATCCAGTTCATTCACAGGTCAGTACAGGAGATGAACTGAGATTCAGACGTCAGTGAGGCATCTACCAGGAGCAGCGTATCTGGGACAGTCCTCGCTCTGTGAGAGAGGAGGTGTAAAAACAGGTCAGTCTAAAAAAAAATGCTTTTATCTCAATGGGTGACTCCTGATGTGAAAGAGTCCAAAACACTTCCCTGTGGTACACCCTGACATTGTAAATGCTTTTGTTTTGGTTTGTGATGGAGATAACCAACAAATACCAACCTAGATTTTAGAAGCACAGCGTTCAGATTGGTCTCCGGTCTCACGGTTAGATGTTATCGTAGCTGAAAACATTACTTCTGTTTCCAAGCTGGTGTAATCAGTAATAAAACACTGTTTTCTGTCGTTCTATGTAGCTTCATTCCTTCATCTTTTGACCCGCTTATCCCAGTCGGGAGCTGCAGGGGTGTTTGAGCCTATCCCTGCTGATTACAGGTGAGAAGCTGGGTACACCCCAAACAGGTCACTATGTGTGGGCTCACACATAGTGAATATATTAGCGCTACAGCTATCGATTATTTCAGTAATCGATTAATCGGGTAAGGGATATTTAATACTAGAAGTGAGTAAACCGTCTTAACACGAGGACCGCGCTGCGTTCTAAATCTACCTGCAAGCGCCCTGACCGTCAATGTGACGCTTATGTAATTATTCATGTTTTGTGCTGCTTTATTACACAAATATAACTTTTAAACCACTCAATTTTTAAAGTAATAATAATAATAAAATGTCAAATATTTTTAAAACCAAGAACAAAATGTGTTACAATATGTTAACCTGAACTTTCAAGACTTATCTAGAAAACATGGCCGACTTTATTCAAACTCTCTTCATGGTGTCTCTTTAATATTATCTCACACAACCTTTCTAAAACGTTTCTGTAATGGCGTCAGAGCCCTCCTCGTCTCTCTCCACAAATATAAACACATACATTTATGTGTGGCCATAGCAATGTGTTTGTTGCTATAGCAACATAGCAACGACTTCCGATGCGCGCTTCCTCTCAGCTGCTGCGCAGCGCATCAGGTTAGAGAAGATAAAATGCTTATAAATTTTGAAATGTCTATTTTTAGAACACAAAAAAATACATGATTAAATAGAAAACATGTCTATATTAAAAATGATAAAAGGTCAGCCTCCTAGGTTGTGTTTTATTTATTCTAATTTGCTTATTAAAGTGATGTGGACGTCCTAGTGTTATATATCTATTTTTTCACTTTTTGCATTTAAGCAAAACGTCAGACAGTCACCTTCTTATCCGTCCATCCCTTATCGGGTTGCGGGGGGTGCCGGAGCCCATCCCACCTTATTCAAGGTGAGGGACCCCGAACAGGTCGCCAGTCGCGGGGCCACACACATACAACCATCCACACACACACTCATTCCTAGGGGGTAATTTGGCACCGGCCAATCACCCTAGCATGCATGTTTTTGGAGGGTGGGAGGAAACCAGAGTACCCAGAGGAAACTCACGCAGACATGGGGAGAACATGCAAACTCCACACAGAAAGCACAGTGTTCCAAGACTCGTCCCCACCCAGGACTCAAACCCACCACCTTCTTGCTGTGAGGCCACTGTGCTACTAACTGCACCACCGTGTCTTAAGTTATTCTGCCTAATAAAATTTGCTCCACTTTTTTCAATCAGTGTTTTTTTTTTCCTACATATTTGTTGCTTCTTTTAACTCTTAAAATTGTAGAAACAGTTAATTTAACTGAAAATAGAAAGGGTTTTTATTTTCAATTAAGAGAATCATAACAAATGCTGACAAATCCTGGAGGAACTGAAATGTTTGTGGTTGCTCAGGTTTGAATCACAGGCGTGGGGGAGGTGTGTGAAGTACCTCATTTGCATTTAAAGGGAGCACGCAGTGCAAAACAAGGCGTGGTTTTCAGATGTCGCTGCAAAGGTAACAGAAAGTAACAAAATCAGATAAACATGAGGCCAATAGGACATTAATTACATCCATAAATGATATTATTAAACCACTAAGAGAAAGTGTATCAGAAGTAACTTCTCATTCCTCTTTTGGGTTCAGTGTGTCTGATTTCATGAGTAAGCAGTCGGTGGCTACATCCAGACCACAGGAAGTGCTTCCAAAACGTCTCATGGTCTCTCAATCTGTCTGATCAGCATCCTGCTGTCTTTGTTTAGGTTGCTGCTTCACACCTTCCGTTTACCGGAAGCTTCCAATCTTTCCTAAAGGTTTGCTGACACTCGATGATAACGTTGCTCTATGTTGTTCTCTGTGTGATTCGTTGTTTCAGTTTCTTCTGTATGTGTTTAATTACTTGTAGTTGTAGAGGATTCTAATCCCCGACCAAAGGGTTTTGTTTGGACTGGTGACAAACCTAAACTCTGGAGATTTCATAAACTGATTTTTTTTTTTCAAACAAATTGGTTTCATCCCTCAGATCTTTCTGCTTGTTTGTGACTTTGTGTAGTTAAATCTGGTTTTTATTTCCTCTTTAAGTTAGAGGAAGGTTCTTTTTATTCATCCTTAAGGGAGAAGGATTAGAAAGGGTTTTATTGGGAAATGTGGGATAAGATGTGATCCGGTGAGTGGTTCAACATGTTTGTGTTTTAAATTTAATCAATGAAGTTTTACAGCCTCCAACATCAGCTGTCAGGTTGCTCTGACTCGTCCTCTTGGAACCCACTGTTTATCTGTGGCTTTATCCCAGACATTCATTTGCTGGGAAAGCACTTTGATTCAGCAGCTCCAAGCTTTTCTAAACGCTGGAGAAGCTCTTTTGTTAAGATTAGTCTCCGTACTGAAATTTCCATTCATTCCTAGACTTACTGGGAAGTTTTCAAAGGCCTGGGAAAGTGAAATTCTCCTCTCAAACGACGGACAGTAATTTACCTGCTCACGTTTTACTTCCACTCACCGGCAGTCCTGCACAACATCGACAAAAAAATACAGAACATAAATAAATAAAAATGAATTACTCTATTCATCCCTCACCGGGGAAATTTGTGTGCTGCACTCCTTACACCGCAGCAGGCTGCCCTTCGATGGCGCCAATGGTGGGAGAAGCGGGGGTTAGGTATCTTCTCCAAGGACCTTAGACGTGCTCTCTGTGGGATGCAAACCCACAAACTTCCGGTCCGCGCGCGAACGCTCTAACCACTGAGCTGCCGTCTCCTCCCTTAACGTAACCCATTACTTACTCTATTCAAATCAAATTTTATTTATAAAGCACTTTTCCAACATAAAGTGCTGAACAGAACAAAAGCATAAACAACATTAAAAAAAAACCAAGCATCCATAAAAAAATCACACAAAACACTGCACACATGCATCGACGTTCACAAAGCCAACGCACCCTACCCCTCATACCCCCTTCCTTCCCCAACCCCGATTTCACCTGAACCACTAGCTACTGTCTCTTTAACTGATATAAAAATAAGCGTCTGGCCTGATGTTGTGAGGAAACAATAACTGGGGATCGATCCACACCAGGAGCTGGCCTGCCTACGACTGCAGCGGCCAAAACCAGAGGGGTCCACCCAGCTCCAAGAGACAGTGAGGCACCCGAACCACCCAGGCCAGCAGACCCCCACAGACTGAGCAGGCAGAGCTGGTGGGATGGAGGATCCCCATGAGGAAACACTAGAATAAGACACAGAAGAAAACAATTGAATAATCATCTCTCAATGGGGAAATTTGTGTGCTGCATTGCACCGCAGCAGGCTGCCAGGAAGGCACCTATGGTGGGAGAAACGGGGGGTTAGGTGTCTTCCCCAAGGACACTTAGGCATAAACTTAATGGGAATTGAACTGTTTTCTCCTGGACCAAGGACATTCTACCACTGAGCCAACGCCTCCTTCCTACATTTTATTTATTTATTTCATCTTAACCTTCATCAAAAAATAGCCAGACTATTTGTATTTGTTTTTAAAACTGAGACTTTTATTAACTCTTGTAACAAATTCCACCAACTTTTTTTGCAGAATTATGTTGTTGAAATAATTTTGTATCACATTTGATTTTTTTTGGCACTTTTGAGAACTTTTTGTCAGAACAATGTGAACTTTTAGCTAAAAAAATCTTTTTTGTTTGAACATTTTGAACATTTACAGCATGTTTTGAAGGCGTTTCATCTTCTTTTTCACGTAACATTTTTGGGGCTTTTTACAAAAACAGTTTTTGTCGTTCGTTCCACTTTATAAAGTAGATATATAAAAGGTGATGGTCTGTGCAGGGCTGCATCGATGCCTGGTTTATCATGTAGGAAAATAGTGACTTCCATTCTTTCTCTCATCAAGTGGCACCTTCATCCCTTAGGAGACCAAAACAAAACTTCAGGCTGCCTGTTGTACCGTTAAAGTTCATCATGGGTAGAAAAAATGTACCAGACGTACAGCAGGTTTTCATCATGATGAAATAAAGGTGTCAGAAACCCATGAAGTAAATATGATACGAAAAGCATTATAGGGTTATTATAAATCCAGTAGACATTAGTTTGTGCAGAGACCTCGATGCCCCCTCGCCTCCATCCCCCGGCGTCCCAGTCCAGTCGCACTGTGTCCAACCTGGCAACCCTAAAGCTGGAGTTCAGAATAGGTCCACAAAACTAGGCCGCAGTGAAGAACACCATGACCTGGCGTCTCTGTATTTCACTGGGTCCGAGTGAGCGCCTCCAGTTCCTCAAGCGAGCAACCGGACGTTTCATGGAAACCACAAAACACAGGGCCCAGAGCACCTCCTCTAGTTAGTCTCCTTCTCCGCACCTCCTGCAGATAGTCTCCTTCTCCTCAGCTCCCTCATGATCAAACCAACTCCTTTACCCACGTGGCTCCGAGAGGCAGCTGGTCGTGCATGTCAACAGCAGAATGACTCCATATCCAGCAAGCCGTACGATTTCTTAAAAACAGCTGTCCAACACAAAACAAGAAAGTTCAAAATGACGTCCAAAGTGCCTTAAAAATAAATCAGAAGAAAGTGACAAATGTTTGTTGCTTAAAAAGTATCTTTTTAAGACAAAAAAATGCTTTGAAATGTTGCTTTTGTCCAAAAAGATGTGAAATTTGCTTAAAAAGTTTAAAGGTCCCCTATTATGCTTTTTTTCCCTTATTTTATCCTGTGCTATGTATCTGATATGCATAATTTTACATTCCGCCACAATCTCAACACAATAGTTTTTAAATACTACCCTGTTTAGGAGCGCAGTTTCAGACCCGGAAGTCAAAACAGCTTGTTTCAGTCTTTTTTTATTTTTTTTTTCCCGGGACCCGCCCCGTTGGTTGCGATTGGTTGTCATTCATTGTGATTTCCCTACCCACCCAGCACAGCGTGGAGCGGGAGGGGCGAGGTGTGCTTCACAGTAGAGTGAAGCACGGAAATGGGTGGATATCAGGGTGGAGAGCAGGTAGAAGTGGGGGAGGGTGTTTGAGCTGCAGGGGGCTGAACAAAAAACAGATGTACGTCACTATGTTACACCAGTCGTTAGAGGTTTGGAGAACACGCCCCTTACTTTGACTTTAAATATCTCAAAATAGCATGAATCACAATAAAACACACTTTGGGGGATTGTTTGGGGTAGTACTAAGTAAAATAAAAGGTTAAAACCTCATAAAAGTCAGTTTTGCATAATAGGGGACCTTTAAATCGGAGCGTTATCAGTTTCATTGCAAGAAAACCATAAAAAAAAAAAAAAAAAAATCACTGATATTTTTTCTATCTTTACCATCGTTATCATCCGGGGTTGTTCGTGGGGGCATTAGCCTCAGCAGGAGGCCCAGACTTCTCTCACCCTAGGCACATCCTCCAGCTCACTTTGGGAGGATCTGAAGATTTATTTTGAAAAACCATATCCGTCAATGACTCACCTGCCGTTGTTAGTTGACACCTCTCGTTATATTTAAGTATAAAAGAACCATCTTTAAAACGTTTGTTTGCTTAACGGGGGAAACATGGCACATGATTAGGCACACAATTAGGGATTTAACAAAGATATAATGTGGGTTTTGCAATTACAGTATTTTCACGACCAAAAGGCGCAGTCCCAGTTCTGTGTGCTCTGTATTTTGTGGGGCTCCTCGGAAATGATGCCTGCTTTTGCGAAAGCTCGGACAACAGTGCCAGCAGACACGTTAGCCCAAGCATCTACAATCCATTGGCAAACTGTGGCGTAACTCGCCCGGCGCTGCCTTCCACCCTTTGTGAAGCTGTGGTCTCCTCTGGTCATCCATCCCTCCCACTTCGCTCACAGCCTTACTTTGAATGGCCGGTTCACGCTGATGTCCAGCGGTTGGAGTTCCTTTGTCAGACCTCCTGGAATCCCAGCAAGCGTAGTCTTCATCTGCTTCACTTGTGTTTTTTCACGTCGGCGGTGAGATGAGCACGCATAGAGTCATAAATCAGAAGCGATGGTTATGCGTAGAAAAAAACATCTGGTATCCAAAACACACTGCACACATAGGGCACACTGCACGATAGGGCGCACCTCTTATTTTGAAGAAAATCTAAGACTTTTAAATTCGCCTTATGGTCGTGAAAATACGGTAACTAGTTGTAGTAATATAAATACATCGATGTGAAAACGATCGTTCATTCGTACAAGTTAAAATGTAAAGTCATTGTTCTGATTCCCAGCTCTCTGCTGGAGAAACAGGCGATGTCTTCGTCCTGTTATCAGCAGCAAGCGGATGTTCTGCAGAAACCACTCAGATAGCACCGTCAGCTGAACGAGAGGGAAGTAAAACTGGTCACAACCAGACCCAGTTTTCTACATGTAAACACAATAAAAAATTATAGCTGAAGCACACTAATTAAAATAAAAAAAAGCTGAAATACACCAAAAACATTGCTCAAGAATTTATTAAAAACATTACGAAACATTTTGAAAAGATTGATAAACAAGTTGAAATCATGCTGAAAAGTACTGCTGAAACTTTCGTTGACACTTTGTTAAAATATTGAAAACATATGTGAAAAAATTGTTAAAACACATTAAAAATAATGACCAAAACACACTGGAAACATCGCTACAGTGAGCTGAAAAAGAAGCAAAGAGAAAGTGACGGAGCTGATAATGGGAGAAACAAGGGGTTAGGTGTCTTCTCCAAGGACACCTAGATATGAGCTCAATGGGATTCGATACGCAAACTTCCAGAGAACTTCCGGTCCAAGAATGAACGCTCTACCACTGAGCTATCGCCCAAAAAACAGAAAAAAAGTTTGTGACAAAGTGCTGTAACGTTATGAACGACTACCACCACATCAGGAGGTTTCATTGTAACCCCATTTCTCTTTCAGCTGGTAAAACCTGGAAGATGAAGTCTGTGTGCTGACGCTGCAGAGCTCACCGGAACGCCCGTTCTGACCTGGCAACATACGAATGGCACAGGGAAACCATCAGATTGACATTCAGGTTTTACATGACCTGCGGCAGAAGTTTCCTGAAGTCCCAGAGGGTGTTGTATCCCAGTGTGTCCGACAGGTAAGAAGAGGATTGATTCATCTTTAAAATCCCTCCAGATCTCTCCAACTGTTTCTGTCATCATCAGTTATCAAAGAACAAAAACAAATATCAGGGATTTTCTGGGAGTATTTTACCTTTTTTTTCTGGAATTTTTCCCATTTTAATTTGAATTTCAACTAATTTACTGGGGTTTTTTTAAAAAGATTTTACTGATTGATTTAACTTTATTCTATATTTTATTAAATTAACTTTTGGTTATTTATCATTTTTCTGTTGCGTCGTTTCCCCCAATTCCGGTGTCAGGTCATGGTGGCAACAGCCTCAGACGGGAAGCCCAGGCTTCTCTCATCCCAGCTGCATCCTCCCTCTCACCCGGCCAACTGTGAGACATAGTCTCTCCAGTGGGTCCAGGGTGTAACTCTTGGTCTCCTCCTGGTAGGACGTGACTGAAACACCTCACCAGTGAGGCGCTCGGGGACATCCTTACCAGATGCCCGAACCACACCATCTGGCTTCTCTCAACCTGGAGGAGGAGCGGCTCTACTACGGGCTCCTCCCGAATGGCAGAGCTCCTCACCCGATTTCTGAGTGAGAGCTCAGCCACCCTGCAGAGGAAGCTCATTTTGGGCGCTTGTATCTGCGATCTCGTTCTTTTGGTCACTACGCACAGCTGGTTACCATGGTGAGGGTAGGAACGTAGATCCTGGTTACCATGGTGAGGGTAGGAACAAAGATCCCGGTTACCATGGTGAGGGTAGGAACATAGATCCTGGTTACCATGGTGAGGGTAGAAACATAGATCCTGGTTACCATGGTGAGGGTAGGAACGTAGTTCCTGGTTACCATGGTGAGGGTATGAACGTAGATCCTGGTTACCGTGGTGAGGGTAGGAAAGTAGATACTGTTTACCATGGTGAGGGTACGAACGTAGATCCCGGTTACCGTGGTGATGGTATGAACGTAGATCCTTGTTACCATGGCAAGGATAGAAACGTAGATTCTGGTTACCATGATTAGGGTAGGAACGTAAATCCTGGTTACCATGGTGAGGGTAGGAACATAGATCCTGGTTACCATGGTGAGGGTAGAAACGTAGATCCCGGTTACCATGGTGAGGGTAGAAACGTAGATCCTGGTTACCATGGTGAGGGTAGAAACGTAGATCCTGGTTACCATGGTGAGGTTAGAAACATAGATCCTGGTTACCATGGTGAGGGTAAAAACGTAGATCCTGGTTATCATGGTGAGGTTAGAAACATAGATCCTGGTTACCATGGTGAGGTTAGAAACATAGATCCTGGTTACCATGGTGAGGGTAAAAACGTAGATCCTGGTTACCGTGGTGAGGGTGGGAACGTAGATTGAGAACATTGCTTTATCATTTTATTCCAGACTTTACTGACTCTAAATCTGGATTCTAACTTTTACTTTTGTATGAAACTAACCGTCTTTTAAATTTTCCATCATTATTTTAGATTTAACCCTCTAATGGGCAAAAGTTTTCCACCTCTTTTTTACTTTGAAAGGCTGTACACGCTTTTGGACTAACAAGAACCAGAAGCAAACTAAATCCTGGAAGTTGTTCAGTTCTCAAATAATCTTGTTTTCTAATGTTCGTTGCCACAGACGCTGTCGTCAGTTTTGCCCGATAACTCGTGCAGTCACTGTGCCCTGTGACGGGTCTTCTAACTTGTGTAGTTTATTCTAGATTTACCATCTTTATTCTGGATTGTCCAACATTATTTAATATTTATTCAGTTTTAATTTTTATTTCTGACCCATTTGCTAGATTTTAATAATTTATTCTGGATTTTATTCTCGTTACTTTTGGTTCGTCAGTGAACTTTGATGTTGATTTAAATATAATTTTTAACTACAAGGTAGTTTTTACAGAAATGAGGATTAAAGATTTCTGAAACCAAACCAAAGCGTATTCGGCGTTAGTTTTTAAATGAGCTTGACGTGTTTACTCCCACGTGTTTCTAAACATTGTTATTGTGATCTTCTCCAGAATAATAACGACTTGGACGCCTGCTGTGAGTACTTGTCCCAGGTGAGCCCCGGATACCTTTACAGTGAAGAGGAGAATCTGAGCTTCCCTGAAGATCCGAGCTTTTCTCGGCTCCGTAATCACATGACCCAGCTGAACCTGGGCTTGCAGTCTCAGAATGTGTACGTGGCCCCGGTGAGGATGAACGGTAGCCGGACACTTGCCCACAGCATGAGCGACGGGCCCCTCCAGACGCCCCCCAGCAGTGACTTCTATGAGGCGGAGCCGCAGTCGGCACCGGTGCAGGTTCCCTCTAACCTCAACGTGTTTGGCGTGATGGAGCCGTCTCGTAAGCCGCAGCCTCCCCAGAACCTCGGACTTTATCCTCTAGGTGTGAAAGGAGCCTCGGGGCCCCAACACACTCCTCGCTTTAACCCCATCACGGTGACGTTGGCCCCCAACTTGCAGACGGGCCGCAGCACGCCCACCTCTTTGCACATACATGGCGGGCCGCAGTCCGGCCTCAGCAGTCCTCAGGGTAACTCCATCTACATCCGTCCCTACGTCAGTCAGTCCGGTACGAGCCGGCAGAGCCAGCAGCAGGGGGGCCGGGCGCAGTACAGCCCCACCTCACAGCCCCAGCAGCAAATCTACCAGATCTCACACCCATCCATCCTCTCCAGCTCCTGGTCTGTTCCTCAGCACCCCTCATCCTCACATACCTCACAGACCTCTCACGTCTACATGCCCATCAGCTCTCCCACAAACCCCCAAGCCCCCAGCATTCCCCCCAGTGGCAGCCAAGCGTCCTCCTCTGGCGTGTCGTCCTGCTCCCCCTCCTCCTCCCTGTCCGCCGTCAGCCAGTACAACATCCAGAATATCTCCACCGGACCCCGCAAGAACCAGATCGAGATCAAGCTTGAATCTCCTCAACGGAGCAACTCCACAGCTGTGCTGCGGACCAGCGGGGGGCAGCAGTGGGCCAGGACCATGGGGGGCCAAGTGAGCATGGGCCCCGCCTACATTCACCACCATCCTCCTAAGTCACGCACCTCTGTGGGAGGGGGCGGCACCGCGTCTTCGCCCCGCGTGGTGGTCACGCAGCCCAACACCAAATACACATTTAAAATCACGGTTTCCCCAAACAAACCTCCGGCCGTCTCCCCCGGGGTGGTCTCCCCCACGTTTGAGCCCAATAACCTCCTCGGCCTGCCTTCGGACCACCACTTTGCAGAGCCGGAGCCGCTCCACATGTCGGACCCGCTGTCGCCGCACCGAGAGAGGCCAAGCGAGCCCCGCAGACTCAGCATGAGCTCTGATGATGCAGCCTATACACAAGGTGAGTCGGAGACACCCCAACATGAGTCAGAGGGGTTCATCTGAAGGTTTTAGAAACAGAATGATATGAACTAAATGATTCATCCTGATAAACCCTGGTATTTAGAGTAATGATAAACGGACGTGTCATCTTCAAGTCCGGCTGACGCTCCACAAAAAAAAAAAAATCAAACAAATGTCTACAAAAAAATGGTTTAAAAAATTTACTTGAAATTTATTTACAATTGGGTCAAAAGAAAAATAAGGAATGAACGAGACAAATAAAGCTTCTTATTCCTGGGCTAAAAATACAGGGTTGGCAAACAGGGAGAGAGGGACAGGGTGGTCAGAGACGGTCTCCTACCGCTGCATTCACAAATCTTTAAAACGTCTTGGGGGTTTAGGCTCCTACATAAATATTACGATAAACACCAACAGCGCTTTCGCCAGTTATAATAATAGATTTTTTGCTGTGGTTTCAAACAGTGGAAAGGTGTCCAAACAATGCATCTGTCTCTGTGTTCCTCAGAACTTTTCAGTTTTTAGTAGACCTAAAATATTAAATCTACAACTTTTTTAAACAGAACCCATTCGCCTGGTTGCTGCACATGGCATCGGCCTCGTTCTGGTATCAGTTCATCCCTATATATTATATTTAATGATTGATAATGGTAGAAGAACACTAGATGAAACCAGTGGACAGAGTCCTGGTGCTCTGTACGTCCCCCCAGCTTGTGGCTCCACGCAGCTGTTAAACTCTGTTTAAATAAATCTTTGTGGTGATGATGTCGTTCCTCTGGTCCAGCTCTCCTGGTGCATCAGAAAGCTCGAATGGAGAGACTTTGGCACGAGTTGGAGATGAAGAAGAAGAAGCTGGAGAAACTAAAAGAGGAGGTGAATGAAATGGAGAACGACCTGACCAGGAGACGACTGGAGAGATCCAACTCGGCTTCCCAGATCCCCTCCGTAAGACCTCCAGACAGTCAGATGTTACTGGTGTCCGATGAGATCCGGCCTCTAACCCCGGTTCTGCTTTTCTTCTTTCAGATTGAGGAGATGAAGCAGCTGCGGTGCAAAAACAGATCTCTGCAGATCGACATAGACTGTCTCAGCAAGGAGATCGACCTCCGCCAGACCAACGGTGAGCCCAGCAGTATCAAACTGCTTTGAGAACGCTGATAGAGAAATACAGGGAACGTCATCGGAAGCTGGACTGTCCTTCCCTGAACCGGGGTCCCTGGGTCGAAAAGTGAAAATCTTACCAGTTGTTAAAACTATTCAAAGATCCAGGAAAGTTTAAAATGTTGTAAGTATTAAACAAACAATCATCTGTAGTTTTATTCTCGGTTTGCAGGACCACATCTTAATCCCAGTCTGATACACAACTTTTATGATAACATCGGATTCCTCGGTCCAATCCCACCCAAACCCAGGGCCACCATTTCTGTTGGTAAGTATGAAACACAAAACTCGTCCCTGCATCACTAACTAGTTCCTGTGTCGCAAGCTAACATCCCAAGTGTGTCGCGCGCTAACGGTCCCCCCGGTGTGTCGCGCGCTAACGGCCCCCTGGTGTGTCGCGCGCTAACGGTCCCCCAGTGTGTCGCACGCTCACGGTCTCCCGGCGACACACCGGTCCCCCCGGTATGTCGCCAGCTAACAGTCCCCGCGGTGAGTCGCCAGCTAACGGTCCCCCAGTGTGTTGCGCGCTCACGGTCTCCCGGCGGCACATCAGTCCCCCCGGTGTGTCGCCAGCTAACAGTCACCCGGTGTGTCGCCAGCTAACGGTCCCCCCGGTGTGTCGCCAGCTAACGGTCCTCCCGGTGTGTCGCCAGCTAACGGTCCACCCGGTGTGCCGCCAGCTAACGGTCACCCAGTGTGTCGTGCGCCACAACAGTCCCCCCGTGTCCTGCAAACTAACATGTTCTAGCTGTGTGTAGCACTGTCATCGTCCCCTCCCTGTGTGTAGCACACTAACTTGTCCCAGCTCAGTGTCACACACTAACCAGTCCCCCCAAAGTGTCGTAGGCTAATGTGTCCTCCTTCCTCAGATGCGGGTACTGTGAAGCCTGTTGGTCAGCATGACGACGATGAGGGAACTCAGTGGAGTTGCACCGCCTGCACCTTCCTCAACCACCCCGCCCTGAACCGCTGTGAACAGTGTGAATTCCCGCGGCACTTCTGAGCCGCCGCCAAACCACACCCATCTAGTGGAGGTTTCCTCGCCCTCTGAAAAGGGGGCGCGGCCCATCTGCCCCGTGTTTACGGCTGTAGGCGGGGCCGTACCTCATTGCCAGGGACGCCGCGCTGCTCTTCCTTTCAGTATTAGCAGCCGCACGGCGCCATTGTGTAGTTTTTCTTCTTCTGTGGTGGCTGGAGGGAACAGACTGATGAAACTTTGCATGCTGGGAGATTTAAATCCTTCACTCGTATTCGCTTTACAAACTTCCTGTTTTGTTGTGTCGCTCCAACCAATCAGCACCATGTTCCCGTTTTTACTCATGAAGCGAAGCCGCCATTTTTTTTTTTTTTTTTTCGGACAACTAGGCCTGAGCTGGATCAGCGGATCGGCTCCAAGGATCAAAGATGAAAGGTTGCTGGTTGTATTTTTTGTGCCTTCAGGTTTAAGGAACAGTCCTTCCTGGTAGAAACGGATCCTCAGAAACCTCCAGCGTTTTTTTTCCCAGTTCTTTTTCTCAAGCTGTTATTAACGAGGAGGTTTCTAAAGTTTACTTATTGATACTGAATAGGGATGTCCCGATCGGATTTCTGCCTTACACCGAGTCTGGATCTGATACTTTTACTGTTTCATCATCTTCTGCTTTTTCCTGAATGGGATTTTCCGGGTCAACAGCCTCAGCATGAAGACCAGGCTTCCCTCACCCCTGCCACATCCTCACCTGTGAAGATCCCGAGCCGTTCCCAGTCTAGCTGTCTGACATAGTCTCTTTATTGCGGTTTCTGGGTCTTCTCCCTCTGGAATGTATCTAGAACATCTCATCAGCGAGGCAGACATCCTAACCAGATGCCCGAACCACCCCATCTGGCCTCTCGACCCGCAGGAGCAACGGCTCTACTCCTCCTGGATGGCAGAGCTTCTCCCTCCATCTCTTAGTGAGAGCCCAGCCACACTGCAGAGAAAGCTCATTTCAGCCGCTTGGATCTTGTTCTTTCAGTCACCACCCACACTAGTTACCACGGTGAGGGTAGGAACGTAGATCCTGGTTACCATGGTGAGGGTAGGAACGTAGATCCTGGTTACCATGGTGAGGGTAGGAACGTAGATCCTGGTTACCATGGTGAGGGTAGGAACGTAGATCCTGGTTACCATGGTGAGGGTAGGAACGTAGATCCTGGTTACCATGGTGAGGGTAGGAACGTAGATCCTGGTTACCATGGTGAGGGTAGGAACGTAGATCCTGGTTACCATGGTGAGTGTAGGAACGTAGATCCTGGTTACCATGGTGTGGGTAGGAACATAGATCCTTGTTACCATGGTGAGGGTAGGAACGTAGATCCTGGTTACCATGGTGAGGGTGGGAACGTAGATCCTGGTTACCATGGTGAGTGTAGGAACGTAGATCCTGGTTACCATGGTGTGGGTAGGAACATAGATCCTGGTTACCATGGTGAGGGTAGGAATGTAGATCCTGGTTACCACGGTGAGGGTAGAAACGTAGATCCTGGTTACCATGGTGAGGGTAGGAACGTAGATCCTGGTTACCATGGTGAGTGTAGGAACCTAGATCCTGGTTACCATGGTGCCTGGTAAATCTGGAGCATTGCTCTTTCACATCGATTGAGCGTCCTCATAGCGATACTTTTGTAACACATTAAATATCAAATTAAACTACTTCCGTCTTTAAGTCCGGAGCATCATGACGCATGTGTCACTGTTTCAACGCGTAACAACGTCTCATGGGGAAATTCCTGTGCTGCATTGCACAGCAGTGGGCAGCCATGATGGCACCAATGGTGGGAGTAACTGGGGGTTGGGTGTCTTCTAACCCCAGGGACACTTAGACATGAGCTCATGACGGTAATCAAACCGGCAACTCACTCTAAAAACGGCCATTCTACAACTGAGCTATGCCTCCCTCTTGATGAGTGCACACGCTGGGATTTAAACCCAAAAGCATCTTGAAATCCACATTAAAAACTTGGATGGTTATCATTTTAACAATAATAATAAAGTGACTTCAGAAGACGAGGCGCAAAATAATGAGAATAGAATTTTCCTTCCGCTGGTTTCTGATCATTGGGTCGGGACATCCAGATTACTAAGTTACCCTAAGTGTTGAGTTGTTACCATTTCTGTCCAGAGACGGTCCATTCTACCCCTGAGCTACTAGTGCCTCCCTCTTGATGAGTGGTCATGCTGGGGTTTAAACCCAGGACCTCGTATATGCCAAGCTTGCTCTCTACCACTGAGCTACACTTCATCAGATCGGAACATCCCTATTACTAAGTTACCTTAAGTGTGGAGTAGTTACCGTTTCTTCTTTTTTTTCCACGTTTGTGAACTGTTGCCTTGCATTAGTGCCTTTTGAATTTATATTGACAATCTATCTGTAACGTCAAAGTGCTATTTTAAAACCAAATTCTTCCTTATGTAAACTCGTTTAGAAGTAGAAGATGAATTATGGTCTCTTAAGCACTTAGTCGTATCTTTTTTTTTTCCAAGCAGAGAAACCAGACTTCAGCTCTATCTGCACCTTGGTGTGAAGAGGCAGTTTATTCATGTTTTATTAATAAAAAAAAAAAAAGGAATTTGGATATCTAAAGTATTTTTTTGATTTTTAGCTGGGAAAACTGTCTTTGTAACAGATAAGTTATTTGTAAAAATAAAAATAAAAAACTGTAAAGCTTGTTGGGGTGATTTTTGTTGTAACACAAAGTGTCCAAAAGAGGGCGGCAGACTTTTAGAACAACTAAAAATGTACTAAAACTTGGTGAAAGTTTTAGATTTCATTCATTCAACTTCTGAGACACTTATTCCCCAATAAAGTCGTGGATGGAGCCGGAGCATAACCCGGCTTATTCAAGGTAAGAGGCAGGGTACACCCCGAACAGGTCACCAGTCTGTTGCAGGGCCACACACCCACTCATTCTTAGGGACAATTTTATAGCAGCCAAACAACCTGACATGCATGTTTTTGGAGGAAACCAGACAAAACACACACATACACAAGGAGAACATGCAAACTCTAGCATCGTCCCCACTTGGGATTCAAACCCTGACCTTCTTGCTGTGGTGCCACCGTGCTTTTTTTTTATTTTAATAAACTATTTTTTCTTTTCACTGATAGTGTGTTTTAACCAGAGGTGCCCACCCTGATCTAATAGCCAACCAGTCCAGTGTCATACCAGCGCTGGCATGTGCCCATATCAGCTTGTCAATAAGTCCTGTCAGACCTCAGAAGCTAAGCATACTGGACATGGGCATTCCTAGGATGGGAGACCGCTGGAACCCCAAATACCACAGTGGAACAACCGTTGAGATTAAATTGTCGCTGTGTCCCAGGGTAACCACTTCACCCAGGTTGCCTAGTCTGTATGGTGTGTGTGTGATTGGTTGGTGATGTTCAGAGGAGCTGATGGTGCAAAATGGCAGCCTGGCTTCATTCAGTCTGCTCCATGGCAGGGGCGGAGCAACGGCAGCAACAGGCACTGCTCATTGAGAACAGGCTTAACATGTTTTTATGTCTCTCCAAAAATCTTCAAAAACACTTTTTTTTTTTAATTTGCTTGAGGATTTGAATACACGTTAACTATAGCGTTGAAAATGGTGAGTTGGAAACATTAACTTCTTGTAGTTACATTGTTTTATTTTTTTCTTTAGACACCTGGCGGTCGACTTGGGATCAGTCTGACTGGTTGGAGACCCCTGGTTTAGACAATCTGAAGAGTTTAAAGAGACGGAAACAAACTTCTGAAGCTGTGTCTCATAAATCTATGTTCATGAATGTTGTTATTTTTAAGTTTTAATTCTACTAAACAAGGCTGCACGGTGGCCTCACAGCCAGAAGGTCGGAAGTTCAAGTCTTGGAGTGGGGGCAAGGCTTGAACCACTGGTCTTTCTATGTGGAGTTTGCATGTTCTCCTCATGTATGTGTGGGTTTCTCTCACCCTCCAAAAACATGCATGTCAGGTTGATTGGCTGCTATGAAATTGCCTCCTAGGAATGAGTGTGTGTGGCCCTGCAACAGACTGGCGACCTGTTCGGGGTGTATCCTGCCTCTTGCTTTGAATCAGCAAGGATAGGCTCCGGCACCCAACCATTACTTTAGGGATGAACGGTTCAGAAAAAGGCTACTTTTTTATCTGTAGATAAGACCAGGTTAAGGTGTGCTGGTAGTTATTCATACTGACAGGTGCGTGTATTCACCAGACACTCTCTTAAATGTTTATTTGTGGATTGTAGAAATGTTTTAATTTTTTTATTTTACTAAATATAAAACTACAGGTTGTAATGATAGAATGTCGCCACCAGATGGCAGCAGATTTACAGCTAAACAAATCCATTGAAACAGATTAAATTATTTTTCTCATTAAATCAGAAACAAAAACACTGTTGCTGTTTCTTTTAATAAATTTTGAACCATCTGAATTTTATTTTTTGACTGAACGTCGAGGGCCTCAGTCATAAATTGTGTGCATTGGCAGACTTCTCTACAAATGAAAGCACCTTGAAAGAACTTCATCTGTTAAAATACCTTCGCTTTTTTCTGCAGGTCTGTACTGGGAACCCAATGAGGTCTCCTGTACGTCTCTATCAGCATCCGCAACGAAATCTTTCTGCTCATTAATCCTCACTTCTGTCGTTACTCTAACTCGGGGTGTCCAACTAGTGGATCGCGGTCTACTGGTAGCCCGCGAATGGACCCCGCGAGTCGACCGCTAGATGTGTAGAAAAAAAAATAAAATGACAGAAATTCAGTGTCGCCAACTTAAGGCCTCTGATGCTGCATTTAGCGAGTATTCAAACCCCCAAACCGCTAGAGTCACTAAATTTAGCATCTTTTTTGTTTTTTCAAAAGTGTCGATCTAGTTTCTTTTTCTATTATTAGAGATTTTTGGAGTCTGACGTGAAAGCATGTTGTTAAGCCTGTTTTCAATGAGTAGTACCTGATGCTGCTGTGGCCCCTCCCCTTCTCAAAGCGCTGTGTGTGCAGAAAATGTCTGTGTGTTAGAGAGAGAGGAATTTGTCAGGGACGGGCAGGGTGTGTTTGAGAGAGGTTGGGTTTGTGATGTGATGTCTAATAGTTGTGTAACAACAACAAAATGTATTGTGAAACAATCTGTGTGTGTGGGCGGGGGTTGGTAGGTCTCAGGAGGTTTGATACAACAGAAGAGGTCGGGCACCCCCGGTCTACAGTTTCCTGGTCTAAAGTTTCCTGACTCCCATGGAGGACAGTAAAACAGATCACCACAAGCTCTTTTCATTTCTTTAATTTAAGAATAAAACATTTGGATTCATATTAAATCAATAAAAAAATAAAAACTTTTAAGCAGCAGTGAGACGTTTCCTCGGCAGGTTGTCGGCGTTCACTGGTTCTTTTTAATGCTAAACCATTGTTTTCCATGAAGAACTGGAAGGAAAGCTTAGTTTTCTGTTCGTTTCTCTGCAGTCTAAAAGCTGCTGTGGTTGCTACGGTAACGCTGGATCAGAGAAACCAGCTCCGACATGTTTGTGACGTGTGGATGTGCGTCCATAACCCGCTCCACCATGCTGGGATTAAACAGAGCGCTCAGCTGGCTCTGCAGAGCTTTCCTCTGAGTCGCGTCCCCTCTCCGGGGGTCCTGCGGCAGGCTGTGGGCGTGTCGCTGCGATGGTCTGCCCAGTGAACCCATGGCTTCCAGGCTGCAGACAGGCAGGGCGGGGCAGGAGCTGCGGACACACCCGCAGAGGCTGTACTGGTAGTGGTCCCAGGAGGACGCTCCACTGTGGGGCGGGAGGTGGAACATGTGGTCACTCGAACAGAAGCTGGCCACGCCGCTGCTGTGGCTGTGCGCGCTGTAGGACGGCGTGCTGGACATGGAGCTCTCCATGGAGCGGAACGCCTCGTCCTCATCGGGGCAGCGATGGAGGGTGGTGGGATCGCTGGCGTATCTGGGCTGCGTCCTGGCCCGGTCCCCCTGAGCCCTCAGCTCGTCAGCCACAGACAGCTGGGACTGGTTGGTCCGTTCAGGATGATAAAACTTGCACTTCACTCCGTACGTGCACTTCTTCCCTGTAAGAGGAACAGTGATGTCAGAGAGTAAGCACGTGCAGTAAATCCAAACTTACTGTTGCCATGACAACAAAACCAAGATAAACTAAAGGTGCCAACGTTTGCTTCCTCGTCTGGGTTTTCTGGTCAGAGCTCGTTGTTGTGATGTTTTTTCAAGCTTTATTTTGAAAATTCCCCTTATTTTCTTTCTTACATCAATTACTCATCTTTGACGCATCAGCCCATTAAATTTAAACCCGTAAACTAGCAAAAAAAATTAAAAACAAACATGTTTAAAAGTTTTTTTTGGTAAGAGGAGTTACAGAGTTACCGTTTAGGTTGGACCTTAGCAACACTCTACAGACTTTGGACTGTCTGGTTTCAGCAAAACAAGCTTAAGTTCCCACCGATTCAGGCTTATTGTGAGCATGATCCTGAGAAGTTCCCCGTCCAGTTGTGATGCAAAGTCTCTCTAGTGGGTTCGAGGTCTGCCTCTGGTTCTTCTCTCGGAAGGACATGCCTATAACACCTCACCAGCGAGGCATTCAGGAGGCTCGTCAAGTGGGAGCCGACCATCAGCGCTCTCATCAAGAAGGCCCAACAGAGGATGTACTTCCTACCTCAGCTGAAGAGAGCCAAGCTGCCGACCCAGATGATGGTGCAGCTGTACACCGCCATCATTGAGTCCATCCTCACCTCCTCCCACCATGTGGTACGGTGAGGCCACTGCCTGGGACAAGCATTGTACACTTGGCTGAGAAGACGATTGGTCAAAGTCTTCCGTCTCTCCAGGACCTGTACGTCTCTAGGACTCATGGACGAGCAGGTCGGACAGCGGTTGATCATTCTCAACCTGACCGCAAAATTTTTGAGCTGCTCCCCTCAAGCAGAAGGCTACGGTCCATTCGGACCAAGACCTTTCGCCGCATGGACCGACCGGTTCGTGATGCAGAAAAGATTGGGGAGCACTGCTGTGGGGTAACTGCAGCCAATCAGTCGAACTCACGGACTAGCTTTCTGCCGTCATTCGCTAAGTTAAACCTGTTAATACAACCTACTGCTTGCATCTGATTGGCCAGTTTCTAACAATAAACTGTGCAACAAGTGCAACAAAGAAATTGCATGGATAGTGTGAGCTGAATTAAAAGGCTTGACAGGCCACATTTGGCCCCCAGGCCATAGTTTGCCCACCTCTCAACGCGTCAGACTTAAATTGGTAACAATAGTGAGTAATGGCTGCTGCTCACACGTCAAAACAAATTGACCGCATCTCAGTAACTGGTGGACGAATGGGACGTTCTTCTTGGATGTGATACAAACGTTACCGGGATAACGTCCTGTTAACATGTATGGAAAGCCATCCGGGCCGCTACACGCACGCTAAATGATAAATCTAGCGCGGTATATTTCAAATCTAGCGCACTAAGTGTTTGAATGTTCGAAACATGTTCGCTGTACATGTACGAATGACGCCCGTCTAGTGGCCCTAATGGCCGGATTAACATTACCTCCCTCTTCTCTAGGAAAGCCAATCAAAGTGAAGTAGCCTGGTTCAATCTAATTGTTATTGTTGCAGCACATTGATGATTAAAAACTCCCAAATTGGAATTAAAATCCACATGAGAGTGGATCAGGGATCGATTACTGCTGTCTGCTGTGTGTCTCTATAGATTGAATCAGACTATTTGGTTTTGCTAGACAAGAGGGAGAGAGTGTAAATGCGGCCGCATCAACATTAGACGCTAGATTTCTAATCACACGCTAACTTATGTGCGTGTAGTGGCTCGGATGGCTTTCCATAGTAACGTCTCTGAGTCTGAATTCAACTGTTATTAAGAATGTTCACCACGTGGGTGATTCTGATTGGTTGATTCATTCTTTGTTTATCTGTTCTGTTGATGGAATTTTCAGGTGTGTCAACCCTTCCAAGGTTTCGGAATCTCAATATTGTCCTCATATTTAATTTACTACCATGACGTCATTCCGAACATTCCAACCCTATCCCTCAAGCCACGCCTCTTTCAATCCGCATTTTCACACGCACATACGTAAAAACAGGTTCACATACAGCTGGTATCTGCACCACCTGACAATAATATATATTACTTTTGGCTCCTACATATGATATTTTACTGATGAGGGGCTGAGCAGATTCGTCCTAACTAGCATGTATGCTACTCCTGTTTTTCTATGTCCAGTTTCTGTTTGCAGACACACACCTGGTGCAGAAACTGAATTAAACACATTTCAGAAAATTCTCAAGTTCCTCTTCAAAACTTCTGAAGCCACAGACGAGGAAATGGGATTTCCAGTAAGCAGTAAATCATCATCAGAGTGTGTGGTACGCACCGTATGGACAGTACTGCTGCCGGCTCTCCGCGCTCCAACGCTTATTACGTAAAAAATCATCTATAGTTGGACCATTTCTGCCCAGAGGATCATCAGGAGGCATGAACCTGCACACAGTAAAATGCACATTAACTCACCGTGAGGACGGAAAACAAGATGGATAGAGACATTAGGGCTGAAGGGATGAACACCTTACCAGCGAGGCATTCAGGAGGCATCCTAATCTGATGCCCGAACCCCTCATCTGCCCTCTCTTGATCAAGAGGAGCAACCGAGCTCGTCACTCGTCACTGGATGACACAGCTCGTCGCTCTATTTTTGAGTGAGAGCCCAGCCACCCTGCAGAGGAAGCCCATTTCGGCTGCTTGTATTCATGATCTGGTCCTTTCGATCACCACCCACATCTGGTGACCCGAGGTGTAACTACTACTGTACACAGTCATAACAGGTTCCCCATGTTCATACGTAAAGTAGTTTTTAATGACTTCTTTTGTCTGTGTTGTATGTTTGTGTTCATGTTTCTGTGTTTTTGTCACTTTGTCGTTGGCTCTTGTGTTTTTTTGTTTATCTTTATATAATGTAATGGTTGCCGTGGCAGCGACGGGCAGACTTACTTATTGTTAGCAAACGTGTACATCAGCAGTCGCTCCTCGATGAACTTTTTCCACTGGGGATTCTCAGTTTGTAGGTCGCGGTAGTTGTCGTTGGAAACGATAATTCCGTCAGAGTCCACGGCCAGCCGGACGATGTAGCGGTCGTCATAGCAGACCACCCTCTTACCGTTCACACAGCGGGAAGGCGTGTAGACCAGGATCTTTCTCCGTTCCAGCTCATGGAGAATGTGTTGATCTACAAACACAAGACAACGATAGAGCTTTTCTACTGATCCAACACTTCTAAACGTGTTTTTACTTTAAAACATTCAATCACAATTCAGCCAGCATTTGTTGCCAGCTGGGTTAAAATCAGACCTGCTGATTGGACAGTCACACAGGCTAAGCTAGGAAACAGCGTCAGTGCCGGCTACGGATCGTGTTGTTGCTGTAAAACTTTTTAATCAGCAAATAACAAGTTTCAAAGTCATTTTAGAGGTTCATTTATTTTAAAAAAGTTGAACAAAGTAAAGAAACAATATTCTTTGTAAATGCATATCAGTGCCTCCAAATCCGAGATCACGGTCCTCACCTGAAAAACTCCTGTAGGTCAGGGACAGGGTCCTGCCCCAAGTGGAGGAGTTTAAGTGTCTCAGGGTCTTGTTCATACCGGGAGAAAGATGGAGTAAGAAACGGATTGATGCGGCGTCTGCAATAATTAGGATGCTGCATCGGTCCATTGTGGTGAAGAATGAGGTGAGCCGAAAAGCAAAGCTCTGGATTTATCCGTCGATCTACGTTCCTACCCTCACCATGGTAACCAGGATCTACGCTCCTACCCTCACCATGGTAACCAGGATCTACGTTCCTACCCTCACCATGGTAACCAAGATCTACGTTCCTACCCTCACCATGGTAACCAGGATCTACGTTCCTACCCTCACCATGGTAACCAGAATCTACGTTCCTACCCTCACCGTTAATGCGTCAGTAACCCGTTTCCATAGAGATGGTAAATACTGTCGTATTTACACTGACTGTATGGATGCTTCCATACCAAACGTCCAGATGTACCAAAAAGGAATGCTTGGTTTTGTACTGTGGATAGAATGCACGCCCCATGCTGCGAGGTCAGACTGTTTTTCATAAAGTGAAAGAAACATAAGATGGTTTTGTAAGTTTAAAAGTGACTGATTGATGCAGACGGAGCACTGCTGAAGGCCTCCACTGTGTCATACAGAAAAAAAAGCCAGGGAGAAAAACGCTCCTCACTTCCTCTCCCTATCAGACCCGATCAGTCTGAATGGAGAGCTGGGAATCCACCTGCAGCCGTTAAATAAACACACAATCATTTCCTGGAGCTGCAGGCTAAGATGTTTTCCATCGAGCAGAGAACTGGTCTGAACACGCAGCTGATTTACTGGTAAGTGAGTCATTTCCTGCCGCAGCAGAGAAAAACAAGATCACTTCCTCATCAGCACACTTTCACATCGTCTCTGCTCCAGTTTCAGGCTCTAACATTTCACAGGTTTCTACAGAACAACACCTTTAATCACGTGGATTTCTTTAAGCTAACCTACATCATCGTTTCCGTCTGTTTGATGTTGAAACATCGATTTAATGTGAAATGTTTTTGAACCTGATTAAAAAAAAACAATCTGCTCTTTAGTTTGAACTAATTTAACACTAGACGCTCTGAGATTTTTTCAACCTCCTGTCTACCCCAGAAAGAGTCATCTGACACCTCGACCTGACCTGCACACCGAGGAGCAGAGTCGTTTTTGTGATTCAATTAGAGTCTCCTAGTCCTAGTCTCTGAGTGTTAAGTGCCTTCCAAACGACTCTTAAGGGTCTTGTTTTAATAACTCAAGCATAATTTTAAGTATCTAGGATCAACAGTTCAGAGCAATGGAGAGTGTGGAAAAGAGGTGAAGAAGCGTGTTCAGGCAGGCTGGAACGGGTGGAGAAAAGTATCAGGTGTGATGTGTGATAGAAGAGTTTCAGCTAGAATGAAAGAGAAAGTGTAGAAAACCGTGGTGAGAGCGGCCATGCTGTTTGGTCTAGAAACAGTAGCACTGAAGAAAAGACAGGAAGCAGAGATGGAGGTAGCAGAGATGAAGATGCTGAGGATCTCTCTGGGAGTGACCAGGGTGGACAGGATTAGAAATGAGTATATCAGAGGAACAGCACATGTTAGAGGTTTTGGGGATAAAGTTCAAGAGGCAAGACTGAGATAGTTTGGGCACGTACAGAGGAGAGAGAGTACATCAGAAGAAGGATGCTGGATTTGGAACCACCAGGAAAGAGGACTAGAGGAAGACCAAAGAGGAGGTTCATGGATACAAAGAAGGAAGACATGAAGATAGTTGGTGTGACCAAAGAGGATGCAGCAGATAGGATTAGATGGAAAAAACTGACTTGCTGTGGCGACCCCTAAAGGGAAATGCCAAAAGAAGAAGAAGAAGGCCTGGGGTCTCGAGACACCTCCACGGGCTTTCAGGTAGTGGTGGTCAATTGAACCCCCTTGTGAGGGTTCCTTTCCGTCATCCTCCGCTTGTTCCGGGGTCGGGTCACAGGGGCAACAGCCTCAAACGGGTAGCCCAGGCCTTTCACTCCGGCTGCATCCTGCATCACCCAGAAGGATCCCAAGTCGTTCCCCGGCCAGCTGTGACACATAGTCTCTCCAGCAGGTCTGGGATCTGCCCCTTGGTCTCCTCCCGGTGAAACGTGCCCAAAACACCTCGCCCGCGAGGCGCTCGGGGGCATCCTGACCAGATGCCCAAACCACCCCATCTGGTTCCCCTCAACCTGGAGGAGGAGCGGCTCGACACCGAGCTGCTCCCGGATGGCAGAGCTCCTCACCCGATCTCTGAGTGAGAGCCCAGCCACCCTGCGGAGGAAGCTCATTTGGGCCGCTTGTACCCGCGATCTCATTCTTTCGGTCACTACCCACAGCTGGTGACCATAGGTGAGGGTAGGAACGTAGGTCGACTTGTAAATCGACTTGTAAACCCTCGTTAAAAGATAAAATAATGTTGAGGCATTAATTTGTCTGATTTAGAGGTGATTAGTTGGAAATTTTAAATCTGTTTTGGATATACAGGGGCGGATCCCGCAGGGTGTGGGGCCGCATCGTTAGAAATCTGTGGAGGGTTCTTTGACTCACACGTTCTGGACTTGAACTAAATTAAACAACTTTTGGCCGGATTTTTACACCTTATGAGCCTTGTTTGCCAACAGTTCATCGCTTCCTGTTCGTAGCTCCTCTGAAAAAATATGGTTTCTGGGATGGTAACAGTGGCCTCCATTAAGTTTGGAAACACAAGAACTCTTCCTGGATTTGGGCAGCCATCTAAGCTGAGTGATTGGGGTAGAAGGGCTTTGGTCAGGGCAGAACTTCAGTGCTCCTCTGTGGAACGAGGAGAAGTACAACTATCTCTGCAGAAATTCACTAATCAGACCTTTATGAAAGAGCGGACAGACGTAAAGCCCGACTGGAGTTTGCCAAAAGGCACCTGAATGACTCTCAAACCATGAGAAACAAAATTCTGTGGTCTGATGAGACCAAAATGGAACTTTTTGGAGTGAATTCTGCTCATCTCCAGGACAACAGCATCCTTATAGTGAAGCATGGGGGTGTCAGCATCATGGTGTGGGAGGAACTGGAAGACTGATCAGGATAGAAAGAAAGCTGAATGAGACCTCCTGGATGAGAACCTGCTCCAGAAGATTCTGGACCTCAGACTGGAGCGATGATTCATCTTTCAGCAGGAAAATGATCCAAAGCACACCAGCAAGCTATGGAAGGAGGGGCTTGACAACAACTCTGTCAATGTCCTTGGGGCCCAGAAAGAGTCCAGTCCTGAATCTAATAGAACATCTATGAAGAGATCTGAAAATGGGCGTGCACTGACGCTTCCCGTCTAGCCTGACGCAACTGAGCGGTTCAGCAAACTGTCCAAGGAAAGGTGCCAAGCCTGTGGCGTCATACTCTAAACGACTTAAGGCTGTAATTATTGCCAAATGTGCAGCAACTACTGTAAATATTGAGCAAAGGCAGTGAACACTTACAGTAAGTTCATACCATTTTTCAGGCCTTAGAAGAAATTAAATTCAAAAGATCTTTGTTAACATTTGATTGGTCGGTAGATGAATGGATCACCTGTTATGGGCGCTTCGGGGCGTGGCGACTCCTTCCTCCACAGTGGAACAAAGACCGTGATGTCTCGTAGACCCTTTTCCCAGAACCAGTCCACGGCTATCTGAAGACCTCGGCAGGAAAACACCTTCCTGTTGCCGTGACTACAACAACAAAAAGCTTAGCGTAAACAAAAAAAAATCCACTTTTTTGACGTTGTTAAACAGGACATTTTTTTCAGGAAGCTGATCATGAGAAGCTGCTAACGTCTGATTCAATGGAATTTTAGTTTTTAGTTTTCCATCTTTAAACCGTTAAAAAAAAACAAACAGCCTGTAAACAGCGTTGTGTTAAACCAGTCTGACCAGTTCTCCGAACTCTAACTGTTTTATTACCAAGAAAACAGTTATTATATTGAGTTACATTAAAAAATGAATCTGAGTCTCTTCAGTCGTAAATGAAGGAATGTGACGGTGGGCGAGAGAAGAAAAAACAACTTTGTTTTTCTTTCCTATTTCGACCTCACCCACATATAGCCGGATATTTTTGAAAACGCATATATTTTTATCCGTTTTGGCGTCTACACAAAAACGGAGGGTTTTTTTTTACTCAAAACCGGCGCTTTTGAAAACTCCGGCCAAAGTGGAGATTTTGGAAAACTCCATTTTTGCGTTTGCATGTAGACGTGCGAAAACAAAGATTTGTGTTTTTATGCGTCACTACCTGCGACAAGTAATGCACATACGTCATTCATGTGCATCCTTCTTTGGATCGTCTATATTTTCCTGTGTTTTATTAACTTTATAGTCGATGACGACTTTTAAAAGTAATTCCACCTCCTTGTCGGTCCACACAAATTGCGAACGACAGAGGTGCTCTGATTGGATAACTCAGAACTTACGTTTACATCAATACTGCCAACTACTGGTCTGGCATGCTCATGACTGCACTCAGAAGCGTATTTATACGGCTCCATGTGGACGCGGATATTTTGAAAACGGTTACGTGTGTATGCAAGCGTTTTCCTAAAACGAAGGACAGCAGATATGCGTTTTCAAAAATACCCAGCTACGTGTGGACTGTTCTAACCACGATGAATCTCTCTTTGATTTTATCTTTCAAAACAACAAACCTGAGCGTTTGTTTTTCCTTCGTTTACAGAATCTGGATTTTATGAATCTCCCAAATCATTTATGGAAATTTTATTAAAACTTCTCACAGTTACTCAGTACCAACTGTGGATTATTGTAGTTATCCAACAATACATTTTTATTTATTTACAGTATTTATTGGACGTGAGGATGTTTATTAAAGTAACTACATGAACACGCGACTAAAAAATGTTTTTATTATTCTTAAATATTAATAATGATAATGCATTGTATTTATGAAACGCTTTTCAGGACGCTTAAAGACGCTTCACCTATGCATCATTCAGTCACTTCATACCAGGTACTGGCAAGCTACTGTTGTAGCCACAGCTGTCCTGGGGGAAACTGACAGAAGCGAGGCCGCCTTATTGTGCCATCGGCCCTTCTGACCATCACCAACCAATCACACACACACCATTCAGACTAGGCAACGTGGGTGAAGTGTCTTGCCCAGGGACACAGCGGCAATTTTAATCTCAGCAGCCATACCACTGTGGCACCTGGGGTTCCAGCGGTCTCCCATCCAAGTACTGCCCAGACCCAGCCTGCTTAGCTTCTGATGTCTGACGGGATCAGGCATTGACAGGCTGGTATTGGCACAATTCTATTTGTTTTGCCGTCGTTCACAGTTTGTAGATTCTGTGAACAGTTTGTGGATTCAGTCAGTCACCTTCTTAACCGTCTATCCGTTACAGGATTGCGCACAAATCACTGAAGGGTGTTTTTTTTATAGTTGTTAAAGTAAAATGAAACTGAAATCAGGGGCTGAGCAACACAAGCTTTTCAAAAACACTGTACTTTCAAACATCCAAAAAGGATTTGTTCAGTTTGATCTTCAGATAAAACGGTTTATAAATCATAATAAAGTAATGAAGTCCTTTTCTGTCGTGACAGTCCGTCCTCATCACGAAGCCACAAACTTTTACGGCTCTAAAAACCTGGAAGAAGAATCACAAAGTCTCTTGGACCGGAATCAGAGACAGAACACCTGTTCTGGATGTGCTAAAAAAAACCTCTGATCTACTCCATATAAATATTATAAAAATTGATTTTAACACTTTGTCTTCATCGCTTTTTACTGAATAAAAAATAAAAACACACTAATGTTATTTCATTGTGTGAGTAGATTTTTTTTGATACCCTTACTCGTCCCACAACGGGAAATTTCTGTGCTGCATCGCACCGCAGCAGGCAGCCACAACGGCACCAATAGTAGGAGCAACTAGGGGGTTAAGTGTCTGCTCCAGAGACACCTTGGTGGGTTCAGTGGGATTCAAACCGGCTTCTCCCGGTCCCAGGACAAACGTACCACTTGAGCCAATGCACCCCAAAACTGTAGGTTATGGGTTTAACACCGTAATTTCTTTTTTTTTTCTTTTTCTTTCATATAGACTCATCTAACAAGCTGAAGAATTCAATTTTTATATAAAACAAAATTGTCTCAAAAAGTTTTGAATTCATTATAAATCAAAAGTGTATCGATAGAGATACAGTATGCATCGTCATATTGTGAGCCATGTATTAGAATACGTGTGTATGTATCACACACAGTGTGTATCAATACTATGATACCAGGGGTGGAACGGTACAAGTATCATCAGTACTGAAACATTTCAGTACGTTCAGGTTCGTGTAGATCTTTTTTTTTTTTCACAGTATCTCTGAGTGTTTACATTTTCACAAACTACGCAAAAGACTCAGCTCACCGTGAACCAATCACAGAGTTTCCTGGTCTGAGCGTGTATAGGATCACACACACATCACCCACATTTACATGACAGACTGAGAGCAGGGATGATCTAGTCTGGGAGGTTAGAGTTAGCATCTGGTGCTAACTAGCGGCGTTTAGCTTCTAATATTTTCATTTTTTTGTAGCCACCTATAATTTTCTTGGATTTTGATGTCATCATCAGATTGTTGCCACGGTTACTGCTTATTTATCAGTTTTGTCACTGAAGTGAAACTTCAGTAAAACAAGAGGAACTAACGGAAGAGGAAGTAAATAATGACGTGAAAGCAGTTGGAAACTCTGACAGAAACAAACACCAAACAAAGATTTAAATAAAAACTTTTCAACATTTTGAAGAAAAAATAATGCCATCGGTTTCTAAAGCCAGAAAAAGGGCGGTCGTATAAAAACACTTTAAACTATCCCTGATTCTACCACAAGATAAAAAAACTGTCCAAACTCAGCTGGTCAGCATTTAAGCAGCCGGTTCCTGTTAATTCAAATCAGACTAAAGCTATAACAGGTTGTTCCAGGATGATGTCAGCAAAGTTGTGACCCATGGATCACAAAAATCTCCCAAGAACAAAAATGAAATCACTTCAATAGAAATAACAGGCTTCAATTTACAGTTTTTCAATGTTAAAAACTAGACATTTTCCAGCGTGACGTGACTGGGAAAGCGGTTCAGAAGTTAAAGAAATTTTTTTTAAACTTTTTTTTGTTTCGCTGATATTTACAATGAACATCTGTTTAATTTTTCTGTCCGGATAAAACTGTTATATGTTCTTATTGTGAAACTGAAAAACTCAAATGAAATAAAATTAAATATTGGTGAACTGCTTGAGAAATGCGCTTCTTGTGATGGCAGCAGGTCCACATTTTTGTTGGATTTTTATTGTAGTTTGAAGAGATGAGCGGTTGATCTAGTTCCTTCCTACTCAACTCAACACCATCCAGCAGCAGATCTGAAGTTGTTTGGAGCTCTCTCTTGGACTGCTTGGAGCTACCAGACACACAAACTTCACCCATAACAAATAAGTATACTGTATCGGAATCCAAAAAAAGATAACGTGTTCAAGTGTGATAAGAATAATCTGAAAAATTACTTTCTGACTGAAAAAAATATGACAAACACAACAAATGTTGTAGAAAACAACTTAAAAAGTTGACTATTTTGACAAAAAGTTATTGCATCTGCTTGAAAATTCTGCAACTACCGGGAATTCCACTCTTACATTGTGTTCATACATTTTTTGTTCCGTCTTCTGAACCGCTTATCCCTAATGGTTGCGGGGGGTGTCGGAGGAAGACTATGGTCAGGGTACACCCCGATCAGATTGCCAGCCTTTTGGTGGGTTGCATACAGACAACCATCCACACACATACATTTGCGGAGGTGTAGCTCAGTGATAAAATGGACGTTTTTGAATCATTAAGTTGCCGGCTCAATTTCCGCCATGAGTTCATTCTAACCATCTAACCACTCCATCTAGCTTCTCTCAACATGGAGGAGCACCGGCTCAACTCCAACCTCCTCTTTGATGGCAGAGCTTCTGCCTGTATTTCTGAATAAGTTCCAGCCTCCCTGTGGAGGAAGCTTACTTCGGCCGCTTGTATCTGTGATCTTGTTCTTTCGGTCCCCACCCACAAATGTTTACCATGGGGAGGGTAGGAACGTAGATCCTGGTTACCATGGTGAGGGTAAGAACGTAGATCCTGGTTACCATGGTGAGGGTAGGAAAGTATATCCTGGTTACCATGGCGAGGGTAGTAACATAGATCCTGGTTACCACAGCGAGGGTAGTAACGTAGATCCTGGTTACCATGGTGAGGGTAGGAACGTAGATCCTGGTTATGACGGCGAGGGTAGTAACGTAGATCCTGGTTACCATGGTGAGTGTAGGAACGTAGATCCTGGTTACCATGGTGAGGTTAGGAATGTAGATCCTGGTTACCATGGTGAGAGTAGGAACATAGATCCTGGTTACCATGGTGAGGGTAGGAATGTAGATCCTGGTTACCATGGTGAGGGTAGGAACGTAGATCCTGGTTACCATGGTGAGGGTAGGAACGTAGATCCTGGTTACCATGGTGAGAGTAGGAACATAGATCCTGGTTACCATGGTGAGGGTAGGAATGTAGATCCTGGTTACCATGGTGAGGGTAGGAATGTAGATACTGGTTACCATGGTGAGGGTAGGAACTTATATCCTGGTTACCATGGTGAGGGTAAGAACATAAAGCGTGGTCACCATGGTAACAGTAGCAACGTAGATCCAGGTTACCAGGTGATTGTAGGAACGTAGGTAGGAAATTAAAACGTCTAAAAAAAAACCCCAAAAGTTTGTTCAGTAATTTCCTCATGTTTGGAGTCAGACAGCCTAACGTCTGCTTGTGGTCCTCAGGCCATAGTTTGCCCAACCCTGGTTTATTTATAGAATAAAATCCAGCTGTTAGTCTGCTCTTTATTCAGTGTTTTGAATCATTTGTTGGTAGAAGACTGGATTAAACTTGATCTAAAGTTTTTTTTAATAAAGAGAGACTGTTTGAAAGCAGGAAGTTTGATGAGATTGTTTTTGTCAGTGGAAGGAGGAAGTAAGTGTGTCCTGATCGTTCCAGTGGAATAAACTCACCTCATGGCCACGTTACTCCCATCTATCACCACTGCTCTGAATGCTGGTTCTGATGGTCCACTCCTACTGGGATCACAGCCTCTGGGAACCAGTCTGGGACTGGGACCAGAGTCTTTCCGGCAAGTTTTAATGAGTTCTTCCAGGATGTCATTAGTCTGAGCGTCCTGGTCCAGGTTCTCCAGAACCCGGACTATGTCCTGGTGAGAATATCCTAGTTTTAGGAACAGATCCACTCTGCTCTGCTGCTGGTCCATCATCACCATCACAGGCGCATGCGCAGCTATGGGGCACGGTTTCCACAGCAACCAGTTTTGTTATGGAACAGATGACAGGTGCTGAAAAATGGGAGGGGCTTAAAAACTGGACCTGTTGCTATTGGTTTATACGGTTTTATTTATTGTTTATTTCCTTTTTATAACAAAAAAGAAATAAAAATTTTTTAATCAGCTTTATTTGTATAAACAAATAATAAAAACAAAAATAAACAGAAAAAATTGAAAAGATAAATTTCAAAATAAAAGTAGGTTTAATATTATTCTATTTTGTTTTTTTAGGTTAGATTTATTTTTTATTGTTTTGTTATTAAAACTAATTCTATCAATAAATTTACTGCAAAATGATGAAAATACATTAAAACTGTGTTTTTCAAACTCTCCTGGTTTATTTTTTACGTAATAAAAAGAAATCTCATTATATTTAAAAGTGATTTTCTATCAACTTTTCTTCTTGACTTTTTTTACAATCTGTCTTTTTTCTATTTTTAGTTTGATTTCTACACGAATTTAATTATATTTTAGCGGATTTAAACTAAAATTAACTAAATTCAATTCAGGAAAAATAAAAGCAATAAAAAAGGTGAATCAAATTATTTTCTTCACCAAGAAGGAAGCTCCAAGAGCAGGATTCTTCTGAGTTTGTTGAACAATTAGTGAAGTTTAATTTTAGATTGATTTTTGTGTTTTTTTATTATTATTTTCTGTGTGATGTTTTAATGTTTTTCTTATTAATATTAGTGAAACAGCGAGACCTGCCGGACTCAGAGAAAACTCCAAACAAACTCATTAAATATCAGAGTTTTTAATTTAAAAAAAAAATCTATTATTTAAAACTAAATTATTCCAAAATAAAAACCAAAACAAAAAAGTTGCAAAGTGTTAAAAGTAAAAAAAAAAGTAAATACGATAAAACTGATCTACTTACTTCAATTCTAATTATTAGACAGACAGCACACACACACACACACACACACACACACACACACACACACACACACACACACACACACAGACGTGCGTAAGATGTGAATCTAAGTCAGACCAATCACACTCCAGCATGTTTTCCTCCAGATGTTTATTAACAGAGTGAATACTGCAAATAGTAACCATGGTAACCATGACGGTAACCATGACGGTGACCATGATGGTAAACCCCCTGTTTCTCCCACCATTGGTGCCGTCGTGGCAGCCTGCTGCGGTGTAATGCAGCACACACATTTCCCCGGTGAGGGATCAATAAAGTATACATTATTATTAAACATGTCGGTGACCATGTTTCCTCCCTGGTTTATCTTTAATTCGGACCAAACTCTGGGATTTTTATCTGGAAACATTTACATTCTTAAGAATTCCAGCGGTGCTAAAAAAAAAAAAAAAAAAAGAAAAAAAGTGTGTGTTGCTCAGAGCAGAACTTTTATGTCTTGTTTGGTCCCAAACTTTTTATCTTTAAAGTCCCGGCAGTTTGATCTGATTTAATTTCTATGATAAATTAATGGCATCTTTCTAACAGCTGATTGGTGAAAAGATGAGATTAGTTAAAATAAAAAAAAAACATTTCAGAGCCTCATTTATATAATAATTACCAAGCAATAATTACCAGCAGCACGCTGTCATAATCCCCTCACCTGCCTCCAGAGGGAGCCATAGACCATCATTCCTTCTCCAGATTCCCGCCAAATTCAGAACACCTGTACCTCATGCACATTTAAAGGCAGTCTCCCCTGACTTCCTCGTTGGGTCCTGCAGGAGCTGACCATTGTATGCGCGCAATTGGGAACTTTCTAGAGTCGAGTGGAGTATGCCTATGGTCGTAGCAGAAAATCCTAAGTGCAGTCCCTGAACAATCCAGAAAGGCAGCAATGTGCCGAGTGGCATGTAGTCTGCCGGAAATAATAATAAGAAGAATTCCTCGTTGGGTCATCACCAACCCTCCCAACCAGGTCTTCCTTCCTGGCTCCCTGACCAAGTCTATATATCCTGAACTCTGAGTTATATTTTTTTACTTTAATCAGAAGAGATTCTTCTTCTTCCTCCATTTCCCTTCAGGGGTGCCTGAAGTCAGTTTCTTCCATCTAACCCTATCTCTTGCATCCTCTTCGGTCACACCAACTATCTTCGTGTCTTCCTTCACTGTTTCCACGAACCATCTCTGTAATCAGAAGAGATTCCTTTGTGTGAATCCTGTTACAGCCTTCCTTGTTTTTTGTCCTGCATTTGGTCCTCCCCCTCCTTCCACATCTACATCATAACCCTCAAAACCCGCCCTATCCCCTCCGACAGTTTAATCTCAGGTAGAAACCAACTGGAAATCCATCCCACTCCAACCACGCCTCTAAGACTCCATATAAGGATCATGTAAATGAGGTGATGAATATGCAGTGATGCCAAAACGAGCCGGTGCCACCTCGTTAGTGCACGTTTTTAAAAGCACTATCGAACTAACTTTCAAACCTAGCGCGCATGATTTGAAATTTACCGCTTGTGACGACCCGTCCCTTGCTTTGCTGGGCAGAGCCTCCTGCAGGCAGGGGGGAGGTCCATCTGAGCGGAGCCAGCTGGGCTCATTTTGAAGGCGATGCCCGCACTAATTGTTTTCTCATGAATAATAGCGAAATGTTGTGGAGTCATGCACAAGCGAAAGCAAAATGACTTTAAATTAAGTGTTTGACCATTTCTATTTTTTTTCCCATGATTTGTTCCATTTTTCTAATGACAGGTGTTTACATGTGCTTTCTAATTGTTTCATTTTACTGAGGACTGAGGACACCTCACTTCATCTTCTGTCCACAAGTCTTTCCTGACCTGCTACAAAGTTACGTAACAGTTCGTGTTCTTTACTACTTTTATAAATCCTTCAATCTGCATAGAAATCTATGTACGTACAGATTTGAATGCACGCATGTGTACATGTGAGAGCTCAGAAGATCCTCTCTGTGCTTCAGGGTAAAACTTTGCTTTTACATGTGCTGCTCTGAGGTTTACTTTGAATCCCAGATGGAGTTTAAAAGCAAAGAAATCTCCGTTTAGAACAAAAAAAAAAAAAATTAAATTAGAAAGTATTACAGCAGATAAAAGCCAGCGTTTCTGTCTCCCGGCAACTCACTGGAAGCTGTGGTTTTCTCAGCGCCCTTCATGTTAAACACATTTCTGTTAAAAGCCGTGTTCTATGCTTGGGTTATTATGGGATGGATTTCCTCTAAGGCTTGTGTTTTGTGTAAACAGATTGTGCTGGACATGCAGGTGTGTCCACCTGCTTGTTTCCGAGCAGAAGACCAGCATGAAGAATAAAAGTCACTGTTTTCCTTCCAAAATTTGTCCCAAATCCAAACCCATTCGTCTCAACAGGCTTCAAACAGCAAACTGAACAAAAATAATCCCCAAAGAAATCGGTCTTAAGATGTTTGTGCTGCTAAAAAGTCTCCAGTTTGTCTCTAAAAGTTCTTGTTTGGAGAAGACGTGAGGAAACTGTAGGAAAGTCTGTTGAGAAGATAAAACCTGTATAGATGGACGTAATAATCCAGCTCATGCAGGTCTGTTTGTGCCGTGGTGTTTCCTGCCACACTGTCGAGCAGTGAGGAACTATTCAATAATAAACTCCTAAATATTCAGAAGTTTGTGATCATCCGTTTCATCCTGACTGCATGAAGAACAGGAATAAAGTGCAGCAGAGCATCTTCCGCTCTGGACCAACTGAAACCTGGATACTTTACGAGCTCAGGCCCACATTTCGGTGGTTGATGAGGTGATAGTTGGCACAAAAGTCCTCGTTACCCAGGCGGCCGACACGGTGCGGTTTGGCAGCTCACAGAGACGTTTCCCGGGAGAAACTGAGTGAAGATTCCAGTGTGACGCCGTTGGCTTTTTCTTCAGGAGGACAGGCGTCAGCAGGGAGCTGCTGGAGAGGAACAAGGTTTAGTCTGAAGCTGAAAAATAAACCACTGAACAACAAGAATTAAATGTAGAAAAACCTCCTGAACTGATCTGAAAGTCTATTTATAGTAAATCTTTGATAAACATGTTGAAGGAGTCAGATGAGGAAAGTTTTTACATTTCATCAACTAAACCAGACATGGGCAAACTACAGCCCGCGGGCCACATGCGGCCCATTAAACGTTTTAATCCGGCCCGCCAAACATAAAAAATTTAAATAAATAAAACTGGTTAATGTTTTATTTTCCCTGCAATTCTAATGTTTCCTCACTAGACGGCACTCTCTAGATAATATAAGCTTTCTTGAGAGAACAACAACACTGCTCCCATTAAAATGTGCATGTCTCCGTGATGCACACGTTGTCAAATTAAAGAGTGTGCACAAATATGGAAAGACGTCAAGTCAAAAACAAACATGTAAACAAGCGTGTTTGAAGTTAAAATAAGCAAAATGTGACATCAAACGCTTAAATTTCAAACCTAGCGCCGCTAAATGCAGATTTTGAAAAGCGCTATCGCACTAGATTTCCGACCTAGCACCGCTAGATTTGAAATTTACCGCTTGTGATGTAACATTTAGCGCTTGTTTAAAATCTAGCGTCATTTTATCGGTCTAATCTAGCGGTTACTAAAGCATGCCACCAATCTGCTCCTGTTCCGGCCCGCCGATTAAATGTTAGAACTCAATGTGGCCTGCGAACCAAAAACTTTGCCCATCCCTGACCTAAACCTCACCCTGAATGTCATGACCCGTTCCTTGCTTTGCCAGGGCAGAGCCTCCTGCAGGCAGGGGGAGGTCCATCTGAATGGAGCCAGCTAGGCTCATTTTGAAGGAGATGCCTGCACTAATTTTTTTCTCTCTCTGTTTTTTCATCTGCAGGTCAGGTTTGCTTTTGAGTTTTCAGTTTTTTCAATGTTGAATTTATTTATGATGATTGTGTTTTTATTTTATAATAAACTTTATTTGATTTGGCCCATACTTTGTCCCTTTTTCCCTCATTTTTGTCCAGACCCAGAGCCAGCCTGTGATACTGAAAATATAATCAGTTCATCTATAGTTGGTCTGAGTGGGAAGTTTCATTCAATGTTTTAAGAGAACTCTGGTTGACAGAAGTGTTACTGAGGCACGGATGGAGGGACAGCGCGAGTGTTTATCTTTATACCTCTTCCACATTCTCAAAGCAGAGGCAAAAAAAAGACTCGTAAATCTAAACATTTAACAGCATGAAAAAAGTAGTTCTTCAACCACCAGGTGGTGTCGGAGACGACCTCCGAACAATGTAAACAAATAACATAGCAGGAGAAGACGTGACCTTTCTGAAAGGTCACCCAGTGGGATGCTGGGAAAGCGACATTAAGACCTCGTTGTGAAAAAAAAAACAAGCAGGACGTAAGATAAGAAGTTTTCATGGTCCGTGGCCGGCAGGTGTTTTTAGAGGCGTACTAAACCGGTCTTTACATTCCTGTTAAACATTGACTGCTTCAGCTGAGTTCAATCATTCAGGAACGAAGGATTTAAGAAGGATTTAAGAAGTAAGAAACTAGAATCCAGACGAGAAACCGACCAATCTTGATAAAATATGAACATCCTCACGATCTGGTAGGATTACACGTTTCCACAGACCACCAGCAGTAAAGCTGACAGGCTGCTCACAGGTAGAATACTGGCTGTGATACCAAGGAACCAGCTCTTACTATCACAGCTGGTCCAGCTGGTCCGTTGTGGGACAAATCTGATTATAAGGATCAGCGTGTGACACCAATATACCGGTGTCACATCAATGTTAAACGTGTTTAAAACACACGTACACACACTTACATGTGGAAATAAACTGACTTCAACCACGTGTGTGTGCGCACTAGTAGCAGGTGTGAGACTTCCTGCTTCATGCCAGAAAAATTACTCATCAAATGCAGGAAATAACGTGTCTGACAAGCTGTGCACACAACGGCAGGTTGTCAGATCAAACGTTCTGTACTGAAGTGTTTTGGTAGGACTACATGTACCGTTAGACCGTTAGACCGGTTCACTCCCGGCCGAGATCAGACTTACTGCTTTCATGTTGATGCTTTTTGCTCCAACATTCACGTTGTGTCTCTTCAGGTCTGACTTTATCAGCGCTGCAGTGGAAACACAGGAAATATTTAACACTCCACGTATCAGCAGCAGGTTTATAAGAACGACATGATTGACCTGTTAGAAAAACTCCAAGTAGGATCCAGGAAGACAGGAAGAGGTTTCCAGCCAGAGGACCAAAGTCTGTGGTCAGTCTGCCCTGGATCAGAGTGAAGATGATCCCAAAGATCTGTAAACATAACAGGGTTTTAATGGGCCTCACACAGGTACAAAAAATACAGTCATTTATCAGATAAACAAACACAGAGCAAACTCAACTCTCAGTCCTGAGGACATTCCTGTGCAGGTAATCCTGCCTGAGATATCTAAACTACTTCACTTGAGGCAGGACTCTGTCCCTGACCTGGAGGATGCAGCCAGGGTAAGGGAAGCTCTGGGCTTCCCGTCCGAGGCTGTCTACCCTGTGACCCGGCCCCGGATACATTCTAAAGCAGGGGTGTCCTACCTTTTATGTCCCAAGATCTACTTTTCAAATATCAAACCTCCTGAGATCTACCAGTCCGGTGTTACCATTGCAACCCCCTGGAGGTAGTTTCCAACCAGCCTCTTGCTCTCTCTCTCTCAAACACACACGCCGACAAATTCCTCTCTCTCTCTGTCACTCGCTCTCTTTTCTCTCTCTGACACACACACACAGACACAGACTTTTTCTGCGCGAATACAGAGCTTTGGAAGGGAATAGCAGGCTCAACAGCAACAGGCGCTGCTCATTGATTTCAGATTTAACGCAATTTCACGTCACAGACTCCAAAATTTGTTGATAACACTAGAAAAAGCCGCCAGATTGAAAGAAAAAAACCCCAGAGTCTCTAAATTTTACCCTTGCAACTAGAGGGTCTGAATATTTGCCAAATACAGCGTCAAAGTCTCTGAGTTAACATTACTAACTTTATTTCATTTTTTTCTCAGCACACCTGGCGGTCGACTTGGAACCAATCTGCGGGCTACCGGTAGGTCACCCCCTTTCTAAAGTAAAGCAGGAATGATCTGATTATTTTTGTACCTGTGCAAAAGCGTTGAGTAGACCTGACGATGTTCCCTCAGACTCCGGGTACGTGATTTCCACTCCGAACTCGAAGCCCAGTGGGAGGTAACCTGTCATGAAGAACCTGGAACAAACACGGAAGGAACATGTAAAGCATCTGTTTTTTTCACATGGAAACATCTGGGGGTGGGGTCAGCGCTCAAGCCCTTTTCTTAGGTTACATCGGTGAGTCATTCAGGGAGAAAACCTCAACTGGACACCAGAACCCAGGTTTTATAACTGTTAATGGTTATTTTACAGAAATGTGGGATCCTTTGATGGTGGGCGCGTGTTACTTGAAGGTTTTATTTCTGATCCAGCTTTTACGGAGGTGTGTGTCTTCATGTTTATGGTGCTTCCCTTCATCACCACAGCAAGGCAGACATGAAGATATCCAAAACATATCTGCCTCCAAGTTGAACCTCTGACCAGTTTCTACTAAAAAAATGTGGTCTTTGACCTCGTCACTTTAAAATGATCTGCACACAGAATATGAAGAAGGCATTTTATGGGACATATTCTGCTTACTGTAGCTTTTCTATCTCTTAGATTCTTTCAGTGATTCCACGAGGTCTGTAGTCACTCAGAAAATCTGAATTTAATCCATAAAAAAAAAACAGTAAAGATAATCTTTGTTATGTTTCTGTTTCTGATCAGACGCTTCGTTTTGGTTCAGGTCCAAAAAAAAAAGAAGCAACAACGATAACAGCTGATAGGAGCCGCTCCTCCTCCAGGTCGAGAGAAGCCAGATGGGGTGGTTCGGGCATCTGGTCAGGATGCCTACCGAGCACCCTGCTGGTGTTTTGAGCACTCCCGGTCCTCTTGATCTACCAAGGCCTACCAAGATCCCACCAAGGAGGTCCGCCTCAAGGTCTACCAAGAGGCAGACCTTCAGGCAAGAGAAGCCGGGGTTTCCCGTCTCAGGCTGTTGTCCCCGTGAACCGGCCCCGGATAAATAAATAAATGAATTACTCTATTCATCCCTCACCGGGGAAATTTGTGTGCTGCACTCCTTACACCGCAGCAGGCTGCCCTTTGATGGCGCCAATGGTGGGAGAAGCGGGGGTTAAGTGTGTTCTCCAAAGACCCTAGACGGTGGTCTCAGCGGGAATCAAACCCGCGACCTTCGGGTCCGCGGGCGAGCGCTCTACCGCTGATCCACCGTCTCCCTGCTGGACTTTTTGTAAGGAAATCACAATGAATAAGCGGAAGATGATGGAACGGAACAGAACAGAACTGCAATAACATAAAATCAGACTGAACTACAATAGAATACAGTTGCAGTCCATTTGTTACATATAGTGGATTTTCGGGGTGTGGCTGAGCCCTATGATTGGATCCTGGAAAAGTTTTTACTGGGAAAGTTGGAACCCTGACAAATTTCTACTGGAAAAATTAAGCTGTTTTAGTTTAGCAAAGTTGGTCCATAAACCTGTTTGTACCGGACACTCTGTGTGGCTCTGTTAAGACCTTCATGGTGAGGCTCTACCTGCTCTCACAGACTCGTCTTTATTGTTAAATATTTGATCCAAACCAACAGGTAAAGGATTCCTCCAAACTTCAACCACTTTGAACCGCAAAAAAAACCAAACCCTGGAAGAGCTGAGAGTGAGACGGGTGTCTCTGTGCGGATCCTGCTCCACCTGTTCATCCACCTGAATCCCAGCTGGCTGCATTCCTCTGTGTGTCTTACAGCCTCTACAAACAAAACAGGTGAACATGGAACTGCTGAAGGGGAAGCTAACGCTCACAAAACTCCTTTGGTTAGTGTCTCAAGAGTTGATTAAAGTTACCCAGATGATTTATTTAACATCTTAACGAGGGCTAACCCCTACCAACAGCACTTGGCGTAAAAATCGACTGCAATCTCACATTTGACCAGCATGTACGTCACCTCTGCAAAGTTTCTTTCCTACACCTCAGAAACATTGCCAAGCTCCGCCCCTCACTCACCCACGCCGCAGCTGAAAAACTGATCCATGCCTTCATCTCCTCCAGACTCGACTACTGCAATGCCTTCCTCGTTGGTACACCTGGCAGGAGCCTTGAGAAGCTCCAGCACATCCAAAACTGCGCTGCCAGGGTCCTGACGAGGAGGCGAAAATTTGACCACATCACACCTGTTCTTAAATCACTTCACTGGCTTCCCATCCGTTTCAGAATTCACTACAAAATCTGCCTCCTCACCTACCAATGTGTCCATGGAAATGCCCCAACTTACCTCACTGAGCTCCTCTCCCCATTCATCAACCCAAGACACCTTCGCTCAAATTCCACCCACTGCCTCCACCAGCCCAGGACCAGGCTGACCACAATGGGGGACAGAGCCTTCCAGGCCGTTGCCCTACGACTGTGGAATGAGCTCCCGGAACTCCTCAAGGCCCCACAAAGTGTGGACACTTTTAAAAAAGGCCTAAAGACATTCATTTTTAATAAGGCTTTTAATCTTTGATTTTATGATTCTTTGTTTTCAGAATGTAGATTTTAGTTTTTAAAATGTTTTTATTGTTTTTACCTTTCTATGTAGCGCTTTGGGATTTTCTCTGAAAATGTAAAGCGCATTACAAATAAAATGTATTATCATTATTAGTCATCTTCATGTAGATAAGAGGAGACAGGACTTGTGGATACCATGACAACTTTTTTGTTGATGATGACATGTTGATCTTTTCCCTCAAAAATGAACAATCTCTCGTCACAATGAATGTAAACTACAGAAAACTCTCAGCGTCTTAACACTAGAACTACCAAAGCAGTCAATTTGACAATTCTCCGAACTTTGATCAAAAGACATTCCTTTGTGTTAATCCTGTGACTTTGTCTTACAGGCTTGCCAGACTTTTTGTTAGTAAATCCTGTTTGTTGTCCTACATTTGGGTCCCCCTCCTCCTCCTTCTACTTCCAAAACAGAACCCGTTTTGTTTGCTAAGAAATGCGATGTTCAAAGCAAAAAGAAGAAAAAATATTTATTTAAACCAACTGCTTTTTTTCCCTTTCTTTTTCTTTTTTTTGGTGATGGATTATGCGTAGCCCTAGGGGGAATCAAACCAGGTTTGCCCAGTTGAAAGACAGCAATTCTGCCATTAGACTAACGCCCCCTGGGACCTGACTGCTTTTTCTAAACAAATAAAAAAATAAAAAAAGAACTAAACAGTGAAAAAAATTTCTTTTCGTTTGTGCAAATGTATGTGGTTTTGTTCTAAATTTAAAACTAATGGTTTCTCTCATTCACTTAAAAAAAATCCATGGACAAGAACGACGGACAAGCACTGGGCAGAAAAACACCTCAGGTTTGTTTTTGATGTGGATGTTCAAACATTCACAAAGGAAATTTTCTTTAAATTAGATTTTTAATGTCAGATTTATTAGTAAAGTTAGAACGTGTGTGTGACAAGTCGAGCTCGTATTACCCGAGAACTCCCGCCGTGAAGAAGACCAGATAGATGTTATCAAGATCCAGAGTGAAGGTGAAGACCATCATGCCGAGAAACGACAGGCCGTAAACGATAAGAGTGGTTGTTCTGTAGAAGAAACAAACAAGCAAAGGGTTTATAATCTCACGCCCTGTCCACACGTAGCTGGGTATTTTTGAAAACGCATATCTGCTGTCCTCCGTTTTAGAAAAACGCTTGTGTCCACATGTAACCGTTTTCAAAATATCCGCGTCCACATGGAGCCGTATAAATACGCTTCTGAGTGCGGTAATGAACATGCCAGCCCAGTAGTGGGCAGTATTGATGTAAACGTAAGGAGGAGGAGGAAGGCTTATGTGATGAATAATCGCTGATTGCAACGCTTTCTCCTCCTTTGCTCCTCGACAAGAAGCAAGAGCAGTTCAGAGTGGGAAAAAAGGTAAGAAAAGAGGGTCTGCAACAGGGTCTGTGGATCCATGCTGCCCACTGTCTGCTTTTGTAAACAAGGATGCACACGAAGGACGTATGTGCATTACTTGTCGCAGGTAAAAACGCAAATCTCCGTTTTCGCACGTCCACACGCAAACACAAAAACAGAGTTTTTCAAAACCTCTACTTTGGCCAGAGTTTTCAAAAACGTTGGTTTTGACAAAAAAAAACTCAGTTTTTGTGTGGACGGCAAAACGGATAAAAATATATACGTTTTCAAAAATACCCGGCTACGTGTGGGCAAGGCCTCAATCTGCTGCTGGCACCATCAGTACCATCCTTCAAACATTAGATTCCTCACATTGATTCATTCTTTTTTAAGAAATAATCTTTAACACACTAAAAACACAGAATCCAGGATGATTTCAATGAGTTATGGAAACTTTCCAACTACTTTTACATGTGAGAACTTTTTTGGTTTGTATCCAGACTGTAAGCGTCGGCGTGGTGTGTTCATGTGAAGCGTACTTGTATGTCTTCGTGTGATCGAGCCAAACACCACAGAGTATGGATCCGACCATCCCGGCGATCACCAGGGTGAGCCCGATCCTGCCGGCGTTCAGCTCCTGGTTCTGCAGAAACACAGAAGATCGAGGTGGATTATCCGTTAGTCACATGGCGGTGGGAGACGCTGATGTGATCTGAGAGGGGGGGTCGTAGGTTAGAGCGCCAGGTGGTCAGCTGACTGTTTTATCAGCTTATGGAAGGATAAGGACAGAGTGATCTGAGAAACTCTGAGACCACCGAGTTCATCTCCCGTCATGTTCGTCACAAGACAGATGAACATGAAAACTAACTTGAGTTTTTTCCACAGTTTTTTTCGGTGTAGATTCTCAGTCATTCAGCTCGTGATGAAATTGAAAAAAAGTTTCTCGTTAGAAGACGTTTGTCTTCTCAACTGACTGACTTCTTCAATTCTGTCTGACTGGTACTGAGCTGGTAGGATATATGTCCTTGTTACTGGAGGATCTTCTGTAACCACAAAATTTCTGTCAATTTCAAACCAGGAACTCTTTGAGGCAAAAACTGGTCCACCCTAAAGACAAGACACCCAGACACGAACAGAGTAACGTGGAGTATGTGGAATGTAACGAGTTGTACATTGGTGAAACTAAGCGGTCCCTGCACAGGAGGTCCAACTCCAGTGGACCAGAGTCAGCCTTCCACCTCCATCTAAAAACAGATGAGGTTCTTTTGAGGACAGTGAGGTCCAGATTCCTTGCAGGGAGCATTACTAGTTTGAGAGATGAATGAAGGAAGCCATCTTTATAAAAATAACAAATGTGGTGGACTCAGATAGAACCTTTCATCCATCTACAATCCTGTTCTGAAAACCCAAACACACACAGAATGATAATAGATCTCGTTGTACAAAAGAGAATCCCAAGACATGATGAGATGACACAATCATTGGGGTTACTGTTGGACAGGCAAGGGCAAACTACGGCCCGCGGGACACATGCAGGCCAATTAAACGGTTTAATTCGGCCCGCAAACTTGAAAAAATTTTAAAAAATAAACTTTGTTAGTTTTATTTTCCATGCAATTCTGATGTTTCCTCACTAGATGGCACACACTAGATATACTGGCTTTGTTGAAAAAAAACAACAACACTGCTTCCATTAAAATGTGTGCGTCTCCGTGATGCGCATGCTGTCAAAATGAACAGTGCGCGCAGATATGGAAAGGCATTGGGCCCAATACAAGCACGTATTTATTTATTTAAACAAGCGTGTTAGATGTTAAAACCAGCAAAATGTTACTTCAAGTGCTTAGATTTCAAAGCTAGTGTCGCTAAATTTGAAATTTAACGCTCTTGATGTAACATTTAGCACTTATTTAAAATCTAGAGCGTCATTCTATTGATCTAATCTAGCGTTTACCAAAGCATGCCATCGTCTGCTCCTGTTCCGACCCCTTTGATTTTAGAACTCAATGTGGCCCGTGAACCAAAATGTTTGCCCACCTCTGGTGTAGGACATCAAAGAAGTGAAACTACCATCTCAGTACCAGTCAGACAGAACTGAAGAAGACACTCGGGCGAGAGGACAAACCTCTTCTAACCAGAAACTTTCTTCAGTTGATTTTTTTCAGCTTATTTTGATAAACAGTAGTAACATGTTCCACAGCTGAAAGATTAGCAGCACTACATGTTCCACTCAGACGGTCCGACACTGTGAAACTTTCCACTAGAATTAGGAGGGTTTAAGCGAGGTATTTGGACAGGTTAATGGTTTCATGTAGAACTCGAACAGGCCTCTCTGACCCAGAAGAGATTAGTTTTATGGGCTTTGATGCTCAGCCAGGTCAGAGTAATTTGAGATTCTCTGGTGTGTTAAGATTGCAGAGCTCAATGGAAAATTCTTTGGACTCAGCAGAAACGATCCTTAGACTCAGTGTTCTGATCATCCTGAGAAATCTTAGTTGGGATTAGAGGGTGAGAACCAGAGTTTGTAGGGAGTCTAGAGAACGGTTTGAAGGTTTCCTTCCTTTACCTTAACAAAGTTTACAGTAAAGGTTCTGCTCTGTTTGCACTCCCTGTGTGTGTGTGTGTGTGTTTGTGTGTGTGTGTGTCCGTTACTGTTGGGGTGCCTGACACCCCTTCGCATGTCCTAGAAGGGCTCGCCACGACAGATTACCAACAGTTACTATTGTCACAGATACGTTTTTATTACATTAGAGGCAGCGTGAGTTGTTTAAGAGCCTGGTTCATTGTTTCTTTCTCACCATAGAAACCGTCTGAACTCGGAGCATTCACAGTGGGCGGGAACCTTTTTGATTTAACATATCGTTTCTTTCTGTTGAGAACTTGACGTGACGTATGTAATGCACCCGAACAGTCAGTGTAGTCCGGGAAACAGCATAAAAATGAACTTTTCTTGAATAAACTTTCTAAACATTGTCTTTAAATTCTCAATCTGGGGAATCGTTACCAACACGGACCGGATAGCATGGAGGATCTACAGAACTACAAACATGGAGGACGGACACTTGTGTTCATGTAACTTAGTCTTTTCTATTCTCTGATTGGGTGGGACGTTTTCCCATCAATGCAATCATAAGCCAATGCCTGCCATCCCTGACCCAGTTGCTGAATGGAAGTGAAACTGAGTAGAAGAGCCTAGGTGGCGCCAGCGTGGATAGATGTTCACACATTTAGACCTTTTGCTTGCAGTCGCGCAGCCATTCTCGTGCTGCGTGAGAGACGGTGAGCAGATCGCCTCCTTCACAGTTCAGCAGGGAATGAAAAAGGGAGAGATGAGCCTCGCCAAAACAAAGCAGTACATGACCAGTTCACACTGTCGCCAAGAAGCTCCAACAGTTGCCAATAGTCTTAAAGCTTCTCCCATAAGAGACATCGGTACATTGATACATACAGTATGTTTTGGGAATGCAGGCCAGGGAGGAATTCCTGGGGTCACGTTTTTTGCTGGCGTTCTAATCTATTCAAAGTAACCATACCCTGTTCATCTTCTTCATTTGAAATGATCCGTCCTCTGTTAGGCGTATTAAACCGGGGGCTTTGTTAACAAGACTCACAGCAGCAAAGAAAATATTGGTGACTCGTTGAAAACTACCAGCATGGTTTTATCATTCTTACGTGTAACTCAACAAGAAGTTTAGAATACGCAAGAGACTAACTCCTTCTCCAACAGCTTGGGGCTTATCAGTAACTTCCAATTAAATGCACAAGTTGTGTTATTTAATGTGTTGTGATTCTCTCGCCCACCACCAGAGGGAGCCTGGTACCTTGCTTCAATTTACTGATTTTGAACACCTGTTGGTGATTGACCAGCTGCCTATTTAAAGGTAGTCTGCCTTGCCTTCATTGTTGGGTCATTGTCCCTCCCAGCCAGGTCTACCTGGCTGCCTGACCAAGACATGTCTGTGAACATTTACTGCGATACATTCGTGTTTGATCCATGTGTTTTCTCTTTTATAGCTTTACTGGACTTCTTACTTATTAAATAATGTTTGTCGTCCTGCACTTGGGTCTTCCTCTTCCTTCTGTATCCACAACGTGACGATGTGGAATTAAGTAAAACGTTAAATCCAAAAAAACACAATAATATTGAGGCTTATAGTTATCACTTTGATAGAAACCGCTGACGTAGCATCGAGGCTAAAAACAGCAGGTTTTAAAACTCGTTCCTTCATATTTGTCTCAAAATGTAAAATGTTTTGGTCCAGAAATATTTTAAAAAGACAAACTGGGTCTAAGATCAGATCGTGGTGGTGAAGTAAGGGATGTACAGTGAACATGTGATCGCATTAACTTTCTATGCCAAATTTTTATGGTGGACGGGGTGACCATGGTGTGGCCATTGTTTCCCAGGCTAACCCCCTGACACATGGGGAGGTAATCAGATCACCATCCTTATAGCTGTGTTTGTTACCTCGTAACAGGCCATGATCATCTGGTTGAGAAGTGTTGAGACCGAGTAGAATGATCCGGTCAGGATTCCTGCAGAACAGAAACAGCAGAGTTCAGACTGAAATCTAAAAGCAGAAGTTATTTATCTGTTTCTCTACAGGATCCTACAGGATCTACAGGATCCTCCACACTACACTTCCTGTTTACTGCTTTGAAATGTCATTTTGGTAGCTGCTTATTTGGTAGAATCCTTCCTCATCATGCCTTTATCTGTACGGTACAGTGTAGACTCTGAATCAGACACACACCTCTTTAAACTGTTCCGTTTCGTCATCTTCCGCTTTTTCCGGGGTCGGATCGCGGGGGCAACAGCCCCAAACGGGCAGCCCAGGCCTCTCTCACCCCGGCTGCATCCTCCAGCTCACCCGGAAGGATCCCAAGTCTTTCCCCGGCCAGCTGTGAGACATAGTCTCTCCAGCGGGTCCGGGGTCTGCCCCTTGGGACGTGCCCAAAACACCTCGCCAGCGAGGCGCTCGGGGGGCATTCTGAACAGATGCCCGAACCACCCGATCTGGCTCCTCTCGACCTGGAGGAGGAGCGGCTCGACACCGAGCTCCTCCCGGATGGCAGAGCTCCACACCTGATCTCAGAGTGAGAGCCCAGCCACCCTGCGGAGGAAGCTCATTTGGGCCGCTTGTACCTGCGATCTCATTCTTTCGGTCACCACCCACAGCTGGTGACCATAGGTGAAAACTGTGGCTTTAAACTGTGAAAAATAAAAAGTTTTCATTCACCTATTCTCTACTTTCCAGCAGCTGAGATCCTTTTTTCTCCCAGCTTGATGGAAACATTGATCTGTTTAATAATATGGAACTGCAATTTCATGCTCATCCCTTATGGGGCAACAGAGGGTGCCAGAGCCTATCCCAGCTGATTTGAGGTGGGAGGGAGGATACCCCCCAAACAGGTCACCATTCTGTTGCGGGTCCACACATACAGAACCACCACCCACACAATCAATCCTAAGAGCAATTTTATAGCAGTCAATTAACAGTCTAATTAACCTAACACTCATTTTTTTGGAGAGTGGGAGGGCACTGGAGTACCGGGAGAAAACCCACGCATACACAGGGAGAACATGCAAACTCCACACAGAAAGACCTCACATCCACTCTGGAAGTCAAACCCCTGACCTTCTTGCTGTGGGGCCACCATGCAGCCCTGCCTTCAGGAGTTTTTTTTATTAATATTGGATAGAAATCAAAACATTCTGATTTCAGGAATCTAAAAATTTTGAGACAAAAAGCAATCCGGATAAAACAAAACAATGCTTTTGATGAGACTTAAATTCTAATTTCATAATAATTTAGAATTCATTTCATGCTTCATATGTTTATCAATCTGATGTAAATACTGGTGTGTTTTTTGAACATTCACCTGGACTCAGGCTTTCAATTCTTCTCAACAGGTTTGGTCACCTTTCATTTGCATGTTTTTACATGATGAGTGTGTGTGTGTGTGTGTGTGTGTGTGTGTGTGTGTGTGTGTGTGTGTGTGTGTGTGTGTGTGTGTGTGTGTGTGATGTAAAAAACAGGAACAACCGAATGAAAACCTTTGAAATCCCACACCTACCAATAAATTGAAAATGTAGTGGCTTAAACTGAGCGTGTCCTGCTTCTCACCGGTAACGTTAGAACATGGTGAAAACTTCCTAAAAAAGTTGATTATGCCCAATAAATCAAACCCTGAATTTGTTATTGTTCCACCAGTGGACTCCAGACAGCCAGGAACAATTTGTACACTTTAGTTGGATGTTTTATGTGTGTTTTTATGGCCGCAACTTTATGTTTTTATATTTTCAAAAAGTGGAAAAGCATCGTTTATACGACGTTTGATTGTGAAGCTCCAAAGTTCTTCCTGTAAAAAGGTCTGTTTGTGTAAAACATTCTTCAAAATTAGTCTGAAAGGTTTCATCTCGTGTAAAATCAACTTTTCTATCGTCTAATCTGTGGGTTTGTCACCAAAGTGCTTTTTAGTAACAAGGCGGCCGCTGTTTGATTGAATTTCACTACAGCCACTAGGTCAGGTATCGCACACATTTGGGATTCCCCAAAAACCTCAACCAATCAGCAAATAGAGATGACGATGTGTCGTCAAACACTAAAGAGCTCGGTATTTAAACATAGAGGTCGACCTAGCTTCATGGTCTGGGCTCAGCAATGATTCCTGAAATTTTATATTTAAAGCCAAAACAAAGACAATCTTTGGAACGTTTTATTCAGCGGAAAGACGCGGCTACCGATGTTACAGTTTTAGCTCTGTTATGCTTCATAGTCGCTTCTGAACAGAAAGCAGTGATGGATTAAAGCAAAAAAATACCTCCTCCTGTGGATCGGACAAACCTCGATGGTGTGAGGTCAGACTGTTACCACGGAGAGAAGGAATTAGTCTGACGTATCAGGCTAGGGTTTTAGAATGAGTTTCGTCTTCTGAACTGCTCGTCCCTGATGCAGGCATAGGGTTTAC